>JAQFVV010006553.1:0-562263 GCA_028023455.1 Epiperipatus broadwayi | reverse complement strand
ATATATATATATTGCAACATTGTGCTTTTGCACATTGTTTCTAGATGAATTTTCTAATGAAATAGTCTACACTGATGAATATCTCTATTGAATAAAGCACTTTAAAAATGCTTCAATATATATTAGTTTTTTTTTTTTACCGATTATGTTATTTTAAACAACTTGTGTAAAAAGATATATATATATAGAGCTCATAAATAAGTTTTACAGAATATCCCCAACTTTAGACCAGTTTCTGCTACTGGCTTCCTCAGTGAGGTGTTAGGGTATTCAAGCATTAGATTAAAAATACCAGGACAAGCCCACCACTTTATTTAATGGATAACTATTAAGTAGAAAATCTGAAATTTTCAGATCCTCATATGTCTTCCAATCCAGCTATCTAACTTAAATTGCCATATGGGACTGAACCAAGTTCAGATACATCATATATTAATAACTTTAACAATATAAAATCGCCAAAGCCTTAATAGCAAAAAATAAAATTACAAAGAAATCAAGTCATGTGTCACATGACCTAATTTAACAAACTTGTATTACAAATGTTATATATAGAGCTCACAAATAAGCTTTGAACAAGCTTTGCAGAATATCCCCAAATCCTGAAACCAGTCTGGTGGGATATTCTGCAAAGCTTGTTAAGAGCTTATTTGCGAGCTCTATATAACTCACACATATATATATAAAGTGTGCAGGGGTGTTGTGGAGAAGAGAAGCTAAAGATAGGAAAAGATGGATTGAACTTGGAGAGACCTTCAGCCTGCAGTGGATTGATAATGGTTGATGATGATATATATATATATATATATATATATATATATATATATATATATATATATATATATATATATATATATATATATAAGATTAAAGTTTAGATTTTAAAAAGTGAAACTTTTGGAGAGATTATATATATAATTTAAAATTTATAAACTAAATAAAGTTATTTCGACTGGTTTATAGCAATTTAACAACCTAAAACCTCTAACAATTTAATTTTCATATGCTTCTACTTATCTGCACTATTTATTATTAACTTTCCTTTTTTAAATCTATACTTTGCTTGTTCAATTCTGTATTATTCAACCCATCTGCTTATAAATTAAGCTCTCCCATGTAAGAACAGAAGAATAAATAATTATCTCAAACAATGGGACATTATACCAATATAAATTATTATTATAACTTTGATCAAAAATAATAAATCTACTTGAACATTACAACTTGAAATTTTTTAACTATTAGACAGAAAATTTGCAACATAGCACCCTTCAGTATACACAGTTATCATAAAATCATTCATTTCCTGGCATGGTTTGGTGCACTGTTTGAGTGGCAAAATCCGAAACTTAAGATCTTTGGATTAATTCCATTTCTATTACTTCTTGCTTTCAAATTTTTTTATGAATTCCTGAGTAATAATCCCATTTGATTATTTATTTTAAATGATTCACTTACAGTTAGCCTTTTCTTCAGTAATTATGGATGTTAAAAAAGCAAAACTCTCCATACAGTAGTGCCATTCAGTGCAAGCCAGAGTAATCAATGGATGCCAGAAGGCTTGTGCATAAAATCTCTAATCTACTGCCTACTCATCCAATGTCCTCAGATTAGTTTCTAGCTTGTGGATTTCACCAGTGAGGAGCCTTGGATCCTCTCTGATGAAAGCCATAATCTAGAAACTAGTGTGGGGATATTAGATGAGTAGGCACTAGATAGGGATTTTATGCACAAGCCTTCTGGCATCCATTGATTACTCTGGCTCCTCACTGATGAAAGCCATAATCTAGAAACTTGTCTGGGGATATTGGATGAGTAGGCACTAGATAGGGATTTTATGCACAAGCCTTCTGGCATCCATTGATTACTCTGGCTTGCACTGCGTGACACTCTACTGTATGGAGAGTTTTGCCTCTTTTAATAACAGTTATGGGCAAACATAAGAAATGTTGATCATGTGATAATTATGGATGTATATAGAAAGACAATTGCATTCTCTAAAAGACAGGACCTGCCTAATATTTTTACAACTAATGAATTTTTTTGGATCAAAGTTATAAAGAAAATATATGCATACATTTTATATCGGTTTAGGTAAGGAAAAATTATTGAAAAACAAACACTTTTATAAGAATTTGATAGTCTATGTTAAAGAGAAGGAAGGTAAAGAAGGAGCAGACTATTTAAATAAAAGATGGACATTGTTCTGAAGAAGATTGATGGGACAATCAAAACTGTAAACTGTAAAAAAGGGTGGTAAACAAAGCATTGGGTAAGACTAGTAACATGTATGGACAATTTAGTATTACATGGTATATATTTGGCAATGCAATAAGAAAGAGTAAATATTATACTTTTTGAAGAAGATAAAGGAATACTGGAAATAGAGCTTGGATAAGAAGAAACATTGATATAGATATATGAGTGGATGCATGGGACATATAAAGAATATTAAGAATTTGATAGACTATGTTAAAGAGAAGGAAGGTAAAGAAACAGCAGACTATTTAAACCAAAGATGGACATTGTTCTGAAGAAGATTGATGGGGCAAACGAAACTGTAAGCTGTAAAAAAGGGTGGTAAATAAAGCATTGTGTAACAGCAGTAAAGTGCATGGAAAATTTAGTATTATATGGTAAACACTTTTATTTTTGATTAAATGAAGAAAAAAACCCATATAAGTTTGATATTTTGATCAAGAACCTGGTAATAAAAGCAAGAAAAAAAACCCGGCTATGTGCCAATTTATAAAAGAATAAAACGAATGAGGATCAGCTTTGTATTAAATCAAGTCAAATAATTAACTAATATTGAATGATAAATTAAAATTAAAAGAAATTATCTAATTAAAAAAATACATCGATGAAGAATTATAAATATATTTAAAGATTATCCTTCTTGAAATTATACGTAACTATTTCTATTTCCAAGTGGATGTAAAATAATCAGTCCAGGCTTAGTGACTAAAGAAAAGAATAAGAAAGTAAAAGAAATTAATATTGATATCTTAAAAAAAGCAGATAAAGAAATAGAAAAGTTGTTGGCAAAACTAAAGATGTTCTAGATAACTGGAAAAATGTAGGAGTGATATTAATATTTGAGGAAGTTGAAAAAGAAAATATTACAAATTACAGACTTTAATCATAATAATTATAAGTCATCTATAGAAAACTTGGATTCAAACCAATCAAAAAAAAAAAACAATCTGAATTTAAAAGTGAGTTCGTCTAAATATTGAGTTTAGTTATAAAAAGGACTAATAAAGAGGTCAGCGACAGTTACTTTGCAAGCAGTTGTCCGGAGTTAGCGGGTTCGCTTTCCGGCTGATGCTATGACACATGGGGAAAAAAAAAGAATTGTTCATTATGGTTTAAATTTATACACTATGAAGAAGTATTTGAATCTATTAAGTATTTTCACAGTGTTTAAAGCTTTGGACCATTAATACACGGAACTGAAATATTATATTCTTATCAAATGCACGGAACTATCCCTTTATATATAAATGTGTGTGTGTGTTCATATAGTCAAAGTAAAAAACAAAAAACGAACTAAGAGTGTATTTTTGGAAAAGAAAAATTGTCATATTTTATTATCTTTATTTTTTTTTTTTTATATGTCAAAGCGTTGACCGGGAAGAGAACCCGGGCCAGCTGCTTGGAAGGCATCTATGCTAACCGCTAGGCCACCAACACTTGACCTCTATTTTAAGTGTTGATTGCAAAAATTATTATTTTTCTAAGTTTTTGTTTCAAATTCTATCTATAATATTTATCATTTAATTTTGAATATAAAATGGGCAAATAATTACTTTATTAACGAATTATCAAAAGAAAAAATGTCATAATTTTTAAGATCTATATTTTGCTGTGCACAATAATATTATTTACTTTGCATTAATTAAAAGATAATTAAAAAAATAATACCTTCACTCCAATTGTGTTTGCTTTTTTCTGGATTACAGATATGGCAATCATTTCTAGAATCTCGATGACCTGCAGAAATACAAACACCGTCTATGAAACATGTGAGTTCATCTCTAAATGACCACTCCTCAGTTGACTGGCTGGGGTCACAGAAGTTGCAAGAATTATGGACATTAACATCTCCAGCTTTGTGGCAATGACCGTCAATAATACAAGTATTTTTCTAAACAAAAAAAATATAACACAAACACATATATATCACATCAATAAAAATTGTTATTATGTAATGAATAATGAGACAGCGTCATTAACTCAAGAGAGAAAACAGGTAGCATTAATTTTTGTCAATCAAGTGACCTTATCGAATTAAACAAAAAGATAACAAACTACATTCATATTGACTAACAGAAACAGCTTGGTAACATTTGCTAACTATATCTATTATCATCCATCAAGCATGCCATCAAAATGGCACCTTCTCCCTCATCTCCATCTTCTTCACATTTGCAATCTGGTTTACCATGTGTAAGCTAATCTTCATGCAAAATAACCTCAATGCCTGCCAGAACTTCCTCGAGCTACTTGCCAAGATAAAGCAAAGAGAAAAATTGTTAGCTCATGAATGGCTTTTCAGCAGCACCTGGACAAGTGTCTCCTTCCTAAGAACATGAACATTCATTCACCTTGAGAAATTCAAAACAACCATACTTACACCATGATGCAGCCACCTAGCACTACAATGCCAGCATAAGGTGCCAAGATTACCTGGACTCTTTGTCTTTCTTAACTCATGTAACATGAATATTTCCAATAAAGTTGTTTTTTGAAATAACTATATCTATTATAAGATGTGATATGTTGGACTATTTCCATCATCTTATGAGAGAATGTTGAATGTATAGAAAATTTTAAACTTTATTTAAACTTCTTAAATACAAACAACTTGTTAGTAATACCACACAAATAGACCATGTTAATAATTACACAACGTTTCGAGTAGTATTATTCTCCACTCTTCTTCAGGTGTTGCTGGCCTATATGCACAGTGACAATATTTGCTTAGAAGTTGAACTTGCACCTTTAGATTCTTGTATATTGAATTTAAGGCAAACCCTCTACCAACTGAAATATTCTGTCAAAGGCAACATATAGTAGAAATTTGATATATTTATATATGAGGGTTGGTTCAAATCCTCCCGAGTCCTTCAATTTTTTTAACAAGTCTAATTATTTTTATTTTTTCCTAAGAGCAAGATTAATTAGATGCTTCCATACATTGAAGGACTCAGGAGGATTTGAAACAACCCTCATATATAAATATATCAAATTTCTATTATATGTTGCCTTTGACAGAATAGCTCAGTTAGTAGAGCGTTTGCCTTAAATTCAATATACAAGAATCTAAAGGTGCGAGTTCAACTTCTAAGCGAATATTGTCACTGTGCATATAGGCCAGCAAAACCTGAAGAAAAGTGGAGAATATTACTACTCGAAACATTGTGTAATTACTAACCTGTATTGTCTATTTGTGTGTTATTACCAACAAGTTGTTTGTATTTAAGAAGTTTAAATAAAGTTTAAAATTTTCTATACATTCAACATTCACTCATAAAATGATGGAAATAGTCCAACATATCACATCTTATAATATACCATCATTACAAACCTTCAGACAAACTATATCTATTCTGTTATAAATACACAATTTATATTAAATGTCTGCTGGATATTGGTGCATCTGATATTATAAGTTGTGTTACAAACATTGAACATATTATAAGTTATGATGATTTAGTCAGTATTCGAAATTAAGAATAAATTTTTGACATCTTTATAATTTATTTGTATTTTTATATTGGACTATTTCCATCATCTAATATATGTATTGTATGTCTTTAAAAAAATATATATATATTGACTTTGATAAATTGAACACATACATGCAAACACATACATATAACATATTAAAAACAACATATTTACCTTAAATGTACAAGATCCAGTTTTAGTGCATTTTAAACAGAGTGAATCATAAATAACCAAAAGCAAGGGGTCACTTTTAAGACGACCATTATTACTGATGTAAACATTGAACCCTGCCACTGGAGTCATCTCTGATCCAATTCTTTCATGAACTGTAGTTGTCGGAATAACGCATCGAATTTCCCCGTAAGATTCAAACGAGGGCTTTGTATATACAATTTTCCCAGATGATTCATATTCAATAAATTTTTTCTAAAAATAAATTAAAACAATCTGAATATTTTTAAAAAAGCCAAATTGGAATCAATGTAAAATAATTAACCACCCATAACATTCTCTATTAAATGACTTAAATATTTCTTAAAAACATCAAGAAATGAATACTTGAATGTGGGCAAAGAGAACTTGAATAAGAGATCTATCCCGAGATATAATTCATTTTATGTTTATTAGATTTTATAAAATTTGTATCAGGGCTTACCACTTCCTGTATTTATTGTTTTACTAGAAATAGAGAGAATAAATATGTTAAATAATAGAATATAAAAGCTAATGGTGATATTTAAAAAGTGTTTTTTTTTTCATATGTCAAATGCGGCGAGCCCGGGCCAGTTGCTTGGAAGGCAGCTATGCTAACTGCTAGGCCACCAACGCTTGCCTATTTAAAAAAGATTTGAAAGCAAAATTTTGTTTTTATGAATATAGCAAAAATATAGTTTTACAATTTTTTTGTAGTAAAATCTATTATAAATTGACGAATAAAAAAACTAAAAATAAATCTATATATCAGGGATGGGAAACTTTTTCTGCCAAGGGCTATTTGGATATTTATAATATCATTTTTGGGCCATTTAAAATTAGTGACTTAAAAATTAGCCTGCTATATTTGATCAAAAATTTAATTGATTTACCTCTAATCACTAGAAGTGGGCCACTTTTTTGACTGGTGGGCCAATTTCAACTTTCTCTATTTAAACAAGGACCATACTTTTTTGTGAATTAAAAATAAAGTAACATTATTCTATTCTTTGTGACATTTATATGTGATTTCTTTTTGTGTGCTGAGTAAATTAATTTTACGGCAATTATGATGTCATCTTTTATAAATTCCCTTGAAAATAATTTCAAATTCTTTGCTTTTTTTAAAAAAATGTAATTTGCTTTTACAGATTTTTTTGACTTGCTTGTATTTTTTATGAACCATATCACTTGATAAAGCTCTGTTTCAAGTTTTCTATATTTTTCCCCAACAATTTTGTTGTAATCAGAATATTTTGATAAATAATGTCACTTAATATTGTGTTTTTTATTAATTAAAATTTACTATTTCTTTCTATATAATGAGATATTATTTTATTTTATATAGCACTATGTTTTTATACTGTAATAGTGATATTAGGATTAAGCCAATGCACATGAGCTTTAAAGATAAATTATAAATGAATACTCTCACTTTTCCAGACACAAGATATAGTCTTTTTGAAAAGATGGAATGAATCACCCATCCTTTCGACCCATCTTTTCAAAAAGACTATCTTGTGTCTGGAAAAGTGAGAGTATTCATTTATAATTTATTTTTAAAGCACGTGCATTGACTTAATCACTAATATCACCATTTCTTTGTATAAAAAAGTATATGATGGCCTATTTTTTTAATGTATGATTTTTTTGTTAATTTTTCTTACCTTACTTGGTATAGTCATCCTGATAAAAAAAAATTATAAATACAAAATAATAAAACAAAGTAAAATTCAAGTTTTATTTTTGCTAGTATAAACACAAACAAAATGTCCTCAGGAAAATAGATTAGAGTTAGGTAGACCACATAATATACATAATTTTTTGGAATATTGTTCTTCTTATAGAATAAATTAGAATTATACAAAGATTGGACAGAGAAAAAGATGTAGTGAGAAAATAAATATTTTACTTTAATTAATTCTTAATTCAATATTTTCATTACTTATGTGTTTAAACAGAAGTTTTATATAGACTTATTTTGTATATATTTTTGAAAATGTTGGTGATCAGAGTTGGCCTTTGGGCTGACAGTTTCCTATTCCTGCTACATATGAGAGTTTTTATTGAAAGCAGTTAATCTAAATCCTTGTTTTAATTAAGCTGCAGTGAATATCATTAAGATGACCGAGTAAAGAAGAGAAACAACTGTGACTGTTGAAATCTATTCATTGTAAATTTAAAAAATGTGTTATTCTAATGTATTAACCAATTTTAAGTTGTAGTTTAGTATATATTTAATTTTAACAAACTATACTTTATATTATTGATTAATTAAATGCAGAAAGCAAAAGTTTTTTTTAAAAAAAGGAAGTTATGTTTCAAAGTAAATGAAGTTTTAAAAAAATATTTACCAAAGAAAAATAATTCATTTCATCTTGTTGTATTTACTATATATATGTTATGATTGAATTAACATAGAAAAGGTTTTCTTTAATGTGAAATTGTCAGATAAATAATCAGAAGTGTAATATTCATTTTAAAACAAATGTGCAAGCGTGTAAAATAATTAAAGTTCCAAACTAAAAAAAAAAAGAGAAAGACTATTTTAAGTTAAAGGTTTATTTGGAAATTAGATAAAGTCTATTTATATATATTGTAAGGGTATCCATATGCCATTATGTTATTTTAGAATTAAAATAAATGGGAAAAAATAGTAAATAAACATTGATTTATTAAAAATGGAAAATTAAAATACTTATTTAACATATATTATGCACAGATGGAAAACTATTTTTAAAAAAAGTATTTAAAAGCAAGAAATGTAAAAAAAAAGTAAAGATCTACAGATTAATTAATATAAAATAAAACAGAAAAATGTAGATTAATTTCTATTTAAAGCTCATGTTTAAATCTTAGTGAATGGAAATGATTGAAATATAATTAAATGCAAAGCAAATTAGCCCTTGGGGCACTTAAATGAGGTCATATAAGAGATAAAAATCAAAGATTGTGTGTTTCCTGCTCTGAAGCAGTGTAACCAATACAAGCAGCAACAAGCACATGGGCCAGAAAGAAAAACATCAGGAGTAATGGATCAGTGACGTCATGTTCTATTGATCCGTAGAATTTGTGATAAGAAAGGCAGGAAATTATAAAAGAGGAAATAATGGAAATTTAGTAATTAACCTGATATTAATCTATGTATGACAGCCAGCTGTATTGCAGACTCCATTATGTAGGAGACTTGCAATAGATTTTAGTTTCCTTTGCATGCACCAGCTGAGGCGGTCTCCTGATGACAGTTCTGGACAGAAAGAATAGCAAGTAGCAGCTTCATTTCCAAGGACAATCTATAAAATGTGATTACTAGGATGGACTTTCATAAATCTGCGAAAATCTGCAGGATTCATAAAGACGGACTTCAAATCTACCATGTAAAATATGAACTTTAAATGAACTCTTATCTGACTATCTAAAGAACTCTTAAGTCCATTATTAGTATATTTTTTATATATAATGTTTGTTAATCATTTCCATTTTTCACTTTTCTGTTATAATGTATTTTATGGTTTGTTTTGTTTAATAATCAAATTGTTAAATTTCTCTTAAATTAATTATTTAAAAATAGGTGTAAATGGCTGCATAGATTTGTAAAATTATGTTAGTTTAAGTAGGTTAATTTCAGACTATTTGTGTCATAGTTGAATCGGTGCCGATGGATGGATGTACGGGTGTTTTATGTCAATGTAATGTGGGGAGGTGCATTGGATTCTCATTCCCTTCTACCACGTTAGCATCAGCACACTATACCCAATTGAATGCATGGCCAAAAGTGTAGCCAAGGGACACAGTCATATTCCCTGGGACATTAATCTCCTTTTGTTCTGGGTGATGATAGTAAGATGGCCAAGACTGCAATCCCCCATTATAGAGCATCCTTAATATATATATTTTCCAGATGATTATCTCGCCAGACAGATCCACATTCCTGTACTGGATGAGGGTCATTCTCTTTTTTAATTATATCATGCTGCAGATGCACATTCCTGTCAGCATGGTTTTTTTGTATGCTAACATCCTCATTTTGCATTGATCATATCAGTATATCAATAAGCTAACATCGGTTTGGATGCAAACTCGTTGCCTGGAGTTAAAAAAATCTGGTATATAAATGCATAATCGATGCAGAGTATTTACGTTTATCAAATATTAAATTGTACAAACTGTTTACCTTTGTGGACTTACTAAAGTTTAAGATAATAATGGTAACAAATTAAAGAAATATTAATTTATTCTTCAAAATTATATATGTGCGTAAATAAATATTTGTGTGATTATTACAGGCAGTGGTTTATTTTTTTTACCTTTTTATTTTTATTAAAAATATGTCTTTAAAAATTTAGATTATAAATCTCAGTTTCTCCTTGGGCTAATTTAGATATGGACGGATGGTCAATAAAAAAAATTAGATCTTAACAAGAAGTATCTGCCTATATTATAAATTTTCCAGGTTCAAATGGCCTTGTGTAACCCTGTATGGAAGATAGTGAGTCTTTTGACTGACCATTATAATATATACCCTTGTTTTAATGGCTGTGAGTTAAATTTCATGTATGTTAGAACTTATTATGTCATGCATTTATTAGATTTTGGTTAAACGGTTTACTGTACACTATATGGATTTGTTTATAGTTTTATTATATAAATTTGCTGTCAAATCCAAAGGACTACCTCAATTAATAAAAATATATTAATAGTAAATAGGTGTCAGATTCAAAGAACCATTTCTCATAATTATTGTTAAATCAGAATTGTGACCTATTGGTTAAAATGATCCCATATTAGATATGTATGTGACTATGCTATTAAGCTTATGATATAAATATTTGAAATACAGGCATTCTTTATATATCTGGAGCTTAATTGTAAATAGAGGGGATTTAAACTCAGACTTTCAAGCACCCTCCAACTATCTACACTATCTCGTACCACTCATACACATGAACACACACATGTAGAAAAGATAAATAATCACTAATATATATATTTTGTGCTGAACCAGCACTCATCAGTTGGTCCAGATTATCATCTCTCACATATATATATATAATCAGTGCTCAGTTTATATTAAAATAGAAAATCTTCATACTTTAATGAACAGGCTTCAATCCACTCCAACCTCCAACTCTTCAGTTATCCATACCATTGAAAATCTGATGATGGAAAGCTCAAATTCCATGCTGATGCCAATATTATTGCCATGCCCATGTTGATCTCAAGTCACTCTGATCCCTCATGTATAGGACCTTATCCATTTAAATACATAAAAGAAGGATCATTTATCTTTTCTACATGTGTGTGGTCATGTGTATCAGTGGTATCAGATAGTGTAGATGGTTGAAGAGTGCTTGAAAGTCTAAGTTCAAAGCCCCTATATGCTTAAGATATAAATAAATGTATAATATTTGTGAAATTTCCATACACATTGTTATATTCAGAGTTTATTAGAAGCCAGGGATTTATTCTGCAGCAAATGTGCTCGATTATATATATAAAAAAGTTATATTATAAGATTTAATGAATCAAAATAAATGTTGGATACTTTATACATAACTATTGTTATCTACCATGCAGTGAACTAAACAAAAAAAAAAAAGACATTGGAAAAATGGTTTTATAAAAAGAATTATATTTTGTATTACAATATTTTGTAATGATCTATTGTTTCAGTTTTGGTTTAAATAGTGTGTAAACATCATTATATGTAATACTGTCTTGCCAGCATAATTATTCCATGTCCATTTTATTGGGAGTAACTTATGTTCTGTGGAATCTAGCTGGTATTAGAAATAGTGAACTATGTAGTGGTCATCATTATTATATTGAAGAAAATAATTTCAAAGCTTATTTAAATATATATAATCATTAGAAACCAGTCAACACATAGACAATCTCAATATAGATAACAATCAAGAATTTCAAACTGTTGTCAAGGCAACCTCCTTTTAGCAATAGAGGTGAAATCCTACCCCTATTAATGATCCTATGTATTTATATCAACACTAAAGATTGCAACTTGTCCACAGAGATTGAAATTATTGATAGAAAAAAGTTTAAATAAATCTCCTTAAACAGGCGTTATTACACTTATTATTTAAGTAATACCTTGAGTGCAATTTGAAAATTATAATTGCAATTTGTGATGTTATAATTGACTATTTATTAGACTGCATTTAGGACAGGTTATATTTACCTGTTTAATAAGGAGGTTTGTTTAAACTTTTTTCTATTAATAATTTCAATCTCTGTGGTCAAGTTGCAATCTTTAGCGTCTATATAAATATATGGCACCATTAATAGAGGTGGGATTCCATCTCTATTACTAAAAGGAGGTTGTCTTGACAACAGTTTGAAATTGTTGATTATTAGGATTGTCTAAGTGTTGATTGGTTTCTAAAGGTTACTTATAAACCCATTTAGCTTTGAGCATTATTACACTTATTATTTAAATATATATGTATAAAAAAATATGTGCTGACCTATTTCCTAATATTTATTTTAGGTGGACCTTAATCAATTATATAAATAAATAATTTAAACAAGTATAGTCTGATCACTACTGTAGTGTTTTGTATAAAATGGCGGACATGTTTGTGCACTCCAGAAAAAACTAGAATGTATTCGAGAGATTGTTTTAGATCGCGCGCTGATAGCTGTGGAATTTAATTGAGGCATTGACATAATGGTGATTGACTATTCCAAGAGATATTTGCTGATTGCAAATATTTCTGGATAAGAGACGATACCTTATTGGACAGTGTATTAATTGCTACAGTTGTCAGCAAGCAATAGAAGATGGTGCAACATCTACACAGGGCAGTAATTAGAGGACAACTCCAATAGAGAGCAGTCATTAGTGAGTAGCAGACAGTATTAGAGTAGAGATATCTCGTGTTAGTGCTGGCGGTAAATGACCAGTGCCCAGTGGAAATGTAGTTCATGGGTGTAGCTGAAAGAGACCGCAGCAGAGAAGAGCATTAGTTGCAGAGAAGAGCATTAGTTGCAGAGTAGGGCATTAGTTGCAGAGTAGAAGCATTTGTTGCAGAGCAAGGCATTCATTGGAGAGCACTCGTTGGAAAAGAACAGTGTAGGAATTGCGATTACGTAGAGAGAGAGTTGTTGCAGACTGTTCGCTATTCTGATTACTTAATAACATCATGTCCTAATGTATATAGATGTGCATATGGATATTTCAATGGCACAGTCGCATTCGGAACCTGTGAATAGCGAATACGTTTTGCATACAACAAGGTTAGCCGTAGACGGAGAAACCTGGTGAAAATGGAAATCCCAGTTAGTAGCAAGAGAAAAACAACACTAAGGAATAGCAACAAGGGTTTTTCTGAAGTGGAGGGAGGTGTGTAGTGTTTTGTATAAAATGGTGGATATGTTTGTGCACTCCAGAAAAAACTAGAATGTATTCGAGAGGTTGTTTTAGATCGCGCGCTGATAGCTGTGGAATTTAATTGAGGCATTGACATAATGGCGATCGACTATTCCAAGAGATATTTGCTGATTGCAAATATTTCTGTATAAGAGACAATACCTTATTGGACGGTGTATTAATTGCTACAGTTGTCAGCAAGCAATAACATCTACGCAGGGCAGTAATTAGAGGACAACTCCAATAGAGAGCAGTCAGTAGTGAGTAGTGGGATCTCGCGTTAGTGCTGGCGGTAAATGACCAGCGCCCAGTGGAAATGTAGTTCATGGGTGTAGCTGAAAGAGACCACAGCAGAGAAGAGAATTAGTTGCAGAGAAGAGCATTAGTTGCAGAGAAGAGCATTAGTTGCAGAGAAGAGCATTAGTTGCAGAGTAGGGCATTAGTTGCAGAGTAGAAGCATTTGTTGCAGAGCAGAGCATTAGTTGCAGAGTAGAAGCAATCATTGCAGAGCAAGGCATTCGTTGCAAAATAGACCATTCGTTGGAGAGCACTCGTTGGAAAAGAACAGCGTAGGAATTGCGATTACGTAAAGTAGAGAGAGAGTTGTTGCAGACTGTTCACTATTCTGATTACTTAATAACATCGTGTCCTAATGTATATAGACGTGCATATAGATACTTCAACTACAATATATATATATATATAATCATAATAAAAATAATAAATATAA
Source organism: Epiperipatus broadwayi (assembly GCA_028023455.1). NCBI lineage: Eukaryota > Metazoa > Onychophora > Udeonychophora > Euonychophora > Peripatidae > Epiperipatus > Epiperipatus broadwayi. The sequence goes on along the minus strand of JAQFVV010006553.1, from coordinate 548,218 downwards.
CCGTAATAAACTATGATAGACAATCTTTCAATCTGCAGAAATACTTTCAGTTAATTTCTTAAATCCGCATCAACTGCCATTAAATTCAAAAAACAAATCTGACGCAAATGTTTAAGAAATTAACTGAAAGTACTTCTGCATATTATTTTTATTATGATTACAATTTTGTTCTATTAATGGACATTTTATGTATATAATTAAAACAGGCTTTGGAGAATAGTTCTTGATAATAAAAAAAATTATCACGGACAGAATAAAATAGAACAGGCTGTGCTAAAGTTTCTAATCCACAAGTGTAAAAAAATATTGACAGAAGTGTGCAGATGATATTTTGATGTCATTTCATTCATTTTCCTCAGTATCCATATTCCCTTAAGAGTTGCCATAATAAATTCTAAAATAATACTGAGAATATACACACTTTATACACTGTCCATTCACTGTTTTTTCATTATCATAACTTTGATAAAGCATAGATAAATTTTGAAAACAAATTTGACAGAAAGTCAACGAGATTACTAAAAGTTCTCATAAACTTGTTTAATATATTCTTTTAAGCATGAAAATCTTCATAACAACATGAATAGATATGTATTAACTAAAAGTAAAACTAAACAATGGCCTCAGTGCTCGTGATGCTTGATATCTACCATTCCAATGATAAAAGACAACTCAGATTAGCCTGATACCATTACTCTTTGGATAATTTAGATTAATTCCATTACAACTAGACACACTTTTTCCAACCAATCCTAGGAGACAGCGTAGTTGGCTGCTTGAAAAAAAAAAATCACCACCCTATTTGTATCTTGAAAGAATTTCCAAGATTTACCCAATTCAGATAGTGGGCATGGTAGGTGGAAATGCTGACCACGCAACACCTTAAAGAACTCTTTATCTATCAATTGCTACATTTAATTGACACCTATATTCTTTTAGTTCTTTTTTCATATAATATTTGAAATACAGGCATTCTTCATATACCTGAGCTTAATTGTAAGGGATTTGAACACAGACTTTCAAACACCCTTCAATTATTAACACTATCTCATACCACTGATACACATGACCACACACATGTAGAAAAGATAAATAAACACCAATAACCATATTTTGTGCTAAACCAGCATTTATGAGTTGGTCCAGATCATCATCATCTCTCTCTCTCTCTCACACACACACACATATATATATATATGATTACATGTATCACTGATCACTAATTATATATGTGTGTGGGAGATGATGATCTGGACCAATTGATGAGTGCTGGCTCAGCAAGAAATACATATATTGTTGATTATTTATCATGTGTGTGGTCATGTATATGAGATAGTGTTAATAGTTGAAGGATGATTGAAAATCTATGTTCTTTTTTATATATATAACTTTTGTCTATTTCACTCAAAAGTCAACTAATATTTTTTTATGCGTTTCTTAAGTACTGTATATAAAATAAATAAATAAATCTTATTTTATTAATTAAAACTCGGTAGAAATTCTATGCACGAATAATGAACTTAGAAACAGAATTATTGTTAAAATGTGATCAAGTGTAACGGAATTATCATATGAAACTGAATGATAAAACTCAGATTAAATTATTGTCAATCTAATTAAATTTGTTTAATAAATTGTTTAGAAACACAATATCCTCTACACTTTAATATTTATTTGATTAAGCAAGTTGGATCAAAGATAAGATTAGCTTTAATTGTTAATTATATATATTTTCCAATTATGTAATTTCTAAATCAAAAATAATACAATAATATATATTTGTATTTAATAGAGTATAATCTATATTTAAATTACTTGATAAGTAAATATTGTTTTAATAATGATAGAATTAGCATCTGGCAATAGAAAGTTTGAATATTAAATTAAAATTTAAATGAAATTAAAGCAATGAAAATAGGTGACAAGAAAAAGATCAAACAGAAATTTAATGTCCAGGATGCTTTTACATATCTAGAAAGTTAATTAATGAATAATAAAAATAGCAATAAAATTGCATAGATAAACGGGTTAATAAAGACAAGAGATTATTCTGTGACTATCAAAATTATAAATATATTTACTGTAATGACTGAAACACAGGCTTATTATATACCTGTGTCTATATATATAATATATAGGGTATATGAGCACAGACTTTCACACGACCCACCACTCTCACTCTATCTCATAGCACTGATACACATTATTTATCTTTTCAACATATATGTGTTCAAGTGTATCAGTATTATAAGATAGAGTGGAGAGTGGTGGGTCGTGTGAAAGTCTGTGCTCATATACCCTATATATTACTGTAATGGTAAATACTCCTTAGTACTAGTTTGAATCTAGAACCAATGATTTAATATATATATATTGTAACGATATATAGATATGTCGTTACATTAATTTAAAAGAAAAACAAAGTTCGCAAATAAAAATAAATGTATTAAAAATCTATAAAAAAACTAGACGCTAAAATTAAAATGTTGTTAAATATATATATTCGCACAGATGCTAAACTTTAAAAATTTTTTTTTTTATATATATAAATAAAAAAAGGTATTTGAACGTATTTTTTTTTTTTGATAAAAAAATACAAGAGTTAAATATTAAAATATTTAATATAAGTTAAAATAAAAACAGGTATTAATTAATTCCTGTAATCTATAAATGGAAATGATTGTTTATTATTTGAAAAACAAGCTAGCCCTCAAGGCTCTTATGTAATTAAAGGGTCAGATGGAAATTAGATAAGAGAAATTAGCTGGACCAATGGAAGCACCAAGCCTTGGCTCGGACCCTAACGAAAGTGATGGATTGGTGACGTTTTGTTGTTTGAATCCGTGTGGATAATATAAAAAGGAAAAATATTGAGTATTGGGCAGTTCCAGCTGTTTGTTTTGAGAGATGGGGTAGGACGCATATACCTCACTCTCTCTCTATTTTAAAAATGAACTGATTGAGATACCGAAAGGAACCAGCTAATGCCACCTCCAGAACATTATCTTCTAAACGAGATGTCACGGGAATATAAAACAAGAACCTGGACTCTGCTACTGTAAGCTATTAACAATGAACTTAAAAATTTTTTTAAATAATTAAGAACTTTCGTGAAAGCAATTTAAATGTTAAAATGGAATTTCTATTTGACCTTTAAGTTTAAAATCAATTGATGTTTAATTTTATATGTTTGTTATTGATAAAAAAATCATTTCCATTTATTTTAATTGTATAAATTATTTATTGTTTAAATTTTAAATGTATGAAATTTAAGTTGTTTATAGACGCTTGCATGGATTCGTTTGCGGTTAATTATATTTTGGTTTTCATATTTGATCAAAATATATAGACATTCGATAAATAATGATACCTTACAGTGAGTATCTAAAATGTATTTATTCGGATGTCTTTTAAGTTATTGGTGACAATGCAAGTATCTTATGGTGAATACTATTGGGTTACTTATAAGTTTCCCTCTGCGATTGTCGGTATCAATAATTTTGTATTTTGATCGTTTATGCTTATTTTGAAATGTTTTTGACCGTGGAATCTATGTAATCGATCTATACCCAACATTTTAAAACAAATTGTATAAAAGTTATCTGTGCGAACATATCTAAATGATAAATTTAAGTCGGGCGTGAACAGCTATATAGTTTTGTAAGGTTATATTAAGGGAGGGTAATCTTAGGTTATTTGTTTCGTGGTTGAATTGGCTCAATGGTTTCGATATATTTATGTAGGTAGTAAATGTAGCAGGAGATCCGCCACGTGCAGGATTACATATATACGCCGCACACCCTCTGTTGCCTATGGAATTGGGTAGTAAGACGCAAGACGCAATCCATTCCTATGGAGTTTTATGTTTATTGTTCTACTCGCCATCAGAAGTAGCATTCCTGGTGGTGGAGAGCAACAATGTCTTCTCACTATACTGTTCAGATGTGCATTCCTGACAGTATAGTCTATTTAGTGTCGTTGTATTTTCATGCTACATTGAATACATAAGTGTATCGGATGGTTGGCGTCAGTTTGACTTTGAATTTTTAGCCTAGGGTTAAATAAGGGAAGAATATAGTCTTTTCAAATGCAGATCTATGTAGCCTATTCATACCCGACCCTCTAAATAAAATATTAAACATTATAGCAAGCTATTTTAAATGTAAAATTAAAAGTTAATATAAAAATCTAAATGTTAAACTTATTCCTCGGGTTTAGAATGATTTTATATGTGCGTAAATAAATATTTTTCTGTGTTAATTTCTGGCAGTGGCTTTTATTATTTTTTTATATTTATATCTAAATTTATAGATTTTTATCTCTGCGTCTCCACTGAGCTAGTGACAATGGGCTAATGATCTAAATATGTAAATAAAGTGGAATCCTAACAGCGCGTATCTGCCTACTTTATAAATTTTTCTAGGCTCAAATGCCTAGATGGCGCTCTTGGTAGTGCGGTGCGGTGCGATGCGATCTCCCACTTCGTTTGGATCGTTATAATTGGCGTCCCAAGTGTGGCCTTACCTCAGAGATTGACCCTGAGAAGGGGAATTGATGATGATGAAATTTTCTATCTTTAATAAACCACTAGTATTTTTGAAAATAAATCATGCCCGCAATATTTTTTCTCAAATTAGTATAAATATATTTGTTGTATTGACGTGGAGTTACAGTTGAAGTTTTGTTTAAAAAGTGCTGCCAGTAAGAAAAAATTGCGCATATGTAGAGATAAATTCGAGGAATAAAAAGTAATAAATAAAACGTAATAATAAATCTAAATCATAAATTTTTTTTAAAAAGTCTTGTTAAACTAAAATCTAATAGTTCAACTTGCCTAAGAAATGGTAAAAGATAGGAGAAATGAAACTTGGAAGGGAGGGGGCAGAAATTTAGCTGGTAATAAGGAATCAACAGTCAACATTTTTTTTTATCATTATATTTGTATGTAATTACTGTTTTGTCTTTTAAAAAAAAAGTTTTGTCCTTTTAAAATTTTCATATATACTGTAATCAATTTGTGTAACGTAATTAATTACTAACACTAAGTAAAGTTTTTTTTTTTTTTAATGTTTTTGTTTTTTGAGGAAGTTTACTGATATGTAACGATATATAGATATGTCGTTACATTAATTTAAAAGAAAAACAAAGTTCGCAAATAAAAATAAATGTATTAAAAATCTATAAAAAAACTAGACGCTAAAATTAAAATGTTGTTAAATATATATATTCGCACAGATGCTAAACTTTAAAAATATTTTTTTTATATATATAAATAAAAAAAGGTATTTGAACGTATTTTTTTTTTTTGATAAAAAAATACAAGAGTTAAATATTAAAATATTTAATATAAGTTAAAATAAAAACAGGTATTAATTAATTCCTGTAATCTATAAATGGAAATGATTGTTTATTATTTGAAAAACAAGCTAGCCCTCAAGGCTCTTATGTAATTAAAGGGTCAGATGGAAATTAGATAAGAGAAATTAGCTGGACCAATGGAAGCACCAAGCCTTGGCTCGGACCCTAACGAAAGTGATGGATTGGTGACGTTTTGTTGTTTGAATCCGTGTGGATAATATAAAAAGGAGAAATATTGAGTATTGGGCAGTTCCAGCTGTTTGTTTTGAGAGATGGGGTAGGACGCATATACCTCACTCTCTCTCTATTTTAAAAATGAACTGATTGAGATACCGAAAGGAACCTGCTAATGCCACCTCCAGAACATTATCTTCTAAACGAGATGTCACGGGAATATAAAACAAGAACCTGGACTCTGCTACTGTAAGCTATTAACAATGAACTTAAAATTTTTTTTAAATAATTAAGAACTTCCGTGAAAGCAATTTAAATGTTAAAATGGAATTTCTATTTGACCTTTAAGTTTAAAATCAATTGATGTTTAATTTTATATGTTTGTTATTGATAAAAAAATCATTTCCATTTATTTTAATTGTATAAATTATTTATTGTTTAAATTTTAAATGTATGAAATTTAAGTTGTTTATAGACGCTTGCATGGATTCGTTTGCGGTTAATTATATTTTGGTTTTCATATTTGATCAAAATATATAGACATTCGATAAATAATAATATCTTACGGTGAGTATCTAAAATGTATTTATTCGGATGTCTTTTAAGTTATTGGTGACAACGCAAGTATCTTATGGTGAATACTATTGGGTTACTTATAAGTTTCCCTCTGCGATTGTCGGTAACAATAATTTTGTATTTTGATCGTTTATGCTTATTTTGAAATGTTTTTGACCGTGGAATCTATATAATCGATCTATACCCAACATTTTAAAACAAATTGTATAAAAGTTATCTGTGCGAACATATCTAAATGATAAATTTAAGTCGGGCGTGAACGGCTATATAGTTTTGTAAGGTTATATTAAGGGAGGGTAATCTTAGGTTATTTGTTTCGTGGTTGAATTGGCTCAATGGTTTCGATATATTTATGTAGGTAGTAAATGTAGCAGGAGATCCGCCACGTGCAGGATTACATATATACGCCGCACACCCTCTGTTGCCTATGGAATTGGATAGTAAGACGCAAGACGTAATCCATTCCTATGGAGTTTTATGTTTATTGTTCTACTCGCCATCAGAAGTAGCATTCCTGGTGGTGGAGAGCAACAATGTCTTCTCACTATACTGTTCAGATGTGCATTCCTGACAGTATAGTCTATTTAGTGCCGTTGTATTTTCATGCTACATTGAATACATAAGTGTATCGGATGGTTGGCGTCAGTTTGACTTTGAATTTTTAGCCTAGGGTTAAATAAGGGAAGAATATAGTCTTTTCAAATGCAGATCTATGTAGCCTATTCATACCCGACCCTCTAAATAAAATATTAAACATTATAGCAAGCTATTTTAAATGTAAAATTAAAAGTTAATATAAAAATCTAAATGTTAAACTTATTCCTCGGATTTAGAATGATTTTATATGTGCGTAAATAAATATTTTTCTGTGTTAATTTCTGGCAGTGGCTTTTATTATTTTTTTATATTTATATCTAAATTTATAGATTTTTATTTCTGCGTCTCCACTGAGCTAGTGACAATGGGCTAACGATCTAAATATGTAAATAAAGTGGAATCCTAACAGCGCGTATCTGCCTACTTTATAAATTTTTCTAGGCTCAAATGCCTAGATGGCGCCCTTGGTAGTGCGGTGCGGTGCGATCTCCCACTTCGTTTGGATCGTTATAATATATATATAAGATGTTAAATGAAGTCAAGGTGCATATATATTGAAAATCTTGCAGATGTGTACATAAATGTTGTCAATAAAAAGTGGAATAGAATTCCAATAATAAAACAAAGTTTTCATAATAATACTAATCAATGTGATGATGATGATTAGGATTTATAACCACAAGTACAGCTAACAGTATTTTATTTGTTTTATGTTTTAATCAAAAAAAAAAAAAACTCTAGGTGCTAAACCTCCTCATTAGAGAAAGTTTATTGAGAATACTAATGAAATAATGATCATCATCACTGCCAATTATTATTGTGACATCCCCGGCATATTCTTCAATGGTCTGCAGGTTATCTCAGGATTGTAGATGATTATAAACTAGCATATGTGTGTTGAAGTTATACTGCTTGAATGAAGTTACAAAACCAAATAAATAGATTGATAAACAATAATTTGACAATTTATTAGCAAAACATAAACATATGTAAATTTGTTATAGATATATATTAGTGATTCTAAATATAGATGCATAAATCGAACACATCACAATAATCAATGTCTTTTCAGTTTTATGTCTAAGGGTTTTTTAATATTATAATGTGAATATCTTACTGTATAGTATGGAGAATACCAATAAGAATTCAGCAATTTAGTGGCACAGTATATTTTCTTCCCTTTACTGGCGCCTTAATGTCTATCTCTAGTTCCACGGAATTTGATGTTATTTACCAGATCAGACTGCATACTCAGGATCTTCTAACTAGTGGACTGCTTTATTGCTTAGCCGTATATGGTAATTAATTCACTACTGGAGGAAAAATTATTTTAGTTGTTAGGACTGCGAGTATTGAAAATTTACTTTACCACATTCGAGTATTCAATAACTTTCAAGCTATGGTCATTGTAATTTAAATTAGCCACAAGACAAAATCTCTTCTCTGCACAGCTCACTTCAACACTGCTTTAACATATAGCTTGCAGTTTGGAATCAGGAAATCAGCAATGGAGCTAATGAATCATTGCATAGTGAATGAATTTTGAATTACCTCTTTTTACATCTCTCGGTTATCTTTCTATTCCCTGTCTACATCCTTGTCATAAATCAAACCATAATGTAGACTATTCACATATGTTTCCATCACTTATCAGCACTCAACCATAATATAGAACATTCTAAAATTTTGAATTTCCATGTAAAAGTATCCCATTGTTCTCTTCTAAAACATGTGGGGGGGGGGACAATATTGTATACAATATTATATTATTTTGTAATGAAAGAAATAGCTGTTTGTTTTCTTTCTTTTTTTCATGTATCAAAGCATCGGCCGGGAAGCGAACCCAAAACAACTGTTTGTAAGGCACCTGTGCTGACCACTCGGCCACCAACGCTCGACTTCTTTCTCTACTCCATTTCAATGCAGAAAGACATAAAATTCTTTGTCGACTTTTCTTTTTTAATTCTAATTTCTCAAATATCATTAATTCATAACTTTTGATCCTGGATTTGAATTGAACATTCAATTAATTACAAGAATTGATAAGATTTTATTTATAAATCGATTCAGAATAAGGAATATCAAAAAGATCTCAAAATGCCTTGAAATTTTATAGACTATTGATTATAAAACGGATTCGCGATCACAGACATTTGTTTTCCTCTCTTTTACAGTCTCATTTATTACGATAGAATGACAGCCTGTTAAGCTAATTGCGCAGACGCTGTGAGAATGTTATTAATAAATGAATACCTTCGAACAACCACATGATATACTATTTGTGTAAGAGTAAAAAGGAATCCTCTTACCCTACTCTTACACAAATACTATATCATGTGGCTGTTCGAAGGTATTCATTTATTAATAACATTCTCACAGCGTCTGCGCAATTAGCTTAACAGGCTGTCATTCTATCGTAATTATAATCGCACGCAAGACGTTATAAAATAAATGCTTAGTCTCATTTATTATTATTCTACTCACATATTGAAGAGTCAAGAATTAATAATGTTCTGCATATATTGTTACAACATTGAATATGATTAAAATGTATATTAATAATTTTTTTTTAGTCTCATGGGCTTCTCTAATTTACGATATATGCGTGCGTACACACGCACACGTGTTGTTCCAATCTTTATTAATTAATTCATATATGATTATGCATAGATTGCCTTTCACACTACATATATATTAACTTTCTTTAAGGCTGTTTATTCCTACTGCACATAATAAAGTAGTTTGTATATTTTTTCTTTTTTTATTTTTATGCAGTGTTTTATCCTTACTAATGAGGGCTGCGATTAGGTTGATAAGTTTATACTATATATATAAAAAAAATAATCGGCAGAAATGTGGTCAATTAAGAAAATAAAAAAATGGGAGGCTTTAAAGCTGTAATTTGGAATAGAATGGAAAAAATAAACTAGAAAGATAATAATAGTAATAGAAAATGTATTGAAAACAGTAAATGAAAAAAGATTATATATTCTTAAATAAAATTATAAAAAGAAATGTGGCATATAAACTGGAAGATATTGTAGAGTATGACAAAAAAGATGTTTGATGATCTTAAGAATGAGATAGTAAACAGTCACAAACACTTAGAACAACTTATCTGATTTGGAATATAGGGCTTGCCTTTTGGCAGATAAGTAACGATGATGATGATTAATGACAAAAATTAAAATAAAGAATAGAATAATTCTCATATCTGAACAGAAATGGTTGAGAACATAAAGAAGGCAAAATAATTTTTTAAAAATGCAGAAAATATTATCTAGGAAGATTGCAAAAGATAATTAACAGTACTATTAATATATGAATGTAATTTAAACAATTCAAAACAAAACAACACTCTCCATATAGTAGTGCCATCTTGTGCTAACAAGAGCAATCAATGGATGCCAGAAGGCTTGTGCATAAAATCCCTATCTAATGCCTACTCATCCAATATCCCCAGACTAGTTTCTGGCTTGTGGCCTTCATCAGTGAGGAGCCTTGGATCTGAGAGCACTGCACCTAGATCTTAGGATCTAATGCAACCCTCCAGCACCCACCTTTTAACTCTATTTAACTACAAAACTATGAGAATGAAATTGAAAACACTATTAATATTTTCAATCCAAGCTCAATAGCTTATATAGTCATATGGGTCTGAACTCAATTCAGCACCCATACATTTTGGTGTCTTTGGCTCTTTAACAACCATAGCCACCATTATCCTATTAGGCAGGATTGGTGTTAAACCACTAAACATCACATGATCACTATCTCATACTAGCACAATAATTGTTTAATAACAATTATTGTGCTAGTATGAGATAGTGATCATGTGATGTTAATGAATGTAATTTATGTGTTTTTTTTTTTTTTTGTAGAGTATTTATCTGAAACATAAATGAGGACAATAAAAAAAGCATAGTATAGAATAAAAAAAGATAAGGTAAAGAAAATACAATTATAGAGAAAAATCTTACATCATATTTAAGATATTCCATATGGCAAGTCAAGTTTGGACTATTCACAAAATTGTCTCCATAAATAGTTGTTAAAATACATGGTCTTGCACGAATATCACATAAACCACCTTGAGGAATATAAAATACTTCTGGAGGTTCATTAACACTTACAGAGCAATCACTACCCATAAAACCTTCATTACAAGAACACACTCCTAAAGAAAAAAAAAACAAAAAATTTCAATCATATATAGTAATTAATAATGATTATTAGAATCATTTAAAAAATTTAAATGAATAAATTTTTTTCTTCAAATTATTCTTAGAAACCTTTGTTTTTGCAAAGAGGTATAAATATTTTGGGCTAAATATTTTTTTAGTTTTGGTAAATTCTTTATTCATATAAGGAAAAAAAGTGAGATGGGTTTAAACTCAATTCAGATGTCTTGATATTGCATGCGGAAAACATTTTTATAAGAGTATTGTATTTGATATCTTTAATTAAAACACAATTATTAAAAATCAAAGTTGTTTAGTAATTTTCATACCTTATGTATAGTCACACTAGGTTGGCTTATGGGATGATACAAAGAAGAAAATTTAAAAAAGCTGCTCACATGATAATGGCAACTTTGCTCTTAGGAAAAATGAAGAAATCAGGAGAAACCTCATAGATAAGTATATGAAATTTTTGCTGACTGTTGCCTTTGGCAGGATGGCTCAGTTGGTTAGAGTGTTACCTTAAAATCCAATACTCAAGAATCTAAGGGCCCAGATTCAAATCCCATGCTAGTACTGTCACTGGTCAGACCAGCAACACCTGAAAAAGAGGGGAGACTAATACCTCTCAAAATATTGTGCATATACTAACCTGTTTGATGTGCTATTACTAATAGTTGAATGTATTTGAAATATTTCAATAAAGTTAAATTTTTCTAAAGACATTCAATACTCATATTAATTAGATGATGGAAATAGTCCAATATAAAAATACAACTAGAACACCATCATCACAAACCTTCAGGGAAACAGAACTTAATATGTTACATTTAGTAAAGACATTAATGTATTTTATTAATAAGTAATTATTTCTCTTGCATGATTTTCAATATGTCTTTAAATGTATTGCTATATAAGAAACAGTTCTTCACTGATGATGGTATAGTTATCAAACTGTATTTCACTTTTGGCAAGGGATACCATGAATTAAATAATCTCCATAGCCACTTTATATATTTTAATTTTTTTGGCATGTATTTAAATCATTGCAGTATCACTTTAAAAAAAATGGTGAATAGTTGTCACATCCAGTTACATCACCAAAAACATTGTGTGAATGAATTGACCTATAACATGAAAGATAAAAATGAAATTAAGTGCATCATTATTGACCAAATTGTAATAGTTGGAATCAACAGTGAACCTACTAGAAAAGAAATCAGAGGTCTTAAAATACAGAAATAGTGAATTATATGAGCTGGAACAGAAATTGCAAGAAAATCAGCATATACTGCAGAAGCATAATCAACTGCTTAAAGAAACAGAAGAATGGAAGGAAAAAGTAAAAGAATTATCCAAACAGGTAAAGAGTTGGCAGAAATACGGAATGTAGCTACAAAAAAAAATATGGTTAAGAGTGAAAATGGAATGGACACTTTCAAAGATTTTTTAGAAGAACAGCAATCTTTAGACAGTGAGCTGCCAGATGCAAAAACTGAAGAACAAGGTAAAAACCCAGTGCTTCTCCAAGCAGGAAAAAAGAGCACTCAAGGCAGCAAGGAAAAAGAAGAATTAAAACAATTTTCAAGGTTACATTGATTAATTGGAACAAGGCTTTTTTTCTGGAGTGGTGGGAAAGTGTCATGTTTTGGACAAATATGTACATTGAAATTCAAGGATAAGTTTTGTACTCCAGAAAGAGGAAAGGAAATATATTAGAGAAATATATCTTAGATTGCTAACTGAGAAGGATTTAATTAATGATTAAATTTGGGTAGAATGTAACAAAGGAAAATATTTACATATTTGTGACCAGAAAATTACATTTGATAATTGCCAAAAAATATTTGTTAATTACAAATATTTCTTGATACAATGGAAATTGACAAATACTAATTAAATACAATAATAGGAAATACATCAGTCAAGAATAAATCCTGGATTGCCAGAGGCAAACCTACATGTATAAATAGTCTTGAGCAGCAAAGTGCATAGTTCTGATTTCAATGAATTCACCACGTGACTGAGAGATTTTAAGTGACAAACATGAGAAAAGCATAAGTGATGGTGCAGTACTCTAGTGCAAAGACAAAGTGTTCGTGAGCGGCACTTGAACAGGGCCAAAGATTATGGTAGAATGGGCAGAAAGCATACAACTGTGAAGTGTGTCATGAGAGAAGTTAACTAAAAATGAACTATATATATTGTGTGTAGAGATAAGTTTTCATTATTAATTACTTTTTATCATTTATTTGTGGTCATTATTTATTCTTTTAATTGTTGGTATTTTGAGTGCTTGCATTTCGAATACACAATGAACAATTAATCTATTAAAAATTCTTATTACATTTACATTAAAAATATATTCAAAACATAAACTTTTAAGTATATCTATGTTTTTTTTTTTTTTGAGACCACATGTGAAATGGATGGATGAAATAAGAAAGTGTGCAGGGGTGATGTGGAGAAAAGAAGCTAAAGATTGGAGAAGATGGATTGAACTTGGAGAGACCTTCATCCTGCAGTGGATTGATAATGGTTGATGATAATGATGATTTTATTTTATTTTTATATGCACAAATAAATATTCTATATTTTAGTAAAATCTTACCTTTCGTGCACGTTCCTTGAAAACTGCATTCATTTGAGCAAATTTCATTAAGAATGTTTTCCGGGGGTTCAGAAATGTCTGAAAAGTCACGTTTTTTCCATAATGACATGTTGCGAAAGACGGAGGTATGACATTCTTCTTTCACAGCTTCCAGAGCAGTAACAGCCCAATCGGTAGTACCTGTTTGCTACAACAATAAAACATTATATTGATAATTGATTTTCATAATCTGAAGTTCTTATCTATGTAAAATTATTTAAATAATTCATTGAATCTTAATAGTACATTTTTCAACATTTTTATTATTAACGTTAAAATTTTTAGTGCTAGTAAATAATCGTGCATTTTTCAGAAACAGCATTATAAAATAAATTATAGCTGTGATTTATCCACTAGATAAATATTATATTCTTATTTCGTAAATAAACTATTTATTTTATATAGTGCGCTTTGTAGATTTTTAACAATAAATGAATACACCCACTTCAAACACAAGATAAGTCTTTGGAAAAGATAGAATGAAATCATTTATCTTTTCGAACCCAAACACTTATGTATGGGCAAATCTTAAGTATTCGAAAGTGAGAGCATGAAGATATTAAACAAACACTTTAAATTACTTTTTACATGCTTGAATGAATGATGCTGGCGAAATTTACTAGAATTTACGATAAGTCATTCTTATTTGAAATTAATGAAAAGAAAAAGACAGTCATTTAATGTGACGTTCTACATGGTTTAGGACAGGGGTAGAATTTCAGAGTCTGGAATGTATGATTCTCAGATTAATTAAAATTCTCACACATCAGTAATTGAACTTCTTATTGAACTCTCAAGGAGTAAATCCATTTGATATCTTATCTATCTATTTAATATAATACTTCTCTGAACTTAAATTTTGTATTTTTTAAATTTACTAAGGCAATAAACCTTTAAATTATCATAATAGATTTCTAACTATAAGATCTTTCCATTAACTCATTTCGCGAGTACTAATGTATAATAGGAATTGTGGACTTAATCAATGAAGTATTGAATAGCTTCACGCTCTCAGATCTAACCGCTTCAGCATCACCTAAAGTAGGTTGAAGAAAAGAAGGGTTCCCCTCTTTTTTTCCAATGCACAAGCTTGTGGTTAAGACTTGTAGAGGTCCCTACCTTCACATTTTCAACCGCACATGCTTTAGGTTTATTGCCTTAGTAAATATTACTTACTTAATCAATGTGTGTTAAATAAATTTATATTTTTTAAATTATAAGTGGCTCAGAAGTTGTTTCATATAACAAACTATAAAGAAACATATGTTTAAGTAGAAGTAAGAAAAAAACTGAGAATTATTCAGTGAATTATAGTTCAGAACGCTTAGAATTTATAAATATAGCTGACAAATATTGCAACTACATTTACTGAAAAATATATTTGTAATGTAAAGTGTTAATAAAAAAAAATATTGTTTTTAGTCATTGAATACTGTATTAAAATAAAAAATCTTAGAATGTAGTTTTCTTAAACTAAAACTATGAGTATAAATAAGGTTCAATTTCTAAGTCTAACTAATCGGTCTAGAAAAGCTGACTGGGAACATCAAATAGAAAACTTTTAATATAAACTGTTTCATGTATGAAGTAAGAATGGTGCATTACTACAAATCATATTCCTAAAGAATCAGTTTAACAAACTTGTAAACAATTCTTAATCTCTCAGATTAATGTGAATTCGTTGATCAGATAAAAAAAATTCGACTAATAAGTTGACATTAATGTGAGAGTGTAAACATTCATTACAAGTAGTAAGTTGCAGCATTTAAAAACAATTAAAATAAGATATAATAAAGATTATAAAAAGTAAAATATAATAGTTTAAATATAATTTATTTCATAATTTTTTTAATTTAGATTACTTTTCTGTTACTTTAGATTACTATTATATGTTATATAAAGAGCTCACAATTAAGCTCTTAATGAGCTTTGCAGAATATCCTCAACCCCAAACTGGTTTCTGCTATTGGCTTCCTCAGTGAGGTTCTAGGATATTCCAGCATTAGATTACTGAGGAAGCCAGCAGCAGAAACCGGTCTGAGATTGGGGATATTCTGCAAAGCTTGTTAAGAGTCTATTTGTGAGCTCTTTATATAACATTTGTAATACAAGCTTGTTAAATTAGGTCATGTGACATATGACTTGATGTCTTTGTAACTTTAGATTATAATTCTTTATAGTGTTCTAGTAATCAGGGTTGTGGTATTATTATCATACATATAAAGTTATTAAAATGATACTAATTTAAAAATACATAATACAGAAATAATAAATAAAATAAGATATATAAGCTCACCATTATATCCAAAATACAGAAATCAATCTCTTCAGTAAAATCCACCTCTGGTATCTTCTTACATATTCTACCTGTGGCAGTTTTAGCAATGAATTTTTCACAAAATTCTTTAGCTTTGGCTGAAGTCCATGAAACTTTTTTATCCTAACAAAGAATGTAGTAAAATTATTTTATAACAATAATAATAATTTAAATATATATAGTTTATTTATTCCAAATTGTAATTTTTAAATTTTAAATCATTATTTTGGTATTTCAATTATAACTCTTTACATAAAGACTACAATGACCTCTAGCGGCCAGATTATAAATATCATTATTATCATGTATGTAAAGTTTGTATTTCAAACAAATAATAATTGGAAAAAAAATATCAAAAACAATTACAAAATATAAACATGTAGTACTTAAATAATATTGTTTATATTATCAAATATTATTAAATATTTTTCGTAATTTATAATACGTTTTACTATAATATATACACAAATTGTAAGAAACTTTCTTACCATGACTATTAAACATAATTACTAAGGTACATCTCATTTATATTTACTGTACTATATGAACTTTATTATTATATATTCTGCATAACTAAAAAAATTGAGATTTTATTGGATATTATTTTAAAGACATGAAAGAGAATTCTCAATATTGCCTTTATTCATGTAATTTTTTATAAAGCAAAAGAAAAGAAAAAAAGTTGAAAGCAAATACTTGACTATTTGTGGTCACACTTTCTCTCTTCCCCCTCTGTTTCTCTCTACACTTGGCTAAACACCTATCCGCTCACTATCTACCCTATTTTTCCTTCTATTTCTTTATATTTCTCTATCATTCTCTATCTTTTAATCTTCCTATCTATCTATCTGTCTGTCTGTTTTTTCTTCTTCTTCTTCTTCTTCTTCTTCTTCTTCTTCCTTTTATTTGTTTCTTCCCTCCCTCCCCCCCCCCCCCCTCCCTCCCTCCCTCCCTCCCTCCCTCCCTCCCTCCCTCCCCCCCCCCCCCTCCCTCCCTCCCTCCCTCCCTCCCTCCCTCCCTCCCTCCCTCCTTCCTTCCCTGCCTCCCTCCCTTCCTCCTTCCTTCCTTCCTTCCTTCCTTCTCTTCCTCTTTTCTTTCTTTCCCTACCTACCTACCTACCTACCTACCTATCTGTCTGTCTGTCTACCTACCATTCATATCCCCTAGACTAGTTTTTAGCTTATGGCTTTCATCAGTAAGGAGTTTTGAACTGAGATCTAGTATATCTGGATTTTTTTTATCAAATGCACTTTTCTGCCAACAACCCTCATTTAGTTAAATATAGATCTGCCATCAGTTTAGTATTTATATATTTTTGGTGTCCTTATTTTTATTAAATGTAGGTAGGCAACTATACAACTATACTTATTAAACAGAATTGTCCTAAAACCATTCACACATTATTTATAAGTAGCAAATCTATTTCTCTTACTCTAGTGCTGCCATCTAGTGCCAACTTGAATAATGAATAGATGTTGGATGGTAGTACTTAATAAATTGCTATTTAGTGCTATTGTATCTATGTCCCCAAATTAATTTCTAGCTCATGGCTTTGAATTTAGTGTATCTGAATTTTTACAATCCTAATGTATCATCCTTCCAAAAGTCCTCTTTTACTCCATTTGTACTATCCATCTACCAGTATAAAATCCAAAAAATTTAATTTTTTCAATTTAAACCAACTTTCTTACAAAGTTATATGACAATACTGATCAAAAAGTGTACAGATTATTACAAAAACTGAAAACACCAAAACATATATATATATATAGTGAACTAATATCAATTTTACATTGTTATGCAAATACTGATCAAAAAGTATACAGATTATTAAAAAAACTGTCAAGCATTGATGGTCGAGAGGTCAGTGACAGCTGCTTTACAAGCAATTGTCCCGGGTTAGCGGGTTCGCTTCCCGGCTGATGCTATGACACAGGAGAGAAAGTTGGATTAGATTGCAATACTGGATAGCAAAAAAGAATTAAAAGATGTATTGAATCAAAAAAATAAAACAAACATTTAGTTGCATATGATTTAGATCCAAAACTTCTTACTAATAATAGCCATGAATTAAAAACTAATCTGACAGGTATGGATAAAACAGCACTGTATACGATTTTATTAAGCCCCATCATTGCTCAAACTTATATAAAGATAGAAAAACTGAGATATAAGAAATAAATTTGCTGTTCATAAGTAATATAGAAATAAATTATGACAACTTAATTACTAAAGAGTAATATATAAAGGTAACATTAATACTGCTTCAAATGCAGGTAAAATATTAAATATAACATGCTGGGTGTTCTTGTCAAAGGCAACCATTATATTAAAAATAGAAAAATTTCCATTTTTATTTTCTTCTTGTATGGAGCAGTATTAATATTATTTTCCATTTATCATAAACAATGTATAAATAGAAGTCATATGATGTTTTATTGGTTTTATGACAATCCTGGAAAAGGAATATAAGTTCCTAATGTTATTAAAAAACTTGTGGATATCAAATAATATAATCCTGAACTAATGTGAGATCTACATAACTTTGTTAATAGTAATTATACTGCGCTTTTATACTGCGCTTTGAACGCTCGTTGGTGAAGTTAGAAATATCAAAATTAAATATAGGTATAGCGCTTTCGAGGTCTTGGATTCAAAATATCATCACATTTTTAAATTTCAGGTTGGTAGCTTGATAAAAAAAAAAAAGTAAAAGATAGTTGTTGGAGGAAAAGATGTATTAGATTGAAAAAAATTAATAGCATTAGATCGAGATTCAAAATTTTATACTAATAAAAGCCATAAACTAGAAGGTAGTCTGGAGATATGAACGAAACAGTACCGGATGAAATTTATTAAGCATGACCATGTAGTAACTACTGATTATTCAAGTATATACTAAAATGCAGAAGTGGATCAAAAGAAATAGATTTATTACTTACGTAATGTTTCCATTGGTTTCATGATAATAATAGTTGGGAAATAAAGATGGATATAGTTATTAAAAACGTAGGACACCCAAAATATATAAATACTAAACTCGTGTTAGATTTATATAATTTTGTAAACAAATTGGCTTAGAGATGTTTTTGAATTTCAGGCTGATAACTTGAAAGTAAAAAAGGTGTAAAAGATAACTTCTGAAGAAACTGTTTATTAGTTTTAAAAAAAATCCAGTTACGCTGAATTTAGATATAAAACTACTCACTGATGAAAACTATAAACAAGACAATAGTCTGAGGATAATGATAAAGTAGTAGGGGATAGGAATTTATTAAGCTTTACCATCTGACATCGATTACTCAAATGTTATTTATAATTAATATGTAAAGAGAAATCATAAACTGTTTTGTTGGTTTTAATATTACTAGTATATAATGAAATTAATATCTGATAGCAATACATTAATTATTTCCTTAATTGCTTTAATTTAATTCCGTATTATAATTTTTGAAATTCGAATTTTATTTTTGAAGTCTTTCCTTAAGTGTGTCCTTTTAAATTGAAGTATATAAACAAGAGAAGTTTCATGATTTCCTTTTCTTTTTCAGAGTAATTCCTAATTTACTTTTATATTTCTTAGCATTTACTTGTGGAACAAGAGATCGTAATCTTAACTATAGCTATAAAAATTTTCTAATTATTTTTTTTAATATATATATAATGTTTTGAACGTTTTTTTTTTTTTCCTGTGTCAAAGCATCGGTCGGGAAGCGAACCCGCAAACCCGGGATAACTGCTTGTAAGGCAACTGTGATGACCACTCGGCCACCAACGCTTGACTGTTTTGAACTTTTGTTTTAAAAAAATCTACCTTTTTCAAGCTTTACCAAACCCGCCATCTAGTGTTTTATTATTTAATTCTTAAAAAAATATATATTTCAAATTTTAATCAATATAAATACAATATTGATCTTCTTAGATTGAATGATTAATACTTTATTTCTGAAACTGATTATATTTTTGTTTCTAGTTATCGTTGAAGTTCGTTTGAAGTAAACGTTTTATTAAATAAAATAAAAGACGATTTCTCCGATATATATATTTAACATATAAATGGAAATTGTTAGTAAATAAATTTTTAAAAAAGAAAATACTTTTATTAGAAGAAAACAAAGCAGCCTATTCTATGCAAGATATATACAAAATAGCAAATTATCTATAATGGAAACTTGACATTAACACCAAAATAAGTACAATTTGTTCACACACATTTTTTTATTTTAGAAGATAATAAGGTATCTTAAATTCTTTAATATATATATATCAAGAATCATCAACTTGTTTAGAAGTATTTGTACTTCTGATTATCAAAAATCATTTTATTTAAAAAACCATACCGATTTTAACATTTTTTCTTTTCATGGATTTGAAACAATATGAACTCTTTAAAAAATTCTATTACTATAAAACAAATTTTTTTAATGCAATAAAATCACTTCTATGGGTGTTTACAGAATGTAAGTATAACTTTTTTTTATGGCTGCATTTATAAAAACATACCGTACAAGTTTATAAATAATAATGAGCTAGCGTTACTGAAGAAATGTTCAATACACAACCTGCTAAGATATTAGGAAACATAATATACGAAAGTTATTTATCAGATATAGTGCCTGTTTTGTTTAAAGCTCTGACAGAGTGCCAGACCTTGAAATATAAAGTTAATAAACATCACATGACCACCACTTCTTATGCTTGTGTATAACTGTTGTTAAAACAGGCAAAACTCACTATACGTATTGCCACCCACAGCAAGCTAGAGTAATCAATGGATGCCAGAAGGCTTGTGCATAAAATCCCCATCTAGTGCCTACTCATCCAATATCCCCAGACTAGTTTCTGGCTTGTGGCCTTCGTCAGTGAGGAGCCTTGGATCTGAAAGCACTGCACCTAGATCTTAGGATCTAATGCGACCCTCCAGCCACCTTTTATCTCCACTTAACTACTAGATGGAGATATTATGCACAAGCCTTCTGGCATTCCTTGATTACTCTAGTTTACTGTGTGTGTCAATACGTATAGTGAGTTTTGCCTGTTTTAGCAAATATAAAGTTCTTAGATTGATTCTATACCTTAGCCTCTTATGAATTTCTGACCAATAAAGCTATTATAATAAATTTGAATTATAAATATAAAGTATATGGATTCAAATTCGGAATAAAATTATTATTTAGAAAAAATAAAATTCTTAGCTTTATTACAATAATTAATAGTAATCCAGAAAATTGCCATGGTAACCTATAATTGATTGAGAGTTCATTGACTATATAATAATAATGATAACTCTCGTTATATTTGGAAGTAGAAACTCAGATATCACAGGGCACAATGGCTTGTTTGTAGCCATAAATAAATAAAATTCCAAAGATAGATATAATAAGAGAAAAGCTAGCATAGTACCATTGGGAATAGAAATTAAGCAATATAATGATTTTCTATAATAATAAAAAAATCTTATAAATTCAGAAGTCACATCAAAATAATCCCTTTTTCTCTTTTGTAGGCATAAAGGTTAAAGCATAATAAAAACAACTCACAATATCTTATTGAGTAATGTAGATGATTTTATTGAGGATCTCAACAATTTTAAGAATATTATAAATTTTAAAACTGCTATTGCTTTTTTAATTACTAATTTATCAACAAAGATATTAAATTGAAATGTTTTTTTTTACCCAATTCATTTTTATTTATGATGCTTATCATTTAGATAAGTATTCTTTTCAGTGTTGAAAATTGAATTAAAACATGGAAAACTCTCCATACAGTAGTGCCACTCAGTGCAAGCCAGAATAATCAATGGATGCCAGAAGACTTGTGCATAAAATCCCTATCTAGTACCTACTCATCCAATATTCCCAGACTAGTTTCTAGCTTGTGGCTTTCATCAGTGAGGAGCTAGAAACTAGTCTGGAGATATTGGATGACTAGGCACTAGATAGGGATTTTATGCCCAAGCCTTCTGGCATCCATTGATTACTCTGGCTTGCACTGAGTGGCACTACTGTATGGAGAGTTTTGCCTGTTTTAATAATAGTTATGAGCAAGCATAAGAAATGGTGATCACGTGATGTTGAAAATTGTGTAATACATTTTATTTTAAGAAGCATTAGTTAGAATTTTTTTATTGTAAATATTTTGGAATTTAAAATATTAAATTAGCAGAAATTTTTTTTATTGCAATGTAACAGTTACTTTGAATGCACTTCAGTCAAAAGATAATGCTTTATTTGTAAGCAAAATTTATTTATAATTTGTTAAATATTTCTGAGTGGTGTTTATTTATAATTATGTTGAAGTATTGCTACTGGTTTTGAAGATCTTGAACAACATTAGGAATGTTAATTTCGGAAAATCCAATATATTTTTTCTTTAGAAATGAACTAATGAAATTAACATTTCTCTTTAAAAAAAATTAAACTGGAAATTTTTATCTTAGTTCCTATAATACCACATATAACACACATTTATATGTTTATTACTCCAATTAAGCTTGAATTGAGAATAATTTATAAACTCTTAAGATTCAAAGTCTATCTGTCTGCTACTATATCAAAACATGCAGGGAACATATATATATCTTACAGTTATATGAACAGCAAAGACAAAGTAAATTATTCTCTGAACTGGTTTTTGAATGACTAATAATTTCATAATGAAAATATTTCAGAGCACGTTTTCATTTCCCCCCATCTTACTAACTTACTGAAATACTCTGTCTACCTGTATGTGGGGATAGCAGCTCTTATAGTTTATTTTACTTGAATTTTACTTATTTCTGAATGGTCAATGCAAATCTTATAATGCTACTTAAGACTACATTTACTTATTATCTTCATAATTAATCCCTAAATAACAACAATAACAATGACAAAAATTACAAAATATATTCAGTAACACCAATTTAACAATTAAAATATACATTATTTTCCGTGGTCGATACATGTTTAAATGTATAAAAAAGAATGTTCACTAGATGGAACTTACCATTAGCTCCTAAACAAGCTTTAATTATAATTGCCACAGAGAAAGAATTCAAAATATTGGAAAATCCTCATATCCAGACCAATTGATTTCGAGCTTATGGCTCACCTCAGCGAAGAGTTAGGATTTCAGAAACTATATCTCACAACGTCAGCACTTATTTAATACGTTACTATTAGTTTGAAAACTTGAATTTTTCAGACATGTAAATGTCTTCAAATCCAGCCTTACAAAACAGATAGCTATATGGGTCTGAAGCTCAAAACCAATTGGTCTGGAGATAAGAATTTTCCGATAGAGATTTTGAATTCTTTCTCTGTTGGCACTTATAATTAAAGCTTGTTTAGGAGCTGGTGGTAAGCTCCATCTAGTGAACATTTTAGCACAAGCTTAAAAGCAAGTTGCACCATTTGTGTCTTGTTTTATTAATTAGTATAAAAAAGAAATATATACATAATTTCAAGAAGTAAACAACCTAAATACAAGTTACCATTTGATGGCATTCTAAAAATATATATAAATAAGATTTTATATAATCAAAGCTTCTAATCTCTGGTTATAATGCTCTATAGTTTTCTATGATTATGAGTTATCTATTGTAATGATTACATCACCCACATGTTAATAGCTTAAATTGCTTGAAAATTGATTCATTCTTTAAATGTACTGCAGAGCTAAAATTTAAATGGATTGAATTATATGAAAAATTGTTAATATTATACAATGTATATATATATAATGAAGAATTTCATGACATAATTATTAATACATCTATCAGCCATACTCACAAACTAGGGTTTGAATCTGTTCCAGATAAATTTAAAAAATATTCACATTTTAAACGTGTAGAATTTTTTTTTTAAAGTCACCAATCCACAGCCAATGCATACCGCCATCTAACATTGGGTAGAGAATAGGTATTTAGATATACTTAACAAGAATATAAATCATAGAAGAAGGACCATAATCATACTATCTGTTATTAGATTAACTTGATGAGTATTGTCTTTTTCTTCATTATCTTTTTTTTTGTAAAGAGATGCTGAAGATATTTTACACAGGGGGATCCAAAAATAGCCAGAATTTTGTAATAACAAATTGTATATTTATTTGTAGATGTTGCAAATTGAATCACTTTAAAAAGTATAGTCTATTTAATGCAATGCACCCGTCTAAAACAATTTGGCATTTTTTGAAGTAATCTGAAAACAACATGCGAAGTGTCTTAATCCTTGTCATTTTTCCCCTCAGTTCTATGTCTGCAAAAAAAAAAGTTGAGTCATTTTTTCATTTGAGAGATTAAAAAAATCACACAAACTGATATTGGGGAAATACAGCTGATAGATAAGCTGGGTTGTGGGCAATTTAATTAAAAAGTATTTCGCACTCAAGGCTTTGAGAGATGACACTGTTGGGGTGGAGTTTGCACTCATTTCTTTGCACAAAATGGGGTATTTGCATTTTACCACAACACATAAATATTTCAGAACTTAAAAAATGTCTGATTGTTATGAACTAAATTAGAGAGAAAAATGCTGTTTTCATAAAAAAAAAAAAAAAATAGCATTAATTGTTTGAACATTTCAACCATTATAAAAAAATTGATAAATATGGGAAATGCACTTTACAAAAAAATTTGCTATGTGGCCCCATCATTTCACATAGCAATGTCATTTGGCAGATTGATGCAGAAGCGTTTCTGCAAGAAGCATGTAATGGCAGGATTGGTGTTAAACCACTAAACATCACATGACCACCATCTCATTCTAGCACATAACTGTTTGTAAACAGGCAAAAACTCTCCGGCATCCATTGATTACTCTTGTTAGCACAAGGTGGCACTATTATATGGAGAGTTTTTGCCAGTTTACTAAGCATGTAATGGCTGCAAGCATATACTACAGAGAATGGTTCCAATTATATTTGGGTCCCCAAACATATATTTACACATAACAAATCATGGAAATTTTTCAGTATATTTTATAAATCTCATCAATAGAACTTTTCGATATTTTTCAGTCATTGTTATTTTCAAATATAAATAAGCAATAGTTTGTAAAAAGGTCTTTAATCTCTGCTTTGATAATAAAAGCATATGTTTTAATAGATTATTTTTGCTGATGTTTAGCTGAAAGTTTGTGATGGGTGAGATTACTTGTAAATATATGTTGCCCGATTTTTATCATTTAAAATTAATTGTTAAATGTCTTTAGAAAAGTTTGAACATAATTTAAACTTTTCAAATTCATTTGGAAACATAATATTTCAAATGATATCTTGCTCTTCTTCAGAGGTTACTGGTCTGACCAAAGATAATACTAGGATGAGAATCAAACCTAAGATCCTTAGATTCATGAATAGTGAATTTAAGTGAGGCTCTAATCAACTAGATTGTTGAGGTCAGCACTCAATATAAATTGATATACTTATCTACGAAAATTCTCCTGAATTCTTTCTTTAAAAGTACAGGTTAATGAGTTGTCTCCAAATATTGTGAATTATCACATATATCGATTTATGGGGTTATTTGCCATTATTATGTGAGCAGCTTCTTAAATGTTTCATCATTTTACCAAAAATAAAAAAGTTTAAATAAGCTGATCACATGATAATGGAAATGATTCCATAAATCAAACTAGTGGTAACAAGTCATAATGTTTGGTTTAAAAAAATAAAATTTTAACAAGTTTCTCACGTGATGGCAAATAATCTGATAAGATCACCTAGTGTGATAATTCAAAGTGGTTCAAAACCATTCATTATATACCTTGCCCTCAAATAAGACAGGAGCAATCAGGACTCCTATGGATAAGTATACAATTTTTTTTACTGACTGTAGCTTTTGATAGAACAGCTTAAACAGTTGGGGCTTTACTTTAAATTCAATATTTTACAAATTTAAAAGTTCTAGGTTCGATTTCCATGCTAGTACTGCTACTATCGGACCAGCAATACTTGAAGTAAAAAGGAGAATAATACTATTTGAAACATTGTATTACATACTAATCATAGTAAATAAATAAAGCACCAATTTCCTTCCAAATATAGCTATCCAACACATATATAAATATTACACAGAGTGAAAAAATTTAAAATACAAAATAAATACTAATTCACCAAGCATCTTTGGTACCATATACCAGATTCATGGTAACTAATTTAAATAGTTAATATTCCAGTGCATTTTCATTAGGACACTCATATTACATTGATTAATGACAGCATATGTGGCATCCATAAATATCAAATTGAAGGAAATAGGTGGTAAAGATTATAATGTTAGTCTTAGATCACTCTTATGTTTAAATAGGTTGATAAATAATTTAAAAGATAGTGTGGATGGTAATGATAAATATGGAGTTATATATTCAATTGTTTGCCATGAGTCTGGTTATAATTTTATTATGGGAGGATGAAAGCTAATATATCAACAAGATTGCGGCAACGTATTTATCAATATAGGAAATCTAAAATGGAATCTCAGGTTAATTCAGCATTTTTTAGTGATGAGAAAATTAGCCGGTATGAATGTTTTCCTCAAATGATTAGTGCTCATTGCAACGAGCCTAATAACAGGAAGAGGAAGTTAAAAGAGGCTTCTTTATTGCTAAGTCTAATGACGCCATTAATCAACGTAATATGAGGGTCTCATTGAGCATGCACTGTGATATTAACCATTCAGTTTAAATTAGTCGCCATGAATCTGGTATACAGTACTGAAAGTGCTTAGTGAATTAGTATTTATCTTTTATTTTAAATATTTTTAGTCTGTGTAATATTGGATATTTATATACTAAACAGTATGCTTTTTTAAAAAGTTGAATTTAATTGAAAAGTTTAAATAAAGTTTGAATTTCTTTAAAAACATTTAGCAACTAATTCTAGATCATACAAATAGTCCAACATAAAGTTACAAGTATCTTTTTTATTGATGTTTAAATTTCTCTTTTAATTTACAAACATTTATAAAAATCTTAAAAAATATATTTTATATCTATAAATTGAATGAATCAAGAGGTATATTATATATAATTAAAGAATATACCATATTAGAGAGATAATTACTAAAAATTATAAGTGAGAGGAATTATAAATTATCAAAAAGAGAAATAGTTATAAATGTTTATATAATTAGTGCTATATAATACGAACTC
The DNA here is from genome assembly GCA_028023455.1 of Epiperipatus broadwayi. Taxonomy (NCBI): domain Eukaryota; kingdom Metazoa; phylum Onychophora; class Udeonychophora; order Euonychophora; family Peripatidae; genus Epiperipatus; species Epiperipatus broadwayi. The sequence goes on along the minus strand of JAQFVV010006553.1, from coordinate 521,224 downwards.
TAATATATTTATATATTTATTTCACAGAGGGCGATCATAAATTTCTTAGTCATGTGTGGTGATTTAGTATTTGATAATTAATGCTGTATACACTGATATAAAATTTTATATATCACTATATTCTTTTTTATTAATAGTCAGTAATAATAATAAAGTGATAAATGTTTTGTCATGTGAGATACTCTAGATAGAAAAAATAATAATATATATATATAAATTCACTAACCTGAGAGGATATTTGTGCTGCTCTCTTCCTTCTTCGAGATACTACATCATGTTTCCATAACCTGTCAAGGTGATTATCTTCAACCAAGTCATGAAATGTTGATCTCCTTGCTCGATTACTTTCTAATCTCAGTTTGGGTGTGATATCTTCACTGTCTCCAATTGGTAGTTTACATGTTTGAACATCATTGTTAAAATCACATTCAATTGTTCCTTGAATTTTGGGTGTATCTGTACATTTACAGTAAACAAACTCTTCATAGCCAGTCTTTTTGGGTCCAGTTTTGAAAAATAATCCCTTCTTTTCACTGGAAATTCTTTACAATCGAATAAAAATTAATCAAATTAATAAATGCTAGTAGTGTAAAAAATATTTGTTGTTTTTACAATATAATTTTAACATATCATACCATTTACAACTTTCTTAAACACTTACATCAAAACTAACAGTTTATACAAGATTAATTCAACATAAATATGATAAGAGATTACCTATTTATTTGCATTCATTAGAAACAGATCACAGGTTTGAGAAAGATAGTATAAATATGATTAATTATACAAATAATAGAAGGGATAGAAAAATTAAAGAGGTAATATTGACTAAGAATATAAAACCAAATCTTAATAGGGATTTTGGGGTAAAGACAATAATTTTATAAGCAATTATTATTAATAATAGTTTGACCACTAAACATCACATGATCACCATTTCTTATGCTTGCACATAACTTATTAAAACAGGCAAAACTCTCCATATGGTAGTGCTATTCAGTGCCATCCAGAATAATCAATGGATGCCAGAAGGCTTGTGCATAAAATCCCCATCTAGTGCCTAGTCATCCAATATCCTGACTAGTTTTGGCTGGTGGTTTTTGTCAGTGAGGAGCCTTGGATCTGAGAGCACTTCAACTAGATCTTAGGATCTTTCAGACCTATATGAGTATATAAGCTATCGAGCTTAGATTGAAAATGTTGTGTTTTCAATTTTATTCTCATAGTTTTGTAGATAAGTAGAGATAAAAGGTGGCTGCTGGAGGGTTGCATTAGATCCTAAGATCTAGGTGCAGTGCTCTCATATCCAAGGCTCCTCACTGACAAAGGCCACAAGCCAGAAACAAGTTTGGGAATATTGTATGAGTAGGCACTAGATGGGGATTTTATGCATAAGCTTTCTGGTATCCATTGATTACTCTGGCTGGCACTGATTGGCACTACTGTATGGAGAGTTTTGCCTGTTTTAATAATAGTTTGAATTTGAAAAAGATTTAAAGAATAAATTTGAAGAAAATGACAATAAAGGGAGATGTTAAACAAGTTTTGAAAATTTTGTCAGTTGAGTTTTTAGAAATGGGATTGTAAAGAGGTAGATAATTTTTATAATGTAAAAAAGTAATTTGTAATGTGTGAAAAGTTAATTGATAATTATAAATATTTAATAAAATTAAGAAAAAGTTAGAAGTTGATTTGTAATATAAGTAAAATGACAATAATATGTATTAAATAGCAGAATAAATGTTAAGCTTTTACAATTATAATAAATAATAATTTTAAAAAAATAAATAAAAATAAAGTGATATAAAATAAATGTGGATAGAATTATTTAAGAGTAAAGTAATAAAATGGGCAATGATTATTTATAATGGTCAAATTAAAATGTATATTTCATTTGTTTTATTTTGTGTATTTAATTATGTAAATGAATATGTGTATTAATTACATAATTATATATTTGATTATTGTAGCTCTGATGATGAATGAAGGACAGTCGAAACTGTTAGTTTTGATATAAATAAATAGTATTGATAAAGTGTTTAAGAAAGTTGTAAATGGCATGATATGTTAAAGTAGGAATCAATACATAGGAAAAGGAAGAAGAAAAAAATATAAATTTTAACAATAAATATATTAAAATCAGTTTTAAAACGCTATTATTAATACCAGTTACATTGATTTCTCTCAAGTTGATTTATTTTTCAATCTGCAGTTATCCAAAAAGCCAATATTATGAAGCATTTTTGAAATTCTTTCAATGAAAATACTAAAGTACAATTTTTAACATGACTAAAGCTTCCAGGATAAAAATATTTCGCAGAAAACTTTCTTTAAAGAGGCTCTTTCTGACCAAAAAAGTCAAATAAAAATAGTGCTGAAAAAAAACCCATCTAACTTCAGTTTTGGTTTAGAAAAAAAGAAATTCAAATTAATAATAAAAACGGTGTTAGTAGTTACTGAAAACGTTGTTTTTAAAAACAATAAATCTCATGTCATTGTTAACATAGCTTTTTGTAAGGACTAACTATTAATGACTAACCCTCTACTGACATGAAGAAAGAATATGATAGCATTGATAATACATTTCTCTCACTTATCAATAATGATCCCCCCCCCAATAGAGATTAAATTTTGAAAATGTTTTTACAATGAGCTCTAGAGGTGTTATCTATGATACTACAGAAAAATACTACATGATTGTTAAATGTATATGTCAACATTCTAAAAACTCATTTGTAGGCTCATAAAGAAAAACTGATATGTTACTGAGTTTGAACTCATGTTGGACGGAAGCTTTTAGCCATGCAAGGAGTTCAGCAAAAATACATGATGAAGCTGATCTCGGTGACTCTATTGATAGAGTTGTTTTTATTCCTAACCAAATATTTAGGTATTTTGGTCCTGTTTTCAAATCAATAGATCATACAATCTTTTTCTAATTTTTAACATTATATATTAAAATGACTCAAATCCTATACTGAATAGAAAAAAAACATCCATGCTTATGAAATTTAAGAACCAAATTTTTTAAATCTATTTTACAAGGAGTCAAAATCATTAAAAAAGGATTGCAGTAAATAATTATTCCCAGCAATTCAGAATCAATAATTTCCAATTTAGATTCAAGCTTAAATGAAGAAAAATCACAACTGACCTTGCATATGATGATTTTTGACAAGTTCACATCATTATAGTAGGAAGGTTGAAAATACTACAGCTAATAAATTGAGCAATAGATTATCCCAACAATAAAGATCTAATCTTTAAACATCTTAACAAATTGAGATATGTACTTATATAAAACAAAAAAACTTTCATCATAACCTCGTGTTGTTGCACATTGTGTTTCTAAGATAAATCTCAAAAAATCTGTTTGTTGATAATGTGAGCATTAATAGCAAATATATATAAATTTACTTGTGATATTGATATGGAGAACCATCAAATGTTGCACATTTTATTCAAATAATAATAATAACTATCACTGAATAGTCAATGCGTTGGTGGCCTAGTGGTTAGCATAGCTGCCGTCCAAGCAGCTGCTCCAGGTTCGCTTCCCGGTCAATGCATTTGACATATGAAAAAAAATAAATCATTGAATAATTAGAACCTCTTTAATTTATCTAAAAAAAATAGTTTACTTATAAATATAATGTTTGTAAAGATCAAGTCATTTAATATTAAACAAAGTATATTAGATTCTGATAAGAATCATGTGTTTTCATCTAGATAACATAACTACCACACTCAAGAATATCATTTCAGAGAAAAATATTGAAGCTAGTCCAATTTTGGGGTAGAAAAAATAATTTAGTTCTTGGTTTGACAGAAATAAAGCTTGTAAATACTTTTGATATTATAAGAAATTTTAATATTCTGAGCCACTTCTTGGAATAATGAAAATGTATTTACCATATAAACAGCACGAGTGCATTAATTGCAAAACTCTTCAACTTGAAATTATTATGTTAATAATTGTCCTAATTTTTGTCTCTAATTACTATTTTGTTCTCATGGTCATTGCGCCATCTTAAACATAAGCACAATTATTAGACAATAGAGAGTAAAAATGCTATAACCCTACTTAACCATCTTAAATTTTGGACTACAGAATTAAGATCCTGTATTGTAATGAGGAATGTTATTTGCTTTTCAAATTTTTTTATACGATCTTACTGGAATAAGTTCTTACCACAAAATGCAATCTATGTAAACAACTGCTGTTTAATAAAGCCTACTTCTTTAGCAATAGGGTCTCATCTTTTCATGTTTATAAAGTTCAGCAAAAGTAGTTGGTAAATTTTTATATTATAATATGATTTATAAGAAATTAGGCATCCAGTCTAGCCTTTAATAGTAGATAGAATAAAACTTAGAATTTTTATTGTAATAATCTCCAATCGCCAATAAATATCTATTAAGAGTTCTCATTATTATTCAACATCAAAACTACTAAAAGTAGATGAATATATTGCTCTATAATACATCATGTAAGCTTATTTAAGTCTATGTTAAAAATGTGTTTTTTAGGCAAGCTTGTTATTTGAAAACCAGACACTCTTTACAAATCTGGAGCTTAATTGTATATATAGGGAATTTGAACTCAGACTTTAAAGCACCCACCAACTAATCTGGACCAACTGATGAGTGCTGGTTTAGCATGAAATACATATATTGGTGATTATTTATTTTTTCTACATGTGTGTGGTCATGTCTATCAGTTGTATGAGATAGTGTAGATAGTTGGTGGGTGCTTGAAAGACTGAGTTAAAATCCCATATATTTGGAAGCTAGATATGTAATGTTTTCCATTATATAGACTCAATGAACAGACAATATGTTAAATTATTTATAAAATAATAGGAAATTGTACAATCCAAAATGTAAAAGATTTGTGGATGCTATACAGTCCTATAATGAATTATGATAAATATCCATGAATATTGTTAAACAATTATTCTTTTACTGGATTAATACACACACTGCATATCTACTTAATTGGGCAATAAATAATTATTTTAGAAAACAATTAACTGATAATATATTTTATGCAATTGATTAACAAATACAAAAGAAAAACAATGACTATTATATGAAGCAAATAATATTGTTTATGCAAATTTAAAAACTTAAACAGATTTAAACTTAAACATGTCCTTATATCCTACTTCATATAAATAAATAAGAGATTTATTATATAATATTCTATCAATATCTTGTTTAATTTAAATGAATAAATTACATTCTTTATTAACAAACAAAAAATAGAAAATCAACCACAATCAATAACCAATTTTCACGAAAGATATTTATCCAAAAATCTTTTACCCAATATGGATGTCACTAATAATACTCATACTTGTTCTTTTTTATGAGATTGTCATGAGTAACAAATATAATATAACTGTCATACAATTAAACTTTAAAATTTTTTAATAACAGTTATTTGCAGAGATTCACTTAGTAAATCCTAAGTCAACTATTTAAACAATGTAGTCGTCTGTTATGCGGATTGATTGACTGGTTCAGTCTAAAAGGCCATATTGATTTTTTTAAGTTGACAAGATACAAGACAGCATCTATTAAAAACTCTCTCAGAATATCATTAGTGAATCCAATTATAGTGGGAATCTGTGTGTTATTTATCACTTAGACATTATCTCTATCTAAATTCACAGTTTCAACAAAACCAAAAATGCTGTTCTAAATATTTTTGTTTCCCTCTTTGATAAAAAAATATCCATTCTTAATTATACCATTAACATAATTATACTAACATAAAGTATGCCAACATAACTTTGGTAATAAAAATGTCAAAAGCTTTCGAAAAGTAACTAGGTTGCTATTTCAAACATTGACATGCAAGTTGTTAACTAAAAAATCATAATAATAAATATTTTTGGGTTCCTTATCAAGATTTCTAATATTTCAATATATATATATATGTGAAAATAACATTTACAGCATATGAAGAGAAAATAAAATTCTTCTAAGATCTCGTACCTGTGAGGCTTTAAATCCATATAACACCTTAACTTACAAGTCACTTCTTATTTCTTGGTAAACCAATTACAACAAATTTATTGCAGATAATTAAAGCAAATTGTTTAGCTTAAAAAAACTATCACTAGTAATTGATGGTCACCTAGAAAGATCATTATTAATACATTTTTCTAATAATGGCATGGAAATAATCCCATTTATTCATTTGTTTATTTCATAATTACTTCATGAAAATATTTAATTTAACATAATAGCTCCCTGCTGAAGATAAAGATGTCAGGCGTTGGTGGTCGAGAGGTCAGCACAGCAGCCTTACAAGCAGTTGTCCCGGGTTAGTGGGTTCACTTCCCGGCCGATGCTATGACACATGAAAAAAAAAATAAAAAGATGAAACTCTTCAAGTCCTCATACCAGAACAATATATATCTGGTTTAAATCTATATAACACATTAGATTAGAAAAAAACAAACAATCTTTTTATTTCTAAATAAACCCAGGACAAAAAAGCTACTGTGGACTCCTAGAGCAAATTATTTAGCTTAAAAACCTGTCAGCTATAATGAGTAGTTATCTAGCAACAGCATCGCCTACCCATTTTCTAGTATTTACATTAAAATAATCCTATTTATTCTTTTTTTTTTCTCAGTGATGAAAGCTTTTATTCATCAAAAAGACAAAATACACAACAGTGAAAAAAGGTTTACAAAGAGATGAATATAGAAATTAAAAAATGACAAATTGCAATTAAACAATATTGTACTGTTCTGTTAATCCTTGAGGTGATTAACTGTAGATAGTAATCCGATGTTACAATTCAGGATGATTGATCAATTCCACCATTCAAATATGAATGGCATCCAAAAGTCCCTTTCAAGCTCTAGGAAGCAACTGTAGATATATATAGTGTAATATGGAAACAAAAATGATTGATTGAATTTTTATTAAAGTATTTTGCTGCTTTTATCCATGATATGGTTTACCGTTGGCAATAATCACATACTACAATTAGAGATGATTTATACAGTCTAGAATTCATAATTGAAAAGTCCTTTGAAAGAAAAAAATATTTGGAGATGAAAAACTACTCAGGTTGACAACTCCAATGAAACCGCATTTAATAACTCTATAATTATTTACTTGTGAATGAGAAATCCAAAACAAACATCAAAATTCATGAACTCTAATATATTCACAAAGAAATACACACTTATACATAGATCAGCTAGGCAATCGTTAATTTATATAGCGTAATATAGAAATCAAAGGCAAATTGCAACAATAAATTATATATAGTGTAATATCGAAGATAGAATAACTGATTGAATTTTGAAGATTCTTTTGCTATCTTTATCCATGAAATGTTTATCTGTTGGTAATAATCACAATCTACAACCAGAGATGATTTATAAAGTTTAGAATTCAGAATTAAAATGCTTTTTGAAAGAAAACTGTTAGTTTATTTAAGTAAAATCTGTGATTTACAGTAAGAGCACTAAAATAATCAAAAGTAACGTTATTTTTATTCGATAAATGAGACTTTCAGCAATAGTAACGATTCCTACAGTACCCTCATCTCAGTCCCCACACCCTTTACAGCTTGGAATTGGGCACCCAATGACTCTCCCAACAGCCAGACACTCTCATTCAGTCAGCAGCACCGAGTGAAACACAATTTTTCCTCAAAAGTAAAAATTCTCTGGAAATTTTTTTGTTTGTTTCAATGGCTGACAAACAACTTTCATGGTATTTTGAAGAAAAGCTGAAATTGTTCTTACTTGTGATCAGTTGATGACATACTTTGTACCCAAAAGGAGAGCTAAGAAGCTACTCTTCAAAGCAGGACTACTTTCTGAGAAATATAACTTCCTAAACTAGGGAAAAGGGAACTAAATCGGGAAGCCAGAAAGAGAGTACTTGGCTTTTATTTACATTATATATGTATATAATCAATTCAAACAGCCGCAAAATTTATAAAGAGAAAAATTTCATCAACTTTAAATATGATTAATGTTTAGAATCAGCAGCTAACTACCAAAAAAAAAAAAAAAAAAATAGTTTCAATAGCATTGTTAACCATGATGAATAGAATACTAGAAATTCCTTCATATTCAAATTAATGATTTTTAATATTAATAAATCAATGTCTTCATACTTCCTCAGGAATCTTTTCAAATAAAAACAGTAATCCACTCTGTTTACTTTATTCTAGAGACATCTATTATAATCTTGACAATAGAAAGTTATGAACTATTATTTCTGTTGCAAAGTTTTACAAATAATCTAAAAGAGTCATATAATATTTTTTTGGAAACATTCTGCTTGAATTGAATAGCTTTTGATTCATTGATCCAAAATTATTCATCTAGTAAGTTAGCATAAAGTTATTCAAAAGATTACATGGAGATATTTAAACAAAGGTCAACATTCCAAAAATATTTGATGCTGATAACATTTGCACTGCCAAATTATTGATCCTACTCAAATGGGACTTAACGTTTCCTGACACTCTGAATATGCTAACAGAAACAATGTCTATTGAATTTATATTATTTGTTTACACAGAGGGGTGAAGAATTGTTGGCCCTTGGGTCAAATCTGGTTCTTGAAAGTTCTCAATATGGCATAATGAATATTTTCAAAACCATATATAAACTCATCCTTTATAAACATTACTTTAAACATGAACATAGTGCAAATATTGAATTAAAAGTTAAGTAAACTAAAATATTTATTTTCTCCACCACATCTTTTTCTCTCTCCAACCTTTATAATAATTCTAGTTCATTCTATCAAAGGTGCAATATTGAATCAAATTATGTATATTGTGTGGTGTATCCAACTACAGATTTAATTCTATGATATTGAGTGTATTTTGTTTGTTTTAATAGGGGTTTTCTTAGAGGAATGCATAGAAGCAAAAATAGAACTCAAATTTTACTTTGTTTTATTATTATTATTTTGCATGTACTATTTTTTATTAGAATGGTGACACTGAATAAGGTAAGAAAAATTAACACAAATGACGCATTCAAAAGAAATAAAACTACATATAATTTTTATGAAATAAAATAGTTTAAACAGGCTTTGGCCTGTACTCAATGCGCTTTAAAATTCGCAAAAATCAAGCATATTTTACCAATAGATGGAACCTTCCAAACCATGACAAAAGATAGCGACTTTTATAAAGACAAGAACAGCCATCTTATCTTTAACCTAAATGTCCACTTATATAGGCAAATCTGAAGCATCTTGATTTGGAAGCATGAAGTAGTTATTTTCTCCACTGGTTAAGTTCACTATCTCCTTTAAAAATTAACTTATGCAAAATCTTGCAATTTACAGCGAGTTAATATTATGTTCTTAATGTTGGAAATTCTATAACTATAGAAGAGTAGTATTTAAGGAAATGTTGAACTTAAGCAGTGGAGAAAACAATTACTTTATGCTTCCAAATCAAGATGCTTCAGATTCGCCTATATAAGTGGGCATTTAGGTTAAAGATAAGATGGCTGCTCTTGTCTTTATAAAGTCACTATCTTGTGTCATGGTTTGGAAGGTTCCTTCTATTGGCAAAATATACTTGATTATTGCGAATTTTAAAGTGCATTGAGTACAGGCTAAAACCTGTTTAAACTATTTATATATGCTCTCTGTGCACTCAATAAATTAAATACTACAGAATGAAATAGTAAATCAATGTAACTGATATATCTAGAAAGTATTTCGGTTAATAAAAAACACAGTGGCACTATTTATTAAAACATTCTGAATACAACAAAATTGGTGGTGGAAGAAAGAAATATTAAAATAGAAACTTGATAATGGGCTTCCTCAAATAACTGATGTGTCACATAAAAATAACAAACAAGCCAGAAAATTCTGTGGACGCACATTATAATATTTTTTAAAAAAGCAGAAAATTTGAAACCATTTTTTGAAGTGTAGTTTATTAAAGACTGCATCCTAACTACTATAGAAGTAATCTGTCCGAAACATAAAAAAGAAAGTTGATAACATAAATATGTCATGAAGAATAGTTACCAAGTGAATTGGAAACATTGTCATTAAATGTGAATCAATCATTAATAAAAATAATGCTATTTTAATTCACAAAAAATCATCACCCTCATTTAAAAATAGAAATTGGCCCGAAGTTTAAAATTTTTTCAACCCTTAATGATTAATTGCATTTTTGATTAAATATAGCAGGATAATTTTTAAGTCAATAATTTTGCATGGCCCATGAATGATATTATAAATATGAAAATGGCCCTTGTCAGAAAAAGATTTCCCATCTCTGATTTACATTATGATATTTAATTACTCATTAATTAGCTGCGGTACCATAGTCACTTATGATTGTTTTAACAATGTTTTGCTGATACCCACTTTTTGCAGGATGAATGCAATAGGCAAAAAATGCAGAAAAAAATCATATTACATGTAATTTATGTACATCTTTTCTTTACTAATCTTAGTAGTATTCAATCAAAATAAAAACTGGGCCAGGTTCTTCTTTGGTGGTCAAGAATAAAAAAATTAGAGTAACAATCATTTCCAGTATTTTACATATGAAATGATTGAATTATTTACTTCATTAAATTGTAAATACTATATATATATGAAAAACAAAAACAAGTTACTCACGTAACCTGCTATCACTTGTTATTTATGTTCAAAAGATGGCGCTTTACCAAAACCACCGAACAAGTGTAAAATTTGTTTACATAAACGAAAAAAGAGTCAGAATTAACTACCTCTTTCATTTGCTCACCCCCAGATCAGCTGATTTCAAGCTGGTTTGCTCTCCTCAGTGAGGGATAGAGTATAGAAACTAGATCTAAACACTGACTCTCAAGTGTTTATGCAAAACGTTTCTATCAGATTGCAAGCGTGAATTTTTCAGACCGGTAAAGTCTTCAAACTCAGCCTAGCAAGCCAGATATTTATATGGGTCTGATCTCAGTTCAGTATCACCATATAATCAAAGTCTCTGCAATATATATCATTGCAAGAAAACTTTAAAGGTACATTTATGAAAAACAAAAACAAGTTACTCACGTAACCTGCTATCACTTGTTATTTATGTTCAAAAGATGGCGCTTTACCAAAACCACCGAACAAGTGTAAAATTTGTTTACATAAACGAAAAAAGAGTCAGAATTAACTACCTCTTTCATTTGCTCACCCCCAGATCAGCTGATTTCAAGCTGGTTTGCTCTCCTCAGTGAGGGATAGAGTATAGAAACTAGATCTAAACACTGACTCTCAAGTGTTTATGAGAAACGTTTCTATCACTTGAGAGTCAGTGTTTAGATCTAGTTTCTATACTCTATCCCTCACTGAGGAGAGCAAACCAGCTTGAAATCAGCTGATCTGGGGGTGAGCAAATGAAAGAGGTAGTTAATTCTGACTCTTTTTTCGTTTATGTAAACAAATTTTACACTTGTTCGGTGGTTTTTGTAAAGCGCCATCTTTTGAACATAAATAACAAGTGATAGCAGGTTACGTGAGTAACTTGTTTTTGTTTTTCATAAATGTACCTTTAAAGTTTTCTTGCAATGATATATATTGCAGAGACTTTGATTATATGGTGATACTGAACTGAGATCAGACCCATATAAATATCTGGCTTGCTAGGCTGAGTTTGAAGACTTTACCGGTCTGAAAAATTCATGCTTGCAATCTGATAGAAACGTTTTGCATAAACACTTGAGAGTCAGTGTTTAGATCTAGTTTCTATACTCTATCCCTCACTGAGGAGAGCAAACCAGCTTGAAATCAGCTGATCTGGGGGTGAGCAAATGAAAGAGGTAGTTAATTCTGACTCTTTTTTCGTTTATGTAAACAAATTTTATACTTGTTCGGTGGTTTTGGTAAAGCGCCATCTTTTGAACATATATATATATATATAATAAATAAAGTTTGATATCTGTATTTGTTTCACAATATATGTAATATACAAATCAATATATATATCAAAATACAGTACAATTTATATAAATTATATTCTTTTAGAAGTACTTTCGAAAGTGTATAGTCGAAAGTACTTCTAAAAGAATATAATTTATATAAATTGTACTGTATTTTGATATATATATATTGATTTGTATATTACATATATATATATATGATGTATGCACAGATAATGACGCTAGTATATATAAAAAAAATGCTATATTAGCCGAGCGCTTTCGAGAGATTTCTTACTCATATTCATAGCTATTATTTTGTTAAAAACTGCATTGTTAAAAGGTCCATAAATCGAAGAGAAGCCTGCTTTGCCATATCCCAAAAATGGCAGTTATAACTAATTTGCATTATTTTGCATACATTTTCCTCTAACAATGCAGTTTTTAACAAAATAGTAGCTATGAATATGAGAGCAAGAAGTCTCTCGAAAGCGCTCGGCTAAAATAGCATTTTTGATATATACTAGCTTCATTATCTGTGCATACAGCACATACATATAGTATTTTACATATTAACTCAATGTCAGTGGTTTCATAAAAAATATACTTATTTCATGGAAACCAATATACTAGAGAAATGTTATGGAAGCTAATTATTTATGTCTATTTAATGGCCACATCTATTTAAATAAATGTGAAAAAGACAAAAATGTTCAGATCTTTATTCTATCTCCTATGACTTTTAAAAAATTAATCCCAGAAACAAATAGATAAATGAATATTAATAATATTTTTTTTTATTACAACATTGAATATACCATGAACCCTATTTGTAGAGTTTTTTGTTTTAAACAAGTAGAATTATTACTTAATTTATATTATTTTAAGGACCCATATACAGCAAAGGTAAAACCTTAATAATATACAGTATATATATTTAAATGATTACAGAAAAAATATCAAAGATGAAAATTTGTGAATGGTAATATATAAAATATAAAACTAAAAAATAGAAAAAATATATATAGAACCCACTGATTTACTTATAAATATATAAATCTATTACTATAAAGCGCTGAAAAACTTGAAATTATTATGATTGGAAGTCGAACTTCGATAATGCGCTATTACTTTAAATATTATAAATCTCCGTGCACTGCTGAGATTTATAATATTTAAAGTAATAGAGCATTATCGGAGTTCGACTTCCGGTCATAATAATTTTATAAATATGCTATGTGTGTGTGTATTTACACATACACACAATAATAATAATAACTCTATGTATGTGTGTGTATTAATAGATACACGCAATAATAATGTTAACTATTACAAATATTCAAGTATGTGCGTGTATGCTTATTAACAGATACACGCAATAATAATGTAACTATTACAAATATTCAAGTATGTGTGTGTATGCTAAAAGCATCACAGTAAAGATTAAGGTTGGTCAGAGATAACCAAACTGACCACTTTGTACCTTGTGTCATGGGATGACCAATGGAAATAAACTGTGTTACATCCAGGACGGCAGGAACAAACAAGGTCAGACTTGCTAGGTGAAGTTGAGGGATGGATGCGTTTTCCTGAGTGCATGGACACTACTTCACTTTCAGCTCGTCTCACGGAGAGGTCTACCTCCGAACGTACTAAGGTAGACCTAGGGACCATTACAGGTCGTATAGACTTTATTATTATTTATTGTAAGCCTGCGGGCCTGTAAGACTAGAGTTGTATAATAATGTATTAGTCAGTTTATCTTTGTAATAATTGTATTATATATTGATCCTTGTATATGTATTTATGTATATAAACCTATTAACTCCACTACCGTGTTCGTGTGTTTTATTATATAATTACTTGTCACTGTTGAGTGCGATAAATCTCACTCGAACCTCGACCATATATATATCCGACTAGTACTGGATATTGCACTGGCGCAGTCGTGACAGTTCAATTTGAACCCTAGCAGTCTGCTGACAACCAAATAAGTCAGGCAGAATTATTGAAGTAGCGAACGAACCTACGGTATTAAACGAGTTAGTTATATAAATTGCTTAAAATGCAATCGACAATATCCGAGTTTGACATCAGAGAGGCAAATGAGTGGCCCCTGTACGTTCAACAGATTGAAAATTACTGTTTCATTAACAGAGTAGAGGAAGATGCGTATAAAACAGCGACATTATTATGTTTTGCAGGAAAAGGGGTCATACAAATAGCTAACAGATTAGCAGAACCCAACACTCCTGAAAAATTAACCTACAATGAGTTAAAAGATCGTTTGTCAAATTATTTTAATCCTCGCCCATCTAGGCACATCGCCAGACTTCATTTTCGAAATCGCCATCAAGGCAGAAACGAAAATACACAGGATTATGACTCAGCCCTATGCGAACTCGCAAAAAACTGCTGTTATGATTCATATTTAGAAGAAGCGCTACTGGAACAATTCCTATGTGGAATGAATAGCGACAGTTTGAGGCAGCAGTTACTGGCTGATGAAGACATAAATTATCGTGAAGCTATCAAATGCAGTATCACTCACGAAATAGTAGTAGAGCAAGCAAAAGAATTTGCTGTGAAAAAAGACATTGAAAGTGATCAAACAGGAATATTTGGTGTTGAAAAACTCAACAAAGGGTCTTCCGATAACAAAATTATTAAACAGACAAATAAAAGTCGAACAAAGTGCTATTGTTGCGGAAAACTAGGTCATATATCTAAAGATTGCTATTTCAAACACGATCGATGTAGACTGTGTAAAAAAATAGGTCACATGGTGAGAATGTGTGAAAATAGAACAGTTGACCAAGTTAACGGAAATAATATACAAAGTATTAATAAAACTAAATGTAATATTGTTATAAATAACATTATAAATCAAGCACAGAAATTTATGACTACTGTGAAAGTTTACGGAAAACCCCTGTCAATGGAAATAGACAGCGGTAGCGGCATTTCTTTAATATCCGTAGCCGACTGGAATTCGATCAGGGTGGAAATAAGAGAGCCCCCTAGGCTTAGCAATACTAAGCTTAGAGCATTGGACGTAAATGGTAAAGAAATAAAAATTAAGGGTGTAGTCCAAGCTCAAATTACTAGTAATAAAGGCAACATTTCAATCTTGCCACTATATATTGTACACGCCCCCATAAACCCTCTCATTGGTCATGACTGGTTTACAGAACTTGGAATTGAAATCTCATTGGTCAAAAAAATTGACAGTGAAAAAGACATAAAAGATCGTTTCCCTAAACTTTTTAATGGCAAACCAGGAATGATTAAAACTAAACCTGTGTCACTGGAAATGTCACCAGAGGCCGTGCCAATAATTTGCAGACCTCGAAAGGTCCCTTTCACACAAAAAGAAAAAGTAGTGAAAGAAAGAAATGAGCTAGTGAAGAACGGCATTCTAGAACCGACAGAGGAGACAGAGTGGGTGACTCCGCTGGTCGTGATCACCAAACCTAACAGACAGATATGCTTGTGCGGTGATTATCGTACAACTGTCAACAAATCTCTAAATAAACACACCTACCCCATCCCAAACTCCAGAGAAATATTAGCATCACTGCAAAAATCAAAATATTTTGCTAAATTAGATTTAGATGCGGCCTTCCATCAAATTCCAGTAACAAATAAGGCTGCCGAAATTCTAACACTGACTACTCATGTGGGTCTATTCAAATGCAAACGCCTCCCATTTGGCATAGCGTCTGCTCCCAGTATATTCCAAGCAAAAATTGAAACTCTGCTTACTGGATGCGAGGGCATTATCCCTTATTTTGATGACATATTAATTATGGCAAGATCAGAAAATGAATTGCATAGTCATCTAACTACTGTCTGCCAAAGGCTAGAAGAGTTTGGAGCGAAATTAAATACGCAAAAATGCATATGGAAGGCCACTGAATTAAAGTTTTTAGGGCACATAGTCTCTAGCTCTGGGACAAGGCCATCTCCCGAAAAGGTCAAAGCAGTGTCAGAAGCTAGAAGGCCTAGTAACGTAAAACAATTGCAGGCTTTTTTGGGTTTGGTAAACTATTTTGAGAACTTCCTAGAGGGCAAAGCTCACATAGCCAAACCATTATACGAGCTACTGAAAAAGAATCAGAAATGGAAGTGGGAAGCAACACAAGAAAGGGCTTTTCAAAATACTAAAGCTTTACTCGTATCAAACAAATTACTGGTACACTATAATAGTGATCTTGAGATAACACTAACGACTGATGCATCAGAATATGGAGTGGGGGCAGTAATATGTCACCCAGCTCAATCTGGGGAACGTCCTATAGCATACGCATCATGCACTTTGTCCAAAGCTAAAAAAAATTATAGTCAGCTGGACAAGGAAGCGCTAGCCATAGTATTTGGAATTCGTAAATTCCACCAGTATTTATACGGTCATTATTTCAAAATCATGACAGACCACAAACCACTTCTGGGAATTTTAGGCATCAAAAAAATTCTGGAACACCTCAGCCCACGCATGTTGAGATGGATTAACATACTCTCTGGGTATGATTACAGTCTGGAATATAAAAAGGGAAAGACTATTGGTCACGCCGACGCATTTTCCCGAATGCCTGACAACTCAGAGAACACTACAAGCAAAATAGAAATCAATTACGTTGACGCGCTTCAAAGCCAGACTCTTAATAGCCAAAAAGTAGCAGCATGGACCAATGAATATGCTGGCTACAAATGGTTGATGGAGAAAATTAGAAGAGGCTGGCCAGCACAACGTCCTCCGTTTTTGCACATAGAGCTATGGAAAGCTCACAAAAAACTATCAATATGTAAAGGTTGCATTTTTAAAGGTGATCAGGTCCTAATACCAAAAATAGGCAGATTGCACATACTAAATTTATTACATGAAGGTCATCCAGGCATTGTCAGGGCAAAAGCGTTAGCCCGTAGTTATGTATGGTGGCTGAGAATCAGCACTGATATAGAAACATTCATAAAAAAATGTTCTAGCTGTCAGTCATGTGCAAAAGCACCCCCAGCGAAATATGAAGCATGGAAAGAAGCAGAGAAACCTTGGCAGAGAATTCACATTGACCATTGCGGTCCAATCCATGGACAATTATTTCTGGTAGTGGTCGATGCCTACTCAGGATGGTCCGAATACAAACCAGTGAAAAATACAAGTTCGGACGAGACACTGGACAGGCTTATGGAAATATTTTCATACCACGGGTTACCGGAAATCCTCGTATCCGATAATGGAACCGGTTTCACGTCTGAAAAATTTGCCGAATTTATGCAGGAATGGGGGATTAAACACATCCTTACCCCCCTTACCACCCTCAATCAAATGGACTGGCCGAGAAAGTGGTACAAAGCTTAAAGTCATCCATGAATAAATTGGGAAAAGGAAGACTCCAAGAGGCAGTTTTCATGGCGTTGCTATATCAGCATTCCACACCCACAGCTAAAACGGGCAGATCACCTGCAGAAAAATACTTAGGCCGGAAATTACGTACAAAACTCTCAGCAATAATGCCATCAAAAGAGCATCAAATGCCGATTACAGTAAACAACAAATTTTCACCTGATGAACGAGTCTGGGTGAAAAATAATTTAAATAAATCGTGGACTCAAGCATACGTTGTACGCCATTTAAGTAAACAAGTGGTTGCTGTCCATATGGCAGATGGCAAAATATTACATAAGCACATTAACCAATTGCGCAAGAGTGCAATAACAGAATGCACTCCGCAATTGTTTAAAAGTAATGACAAAGAAAATGATACTCACTATGAAACTAAAAGTGAAACAGAAATCATTACTGCTGATGAAGAAAATCAAAATAGTGAAGAAAATGAAATAGTCACAGATGGTGAAACTAAATCACCCCCATGCGCACAGAGGAGAAGAAAAATTCCTCTCCGCCTGCATGATTATGTCTTAAGTTCAGAGAAAAAGAAATGAAAAAAAAATTTTTTTTAAGTATGTCGCTGAACTTGGGGGAGGCGTGCTATGTGTGTGTGTGTGTATTTACACATACACACAATAATAATAACTCTATGTATGTGTGTGTATTAACAGATACACGCAATAATAATGTTAACTATTACAAATATTCAAGTATGTGCGTGTATGCTTATTAACAGATACATGCAATAATAATGTAACTATTACAAATATTCAAGTATGTGTGTGTATGCTAAAAGCATCACAGTAAAGATTAAGGTTGGTCAGAGATAACCAAACTGACCACTTTGTACCTCGTGTCATGGGATGACCAATGGAAATAAACTGTGTTACATCCAGGACGGCGGGAACAAACAAGTTCAGACTTGCTAGGTGAAGTTGAGGGATGGATGCATTTTCCTGAGTGCACGGACACTACTTCACTTTCAGCTCATCTCGCGGAGAGGTCTATCTCCGAACGTACTAAGGTAGACCTAGGGACCATTACAGGTCGTATAGACTTTATTATTATTTATTGTAAGCCTGTGGGCCTGTAAGACTAGAGTTGTATAATAATGTATTAGTCAGTTTATCTTTATAATAATTGTATTATATATTGATCCTTGTATATGTATTTATGTATATAAACCTATTAACTCCACTACCGTGTTCGTGTGTTTTATTATATAATTACTTGTCGCTGTTGAGTGCGATAAATCTCACTCGAACCTCGACCATATATATATCCGACTAGTACTGGATATTGCAAAATACTACAATATTATCTAATTGAAATTTTTATAAATCCAATCGTATATAGTCTTCTTTTTATGTAGACATTTATTTACAATCGTGGCAGACAAAATTAAACTATGTTTCTTATTTTCAAAAGGTTGTAAAGTCATCCACCAAGACAGATAATGCTAAGAATTCCCTGATGGAAAATCAAGCTGCAATTCAATGATTATTTTTTATTTAAATGCTTACAACTCACTGCAGATCACTTTCAAGTGAAAGAAGATTGCTTGATTTGAAAGAAGACTTTTAATGTTAAATGAGACATAATCAGACGAAGGATTTAAAAAGTGAAGATATTCTTTATTTCAAAAACACTCGCATCGGAAGTACAAATAGAGTGAGATTTCATACACAAAGAAAGTGAAAAAACAACCCTGTAGAAATTGATAGTATATCAGCTAGAGTAGAGAGATTAGTTGTTCAATTTAATGAAAGAAACAAATTCGATTGATTCAGGTTTATGTTCAAATTTTTATCGTGATGAAGAAACAGAGAAATTTTTATATAAATGCTAAAAATGCTTTTTATTAGGCTAAGCAACATTTTAAAGCTGTCAATTTAATGCTAAAATTGGTAATCAATTGAAAGATGAAAGTGCTGTTGAAAAATTTAGCCATGATGATAAAAATAAGAGAAAACACTGATTTGTGGAATTTGTATTTAAAAAACAACTATATATTACAAATTCTTTCTTTGAGAAAAATACTAAATGGTAATGAATATGGAGTCGACCAAATAAAAGTGCAACAGAATTGAATTATATTTTGATTAAGAAAAAATATGTATTCCAAGATTATAATGTTTGTAAGAGATTCCATACAGGAATTGATTATCGATTAGTTAGATGTAGGATACATGTTAATGCATAATTAGAGACTAAAACTATTAAAAAAGACAATAGGAATAGTTGATATTCCTAATATTTAGAAATACTTCATTGAATTTAAATTAGAACTTGAAAATCATTTTTTGACATTAATAGACATTCACAATCAATAAGCTAAATGATGTACAATTAAGAACTGCAAGAAAGATATTTGAAACAAAAAAAGCAGAATTTTATCAATATATTTTCTACTGAGACCAGACAATGTTGAAAAAAATACAAAATCATCAATCAAGAAGAATTCAATATCTAGAGATTCATAAAATGGTATAAAAAGAATTAATAATAATAAAAGAAAATATAACTGTGAATTGACAAAGAAAGTTATAGAAAAAAAAAGTATAAAACAATATCTTCACATTGGAAGAAAAGTTGGGTGCTCTTTTAGTATGTGATCTCAGCCATTTTGAATTTCAAAAATGACCAAAAAGTCATCTGACACATCTAAGTGATAAAAAAGTATGCAAAAATGCAAAACATGTAGACCGTACACTAAAAGAGCTCCAAAAGTTGTTTCTATAATAATAAGAAAAATTGAACTATTATTAAAAAAAGAGATGACATCACAAAAATGGATGGAAGAATTATATAATAATAATAAAAAACAATAAAACAAAGTATCCATTACATTTATTATATTTTCTGAATTGGTGCATTTTAAATAAAAACTGAGACATACAATTGAATCTATAAAGAATGAAAAGCTCCAGAAAACAATGAAATTATTATCGATGTCTTAAAAGAAGCAGATAAAAAATAGAAAAATTGTTGGTAAATGTATAAGTGATAAAGATGTATCAGATAATTGGAAGAACGCAGTAGTAGTACTGATATTTCAGAAAAGTGATTAAGAAGATATTAGAAATGTTAAGCCTAACAGTCTTTTACCATTTTTATAACAAACTTTATATGAAGATAATTACAACCTATCTATAGAAAACTTTGGAGGCTACCCAATCAAAAAAATCCAAGTATTGACAGAAGTTGTTGCCATCTTCAGTAAACAAGAGTTACAATTATGCTTTAAATATGTAGGTACAGAAAGACATTTAATTCTATGATGATTAAAGCATTCAAAATATAGACAGGAAGATATTGTCATATTCTGAAGAATATTTACCACAATGCAACAGCAATAACAAGAATATACATTAGGGTTATGCCACACCCCAAAACTTTTACAACAGTTTTACATAAAGTATTTTGTGAATTAAAATGAGATGCTAAGAAAGTATAAGTAAATGGAAATTATTTAAGTCATCTAGATTTTGGAGATGATGTGGTTAGTTTTGCAAATAGTACTTCAGAGTTTGAGGAAATAATGCAAGAGTTATCAGATGAAAGTAAAAAAAATAGGACTAAAAATAAATACTAAAATAATGCTCAAAGGATTTTATCAGAAGAGGAAAATAAAGATTGATAATCATAAATCAAAAGAAGTTAATAACCGTAAATACTTTGATCAGTTTATTAATGCAGATAGAAACATAATAGTCAAGTGTTGGTGGCTGAGTGGTTAGCATAGCTGCCTTACAAGCAGTTGTCCCAGGGTTCGCTTCCCAGCCGATGCTTTGTCACATTAAAAAAAAAAAACATAATAGATGGAATTAATTATAGAATTAAACGTGGATGGAGGGCTTGTAATACAAATATCATTAAAAAAAATATCTCTACATGTTTAAAAAGAAAGATTTTTAATAGATGTGTTTTATCATTCTTAATAGAAGAGCAGTTCAGAGACTTTAATCCATTCAATAAAGTATGAGAAAATATACGTTGGGGATCATAATAAAATACTGAAAGTGAAATACATGGATGAGAGAGAGTCATTACTGACATCAATAAAATGGAATTGGGTTCAACATATTGCTAGAAAAAATTGTAATAAATGGAATGTTGAAGTTCAAATTGGATCCCAAAAGGTTGTGAAAGACTTAGAAAAATATCACTTGTGATGTGGATGGATGAAATAAGAAAGTCACTGGTGTGTTATGGGAAGAAAGGCTAGTGATCAGAGAAATTGGATTAAATTTTGAGAGACCTTCATTATGCAGTAGATTTATAATGATTGGAAAAGATGATAATGATAACTGACTTTTTAAAATATATATTTCCAATTTATCAACAGATATTTTAATATGGGAAGAAACCTATTAAATGGATTTAAAACATTATATGCCCTTTGTCTTCTACATCCAGCATTATAATAACTTGGTAATTCCTATATATACAAAGAAGAACTTCTATTATATATGAAGTTTTAATGTGATTAAATTTGGTTCATAAATTATCACATACACAAAGTACAACACTAAGCACAGAATATTTATTAACAGTATCTTTTAACAAATTGATCCTTTAAACATCACATGCTCACTATTTCTTATGCTTGCTCTTAACTGTTATTAAACAGGAAAAACTCTATATGTATTGCCACTCAGTGCAAGTCAGAGTAATCAATGGATGCCAGAAGGCTTGTGCATAAAATCCCCATCTAGTGCCTACTCATCCAATATCTCCAGTCTAGTTTCTGGCTTGTGACCTTCGTCAGACCTATATGACTATATAAGCTGATGAGCTTGGATTGAAAATATTATAGTGTTTTCAGTTTAAGTCTCATAGTTTTGTAGTTAAGTAGTGATAAAAGGTGGTTGCTAGAGGGTTGCATTAGATTCTAAGATCTATCTGCAGTGCTCTGAGATCCAAGGCTACCCACTGATGAAGGCCACAAGTCAGAAACTAGTCTGGGGATATTAGATAAGTAGGCACTAGATGAGAATTTTATGCACAAGCCTTCTGGCATCCATTGATTACTCTGGCTTGCACTGATTGGCAATACGTATAGAGAGTTTTGTCTGTTTTAAATTGATCCTTTGTTATGTCTAAAAATAATATTCAGAGCATATTTGTAATACTTGCAGTTTTGAAATTATCAGGTGCAATTTTCTAACTAGAACTACAATAAATCATGCAACCAATAAAACATGATTCATAAATATCTAAACAATATTACTTGTTAAAAATGAACACATAAACAAATAATTACGCTGATGCATATGAATCTGCAAAGAAGACAAATTTTGTTCTAACCAGACATTCAAATATTGAACATTATTTACATTTTTTATTTTGTCACAAGAATAATCAGTAACATGTGTAATCATTACAACGTGAATATAATGAAAAAGAATAATCATTGGGCAATCGTAACGTAAATATTACAGCTTTAGTTTGATTCAATTTAGATAGAGCTGATTACCATTCGTCCATATACTTAAAATGATTCAGATCTCTATTTATTAAAAAAACCTAATCAGACACGAGTGATAGCAAAATCTGGAATAAACAAATTATCAGCGATAGCAAAAATGAACAGATCAAAGACAAAAAGGATGCCATTTATATACACAGTTAATAATCAAGATCTCAAAATGAGGAATTCCAAAATTAATTTATAGTTGGATTACTAAATGATGCTAATATGAACCATTGAAATTTTATTACATAAAAAACTTTTCAACCAAAATTAAATTTCCTTAAATCCATAAGAGTATTCTCTTTTTAATAGTGTCTTATGATTTACTGTATCGAAGGCTTTAGAAATATCAATGTATGCTATCAATGTTTTTAAGTCCTTCTCTACTGATTCAGTAATATTGTTAACATGGTCATAAAAAGATTTTACAGTGCTAATAATAGTTGAAAAGAATAAGTGGATTCATCTTGTGTTGGGAATGAAAGTATTCATTTATTATTAACACTTGTAAAAAGCGCATGCACAATAGCTTGAAAAGGCTGATCTTTAATGTAGTACTAATAATATTTTATCACAATTCTCTTACTGAAATGTTAATAAAATATTATTTGTTATCAAAAATGATATTCATGACTTCATTTTTAATTATCTATAAGCATTCTGAAAAAATATCTGAATATAATAAAATTAAGTAAAACTACTATTGCTACTACTAGTAGTATCACTACTACTACTATTAATACTACTAAAAATAATAACTTTATGTATATTAGTAAATGTCACAAATTTAAAGAATAATAGAAAATAATAAAACAGGAATCTTATGGACAAATAACAGGAAAAAAAGGACATTAAAACAAATGAATATGTATATGTTACAGTAATATTGAGGTATAATAATAAAATATTCATTTGTAATAGTCACATCTAGGATTTAAATGTGAATCAGTGAAAATTTGAGACCTTTTTTCAGATTTAAATATTTTATTTGAAGTAGCAAATTTTAGACAAATCAGTTATCTTTTTAAAAATTGATCATTGATTACTAAATATCCATATATCTTAGAGCAGTAGTCTTCAACCCTTGGTCGTGGACCGGTGCCAGAAATTTTGTAATAACAAAATAATAAGAGTTTAAACTTTTAATTAATATAAACAATTTTTATTTATTTTTTCATCTCAATTTAAAAAAAAAGAAATAGAAGGAAAACAAAATCTAATCATTCATACATTAATTTGTTTTTCTAGTTATCACAGATGTTTAGGGGGGAGGGGTAGAATTAAATTTTGTATTACTTTTCTAAAAAAATTCAAAATTAAAAAAAAAAGTTTTTTATTATACAAACTCTCTCTCTATATATAACTTCATCTTGTATATTTAATATTGTTGTTTTGATCAGTTATAACAATTATGCTTATCCAAGGCTAAGCAGTTTACATCTTTAAGAAAATTTACCTATAAACTTCTGCCAGTCCGTGAAACCTTATCTTTAGTTTAACCGTCCGCAGGTGTGAAAAGGTTAAAGACCACTGTCTTAGAGGATAAATAACTGTGGAAAAATATCTAAACTTCCCACCAGGGATTTGATATTTGCAGAATACTTTTTTTACCCCCACTGTTCTCCTTAGAAGAGCAATTAAAAAATTTTTTGTCCTGCAATTGACTGCTTAACAGCTTATAAAACTTCATTTACTCATAAAAATATTCTTTTCATTTTTATTGTTAATAAACGTTTGAAAGATAATAGATATTTGATTTAATTGAACTAAACTAAAAGTTAGAATGTTTGAATAAAATTATTCTAAATCACTAAATATCATCGTCATCTTTTAGACAACATAAAAAATAATACGTGAACACTATATTAAATTATCCTATAATATAATGACACCAGGTTTTAATAGAGAATAAACACATATTCAAGAAGTTGAGGATTTTAAAAAAACTAATTCTGAATTTAATTTTAAGTTAAAACAAACTATTAAATATTTAAAACTAGATCACGTAACCCTCTAATTATACCTATATAATTAATGTGCGTATTCTATATGATTAAGACGTTCATCCGATAACGAACTGTGAGCAAGTTACATGTATGTGTCCTAATTAAATATAAAATCAATAGTTATTTGCTCCAGCTTATCTGATTTAAAGATCATTCTTAGATATTTTTAATATAAATACCAAATTTTTAAAGTCTAACTAACTAAGTTATACGTAACACATACACGAATTACGTAATTAAATTTAATCATTTAATTCACAACAATGATCGAATACTTACTTCCATGATCTAGAAAATTTCTTACAAAATCTTCTTGGGGTACAAGCCACATTACCATTTTTATCAGTGAAATCATCATGAATATCATTATTAAATGTCCCGCATAAGCCCTCCGTGTTATCCAGGTCAGTGTGAGATGCCCTCAAAGCAATATTAATATGCTTTTTATTCTTTTCTACTAAAATGTTTGTTCCTGTTGGTAAAATAATCTATATTTTTATTTTAAAAAAATTATATTTTAAAATTCAGTAAAAATAACATTTCAGAGATATTACAACCATTTATAAATATACATATAAATATTTCATAACAAGTATAAATAAGCATTTATAAATAAATATTCATCATAAGTTTTGGGACAATTATCTTTTTTTACTGTATTATTTTAAAATGTTTAATATATTACGAACAAATGGTGCCATATGATAGGGGAGGCCAACTTTTGGGTTCATAAGATCTATTTTTTTTATTTTTAAAATGTGTTCCGATGGACTTGTTGTCATAGGCGCAGTCTAAGTGGAGGGAGATGTGAAATACATACTATTTTTATATATCTACTTAGTAAAAAATAATTATTTAACAGGCTAAAAAACTCATGTTCGGAGGAATTAAAGCAACATGAGTAATTACAAACAATATTCATTAATTCAAATTAGCTACATTAAATCAAGATTTAAAATATTATTTTCAATAATGATACGGCTTTAGTGGACTTCACCTATCTAGAATTGAAAAAAAAAAAATAGAACAAAAATAACAAAAAAAATTTGAAAATCTTGGCTTAATTTATTTCATTCGTTACCCAACAGCTCTTGCCAGATTGGCCTCGCGATCGACCAAAAATGGCTTTGCGATCGGCTGGTGGATCACGATCGACTTGTTGGACACCCCAGCCTTATGACATCCATGTGTATATGAAAATGTATAAAATTAAGTTTATTTAGGCCACTTACTATCAAATAACATAAATAAATAAATTACATGAATATTTTTTACAGTATCACTTAATTAAATACAAATATAGTATATATACCCAAGCTTGATGGAATTAGAGTTTGAACTCAGACTTTCTAGCTGCTTCAGTCATCCATTACGTTTTATACAATCAATGCACATGACCACATACATATGAAAAAAATAAATGATTTCCAATATATGCATTTTGTGCTGAACCAGCACTCATCAGTTAGTCCGGATCATCATCTTCCACACATATATATCTAATCAGTGCTCGGTTTATATTAAAATAGCATATCTTTAAACTTTAATTGATAGGCTTCAATCTTCTCCATTTTCCAATTCTTCGGCGATCAATATTATTGAAAATCTGATGATGGTATGTTCAAAGTCTTTGCTTTTCCAATTTTGTTGTCATAGCCATGTTGAAGAGTTGGAGAGTGGAGAAGATTTAAACCTATCCATTAAAAGTTTGAAGATTTGCTATTTGAATATAAATTAAGCATTGATTATATATATATGTGTCGGAGATAATGATCTGGACCAACTGATGAGTGCTGGTTCACCACAATATATATATATATATATATATTGGAGATCATTTATTTTTCTCAGATGTGTGTGATCATATATATTGATTGGATAAGATGGAGTAGATGACTGAAGGGAAGTTAAAAGTTTGGGTTTAAATCTCTTCTAAGTATAACTTATTGTTTTTATATGTTTAATATATTATAAGAAAATGGCTTCTTATGACCGTTTTTATATTTTCATATGTATATGAAAATGTAAAAAATTATGTTCATTTAGGCCAGTTGGTATCAAATAAAACAAATGAAATAAAATACATAAATAGAAAAATAAAAATGGGAACAAGTATTATATATATATATATAAAACGATAGCATTTAAATTGGACTGTCTGAGCACTTATAATATACATATATACATGATTGTAAATAAAGATTATTATTTTGACTATGTAAATATGTGCAGATAATACATAAATAAATTATATTCTTATTGTATTAAACTATTTTAGAAAATCTGCATATGTCAATCATACATTGAAATGTAAATTATGCAAATAATGAAATTGGATTCTTGTATTAAAACCCCTGCTAATAGGATTTATGAAGAGGCTAATATCTGCTTATAAAGAAGCTAATATGTATAATGAATTGTGAAGAAGCTAAATAAGTGCGAATATGATTTGTATATTGCAGTGGCAGTTGATAGTGTTCATAATGATTTTATAGTTATAATGAATATATACTGCAGTTATTCCCAAATGGAAGCATAAAGGATTTTCTTTAATGTGTGCAGAAAATGATATACTCACATGCAAAAGTTAATCATATACCATTTACAACTTTCTTAAACACTTTATAAATATTCTTTATTTATATTAAAACTAACAATTTTGACTATCCTGCAGTCATCATCAGACCTAACCTCAAAAGTACTAAGCCTTGATTAATATGATTTAATTGTTTTTGATTGCTACTGACAGCTTCTTCTTCAGCAGGTTAAATCACTTATATATATATATGCTAATATTCAAATATATAATTAATATACTTAGACACTTATATATATATATGCTAATATTCAAATATATAATTAATATACTTAGACACATATTCAGATACATAGTTAAATTTAGTTTTGATATAAATAAAGAGTATTGATAAAGTGTTTAAGAAAGTTGTAAATGGTATGATATGTTAAAGTAAAAATTAATACATAGGAAAAAGAAGAAGAAAATTATGCAAAAGTTTATTTATTGACTGTATATATCTCTGCAGAAATATATTTTTGTTATTCTACTAATTATTCTTTTCTTATTTTTATTGATATTAAATAAATTTTTTTGTTACAATAAACTTGCACTTAGATTTATTTAAAACTCATCGACGCTACCATATTGGTATTTAAATACTTTAAGGACATAGCATTAAGAAGCAAGTCTTATCTGTTTTAAGTTATAAATTATGGAAAATAAAAATAAAATTGTAAGTAAGATGCAGGAGTTATGGAAAGATTTACACTGAGAATAAAATGATGGGAAAGAGAAAACATATTCAGGGCCAAATATTTATGATGTTTATTAAAATTAAATATTTAACACTAAAAAATAATTTGATGGACTAAAAGATTGACATCTTGTGTTTTACAATGAAAATTTTCCAATATCATATTAAATTCCATCAATGTCTAAAATATATCAAATTGAGGGTGAATGGTATCCCAAATGGTGTTAACAAATTTATAGTTAAGATATATTATTGCTGATATTTCACTTATAGATACAAACTCCAGTATTTTTGTCAGCCAGATAAAAGAGACAGAAATAAAGAAGGTGAATGACCATGAAATTCATCAAACTGAATGAAGATATTTTTTCTCTCCCCAAACATCATTAAAAAAAATATGACTTTTTTGTATTTGTGGTGAAAGATTTTCTAAAATGTGGCTTTTTTCTTTCAAAAATGGTTCTTGCAGGTGGAAAAAAAATGAAAATTTAAAATAATAGTTATCTGATTTTATCCCTGTTGTACATAAATCACCCGATTTGGACACATCCAGTCTAAAAAGTTATATATAATAGAAAAGGCAATGGTGAAGATAACTGTTTCCAACCTTCTCTCAGTACATCTTAATGTGATCATTTTTTCTTGACAATAAATAATTTTTTCCACTACTCTTCATAAAAAAATAAGATAATTAAGAAGTTATCATATCAATGAATTGCAAAATCATATATGCAAATTTTCTTAATGTGAATTTAAATATGGCATCTATTTCATCGACAATCCAAATATAACAGATAGCTATCATGTATCCGTACCAATATTAATCCTGTTAGTTTCACCATGCAAACTAATCATTGCTGTTTTAATTTTGATAAATAGATTTCATAAATTTGTCAATATCCTGATTTCATATCTTGATGTCCAAAAACATTATTTATCAGGCACATTTATAAAATCAAATCGTTTTTTATAATCTACAAATCCAAATTATAATAGCAACTGATATTTATTTGTTCTTAACACTTAGATGTAATCTACAATGCTATAACGTTGTTTAAATGAATTCATTTAAATCCATATTGCTCTTTTGGTTGATTTGAGGCCAAAATCTCTCTATGCATGAGTCATAACAATTTTAGTAAAAATCCAGTAAAAATCTGACAGAAGAATAATAAGTGAATAAATATCACATGATCACCATTTCTTATGCTTGCTTATAACTGTTATTAAAACAGGCAAAACTCACTATATGTATTGCCACTCACTGCAATCTAGAGTAATCAATGGATGCCAGAAGGCTTGTGAGTAGAAATACGTATAGTGAGTTTCACCTGTTTTAATAAGATTAATAATTCTGTAATGTTAATATCTTTCTTTTATCTTGACATTTAAATATTTAGTTTTATAAGTTTTCCCAATAATTTATCTATTTTTTTATCTGATTTGTAAAGTATTTTAATAATTTCATTATTTTTTAAAACTTTTCTATTCTTCATAAATGAACATGACAGATCTTTTTTAAAATTACTTAGAATTTCAAAAAATGACTTAATTGTAAAGACTATTTATCCTCTTATTTTGCACTCTTCGTAACATCATACCCTATTTTCTTAATAATATCTTTTTTTTTCCTCATTGATAAAATAATTTTGTTCTCTTCTGAAGCTTTTCATGACATGTCACAATTACATTTTTCTTTTATAATCATTCATTCTTAATTCCCTATCATTTTACAGAACTCCAGATATTAACTTTTTTTTAATGGGTTATTTTTAAATATTTTGCATCCCCCCCCTCACCTTTTGCATTATTTCTGATTGCAGGTTTTTTGTACTAACTATGTATACAGTATAGTAGTTCTTAATAAAGTATTAGTTATCTTCTTACCGATATTCCATTCATGTCTAGCTATATTTGTGTAGTCTTTATTTAACATCTAATGTATACTTTAAAATGATTTGCAAGTTCAAGTTTAAATTCAATCAAACACTTTCTAAATATTAGCAATAACTATTAAACAACTTTACTAAACTAAATAAAATATCAATGTAGATTATTACTACAAATTCAAAATAATAAATATTTCGACATTTTACAATATTATGGATAAGATATAATATATTGTCGTATTTTAATCTCCTATAATAAAGTTATTTTATACTATTTTGTACTAAATTCTAAATCAATGAACTAATATAATTTATTATTTTAAAATACGAATATTTACAATCATATTTATGTACATTTTAATATCTCTTTATTTTGCATTTATATGATATTATATAATTAAAATTTTATAATTTGTATCCCTTTTGCAATACTCTATATCATCATCATCAACCATTATCAATCCAGTGCAGGATGAAGGTCTTTCCAAGTTCAATCCATCTTCTCCCATCTGTAGCTTCTCTTCTCCACATCACCCCTGCACACTTTCTTATTTCATCCATCCATCTCACATGTGATCTCCTTCTGGGTCTTTTACAATCTTTTTGAATCCAGTATAAGATTTCAATTGTCCAGTTATTATCATCTCTTCTAGCAATATGTCCAGCCCAACTCCACTTCAGACTTTTCATTTTTTCAATGTCAGTAACACCTGTTTGTTCTCTTACCCATATATTGGGTTTTTGATCTCTTCTTTTTACTCCCAACATGCATCTCTACATACTTCTTTGAATGGTCTGAAGTTTCTGTATTGCTTTTCTATTAAGTGTCCAAATCTCAGATACTAACATTATAATATAAAATATTTTATCATTGTTATATGTTTCGGCAGATATGGCATCTAATTAATTTATATTAATCAAACCAATAATATACATATTAGGAAGTCTGTCCATATCATCATTTATGCTTCATTTCTTCATTTTTCATGTTTGATCTCATATAATAATAAAACATTCATAAGTATTATTCTTTATATTATATCGCGACATATTGGTTTAATTTCTATCATTCCTCGATAAATTATATTATCTTCCATTCATTTGAAAGTCTTTGCTTCCTATTTTATATCTTCAAATCATTAATATGATGTCTAACTTGTGCGACTTTTATGTGATAATAAGTGTGGGATGGATATCTTATTTAGAATATACTAATAATTTCATGGACTAAATGTAACATAAGGTCACATTTCAAACTGTATCTACCTTAATTTCAATCATGCCATCTACTTTCAAGCGCTTATTGATCTAATAGTGATACTATCCATTAAGTATCTTTGACTTAAAGAAACACATCCTCAACACTACAGGCTTTCTAATCTATTTCTCCTGTATCACTATTCATTAAAGCCCTCCTCTGAAATCCCAACATTGCATTATAATTATTTCATCACTACTCTCATCACATCTAAAATTACCTCAATATTATAATCCTCTCAACATTTTAAAGAAGATCAAGAATGAACAAATAGTCTTTTATGATAAAACTATCATATATCCAATAAATTATTTGATATTTATCTATAAAGAGATCAAATTATATGTCCAATTTCACAAATATACCAACAATCAAATAAATGAAATTGATTCTCATATCATCTCACTTCATTTAAAATTATAAACAATATAATTACCATATTTCTTTAATTTACCTGATTCAATGTTTTAAATTAAATACCCATAGGGTTCACTTTTTAGCAGTTAACAACTTAAAACAGGCAAAACTCACTATACGTATTGCCACACACAACAAGCTAGAGTAATCAATGGATGCCAGAAGGCTTGTGCATAAAATCCCCATCTAGTATCTACTTATCCACAATTACCAAGGCTCCTCACTGATGAAGGCCACAAGCCAGAAACTAGTCTGGGGATATTGGATGAGTAGGCACCAGATAGGGATTTTATGCACAAGCCTTCTGGCATCCATTGATTGCTCTTGTTAGCACAAGATGGCACTACTATATGGAGAGTTTTGCTTTGTATTGAATTGTTTAATAACAATTATGTGCTAGTCTGACATAGTGATCATGTGATGTTTAGTGGTTTAACACCAATCATGGCTAATAGGATAGTGGTGGCTATGGTTGTTAAAGAGCCAAAGACGCCACAATGTATGGGTGCTGAATTGAGTTCAGACCCATATGACTATATAAGCTATTGAGCTTGGATTGAAAATATTAATTGTGTTTTCAATTTCATTCACATAGTTTTGTAGTTAAATAGAGTTAAAAGGTGGGTGCTGGAGGGTTGCATTAGATCCTAAGATCTAGATGCAGTGCTCTCAGATCCAAGGCTCCTCACTGATAAAGGCCACAAGCCAAAAACTAGTCTGGGGATATTGGATGAGTAGGCACTAGATAAGTATTTTATGCACAAGCCTTCTGGCATCCATTGATTGCTCTTGTTAGCACAAGATGGCACTACTATATGGAGAGTTTTGCTTTGTTTTGAATTGTTTAATAACAATTATGTGCTAGTATGAGATAGTGATCATGTGATGTTTAGTGGTTTATCAAGTTAATTATTTAAAATTTAAATTAAATTCTAGTTAATAAATATACTTTATTTAAATTAATAGTTTAAACATTAAAACTTTATACCTTATGAAATAATTTTATTATCACTTTTTATCTATTTTATGATATTTAAAACATAAAAATCAATGTTTACTACTTATTTGTTAACAAATTAAGTACTTTAAATAGGAAATAAATTTCTTTAATGACAAACACAATGTGTATCCATACCAATTTGCACACATATCTTTAATATTTATTGCATTTTTAATTGAATGAAATTTACAAATAGTAGATATTAGTAATATGGAATACATTACCTTTGATTATTATATTTACGTATCAAATATGATTTATTTTTACATTATTTATTATTCACTCTTTTTTTTTAAAACAAACAGTGCAATTTGTACCTATAAATTTATAATTTTTTTTTATATGTCATAGCATCAGCCGGGACGCGAACCCACACCCGTTTGCAACCAACTACTTGCTTGCAAGGCGGGTACGATGACCTCTCGGCTAACAACGCCGGACATAAATTTATAATTTAGATAGCTTTTAGCTCTTTAAACAAAATAAACTTAACCTTTAACACTGATTTAATACTCCTTTTAGTTCTCTATACTAATTGAAATATTAAACCTTTATTATAGATTACGTAAAATTTAATTTTTAAAAAAAAAATTAATTAGCTATTAACCCTAGTCTATACAATAATAGACCAAACAGAAAGGTTACAATATATATGTATTTCACTTGATATATACATATATAAATATTTCATTTGCTGGTATTACCATTATGTTGCCTTTCCTATATACTCTCTCCTGAATTGAATATAATCAATTTAATAGATAACTACATAATTAACTTAAAAATTTATTTCCATCAAATCGACTTTCGTTCAAAATTGAATCTTGTCTGCATCTTGACAAGGTTCAATTTTGAACGAAAGTCGATTTGATGGAAATAAATTTTTAAGTTAATTATGTAGTTATCTATTAAATTGATTATATTCAGTTCAGGAGAATATATATATATTTCAAATCAAGAGAAAGAAAATGTATATATATGTCAATATGAGAAGATTAAGGTTAATCAATCAAGTGAAACTTAATAATTGATGTTTATGATATATTCTCAAGGTTATGTTATCAATTATGTCTAAATTTGTACCATCCTAATTATTTATGATGTATTTCTAAGGTTTTCATGACTCCTTGCTTAATAGAACCATAGCTTATAATATTAATATATTAAATTTATTAAGCGCAAGCAAATGAACTGAAAGTTCTTTGTGCAGTTATTATTGCTATCTGATTGGCTGTCATTTAAGCATTTTAAAGGCGCATCTGTCTTATAATATAAAGTAATTTATATTATAAACTTATAGTAGAAATAGAAAAATAACCATAACAAATATTAATGATGTAAATCTTAAATTTAAGTTTTTTAAAAACGTTATATAATTATTAAATTTTTTTATCAGTATAATACTATTATCATCAGATTTGATTTTTTTTAAAAAAAAACTGTATTCTGTTAGTTGTAGACTATAACCATAGAAATCGCTAATTGCTATTATAATTGTCAATTATATACTACAGGCATATATGGGATGATAATTTAAAATTAATCATTTTTATTAATTATAAAGAAAAGTTCAAGTAATAATATTCTATAAGTAAGAAATAATTTTTGATTATTGGTACATCACTCTCCAGATAAAGAGAACTTTATCTTGGCGTGTCAGTATTTTGATCTTTGTCATAAACTTTAATAGATCATTTACATCGCTGAGATGCATTCAAATATACAAATGATTTTTTTTAAAATAAAAAATGAAATATTGATTTTTTTAATACGTATTTTTATCTTCAAACTAATAGTAAAAATTTTTATAAATAATTTTATAATTAATGATATTTCATGTTACATTTTAAAATCTAATAAATTGAATTCTGACCTGATATTTTCTTCCTTCATTCATTCTGTAGACTTGAGTCCCCGTCTTATCACCAGTCTTGGTAAGAGAAACTGAAACTTTGGGTGATTTAGACAGCTTGTAACCCACTGGATTCATACCACTATCACATCGATCAATAACTAATAGCATATCACTGGATTTTATGGCAACGGCACAGTTGCACATAACGGGCTTTTTACTCTTTGCATTTATACATTTATCATAATATGTTTGCACCTGTAAGATTGATCAAGATTAGTTTAACCAACAATTGATTGATTGATTCATTCATTCATTATTATTATTTTTTTT
The DNA here is from genome assembly GCA_028023455.1 of Epiperipatus broadwayi. Taxonomy (NCBI): domain Eukaryota; kingdom Metazoa; phylum Onychophora; class Udeonychophora; order Euonychophora; family Peripatidae; genus Epiperipatus; species Epiperipatus broadwayi. Next base: position 486,417 of record JAQFVV010006553.1, on the reverse strand, counting down.
TATTACCTCAAAATTAGTTTTTTTGTTTCTGAAGAGAACAAATGTGCCTTTAATATGGTGCTCATAAGACCTAACAAAAAAAAAAAAAAACAAGACTTAGTAAATAAATATTATATTTAATTACTTAATAATTAGCGTCTTATATAATTTTAATAAAAATGAAATATTTGCATTAACAATAATGAGAATGATAATTAAAGAAAACATATATTTCTTAACTACTGAGGTCATGAATTAAATTGTCTTTACGAGGAAGGAGGGGTGATTAGTAAACTACTTTGGACATATATTCTTCTGGGTAAATATAAAATAACTTTTTGCATAGATAAGATTATCAACTCTAGTCGGGCTATTTTATAGTATCCATAAAAAGAATTATTGAAAATGGAAATCATCAAAAGTAAATGATAACAATAAGCAAATATATTGTCTTGAACTTAAAATATCATAGAATATAAATATATTGAACCACCAAACATCACATGATCATTATTTCTATGCTTTCTTCTAACTATTATTAAAACAGCCAAAACTCACCAGTAACACCACTCAGTGCAAGCCAGAGTAATCAATGGATGTCAGAAGGCTTGTGCATAAATTCCCTATTTGCTAGGTGCAGTCCTCTCAGATCCAAGGCTCCTCACTGACAAAGGCCACAAGCCAGAAACTAACCTGGGGATATTGGATGAATAGGCACTGGATAGGGATTTTATGCACAAGCCTTCTGATATCTATTGATTACTATGGCTTGCACTGGGTGACACTACTGTATGGAGAGGTTTGCCTGTTTAATATAAATATATATTTTAAAAAATGCTTTTATTTAATGTGATGAGTAGTTCACTAAAACTAAAAAATTTCCAACCACATTCTTGATTGTTATATTTAACTTAAAATAAAAATGTGAGATATTTATAAATTAATTAATTCAGTCTCTGTGCCAAAATCAGCATCAGTTAAAAGGAAACATTAATTATTTTAATTAGCGGTATTATGTACAAATGTAAAGTTATCACATATAGTTATAACAGGAAATACTCACTATATGTATTGTCACACACAGCAAGCTAGAGTAATCAACGCATTAGATCCTAAGATCTAGGTGCAGTGCTCTCAGATCCAAGGCTCCTCACTGACGAAGGCCACAAGCCAGAAACTAGTCTGGGGATATGGATGAGTAGGCACTAGATGGGGATTTTATGCACAAGCCTTCTGGAACCCATTGATTACTCTAGCTTGCTGTGTGTGGCAATACATATAGTGAGTTTTGCCTGTTTTAACGGTTATACACAAGCATAAGAAGCGGTGGTCATATGATGTTTATTGGCACATATAGTTACGCAAGTTCTTTAAGCGCAAGTTCTTTAAGCACAAGTGGCCTAGTAGTGAAAAAGGAGATACTGATTGATTGACAGGCAGTGACATCCTGGGAAAGAGAAAAGATTAAACAGTGAAACTGCATTAGTCTCAAACACCTTAATTTCATACTATCGCATTGGAAAACAAAAACATCTATATTGCATTGTGTATTTTATTAACATTTCCAATCAAAGTTGTCAGTGGTGAAGGAAGTTATTAACAATTAAAAATTATAAAAGTAAATCTTTGTTTATCAGTGGTGCAAGAAGAAAGAATTGCATTATCATTAATTTTAAATGAGCAAGAAATAGCAAATAGTATTGATATAGAAAATATTGTCACCGAATTCACTAAAAAAATCTCAACGTTAAAATTTAAATGAAAGAAGTTTGTTCCATTTTGATTATTGTTTCCTATGATTTAATTTACATGCATGCATGTTGTTTCTGAATTTTATAAATAAATAAAACAATGAAGATAATTTTTATTTTGTTTTTCCGTGGAAGTGCCAAGATTAAAATCTGCCTAGGGTACCAAAAACTCATAACATGGCTCTGTATATATAAAGTATACATATCATAAAATAACTGTAGTGTCCTACATAATTTAGAGAAATAATAAAATGACAGCTTCTAGAGTCCAAGTTTATGAACCATATTTCCAGTTCAAATCTGATATCTGAGTTCAAACTCTCTCGAACAGTAAATTATTCAACTTTTTTCTATGCGATCTTCAATAAATAGTTTTTAAAAACTCTTTATGCATTGTTCGAAAATCAAATTTTTTAACTTGCTAAACTAAACTAAAATGAAAGGACTGTTGTTTTGTTTTATATTATAAATAATAATTTTAAAAAATTACTTAATTACTTGAAGTTACCCAGAAAATAAATCTTAATAATAAAACTTACGCTGGCTGTAAATTTATTAAAAGTTTAGAATAAAAAAAATTACATTCAATAATTCTATATGACTGAAGAAATATTCTTATTTGATCTATTTCCAGCACAATCTATTTAATTTATCTTTATAATTTCTAATACATTATACAGGCCTAAACCTGCATTATATATGTAATATATGCGGGATTCGAACTCAGACTTTCACACAACCCACTATCTCAGTGCCATCTCATATTGCTGACCCACCTGATCACACACACGTTGAAAAGATAAATAATCACCAATACACGTATTTCATGCTAAACCAGCAATCATCAGTTGGTCTAGATTACTATCCTCACACATATATACAATCAGTGCTCAGCTTTATATTAAGATAGCCAATCTTCATACTTTAATGGACAGGCTTCAAACTATTCCAACCCACAACTCTTCAGCCTTCCATTTCATTGAAAATCTGATGATGGAGCATTCAAAGCTCTTGTTAGTGCCAAGGTTGTCATCCTACCCATGTTGACATATTAGTCATTCTGACCCCTCATGTACGGGAGAATAATCCATTTATACTTTATAATTTCTGTAAAATGGCAAAAAAGTTTTTTAAAAATTTTTTTAAAAATACTCCACAGCAACAAATATTTTAAACAGAAATATTTTTCATTGTTTATTAAATGCAAAATATAACAAAATTATGTTAAACTTAGCATTCTATTAAAAACATCTCTTTCTATTAATAAATTCTTTTGTAATTGATATTATAAACTGTTAACATTATAAATTCTAAATTTACTGCATTTTTATACTGTATGCAAAGTTAAAATAAAGCATCATAATCTTCTCCCTAACGGTGCATCACATTTCGATCCTGTTTTTAAAAAGTGATGAGGCACCCATCCAACCAACATGCTTTCTAAGAGACTATGTAGAATGTGTAGGTAAATTATTAATAGTCCAATATTTGACAGCTAAATTTACTGACAATCTATTAGTCTTCTAAAAAATTTCTCAGATTACCTTGAAATCTTTTAACAACTTTTATTTATTTTAAAATTGAATGATTTCTTAATAAATATTTTTTTCAGTTATCTTTTCAATACGTATATATATTTATCATATTTTTCCATCTTATCTTTTTTATTGTCTTCCAAATCTTTATCTTTGCAGCTTTCCATCTTTTTTTTCTATAAGCATCGAAGGCTAATAACTAATGTATTCCAGTGATCCTTTATGAGGCTGGTCAAAAAACGTTTACTTTGTAGTACGCTGTTTAAAAATTACCATATAATACTAAATTGTCCAAGCCCTTTACTACTGTTGCACAATGCTTTATTTACCACCCTTTTTTACAGTTTACAGTTTCGATTGCCCCAACAATCTTCTTCAGAACATTATATTTCAAAGCATCAGTTGCTAAATTCAAATTTAAATTTTTTTTAAATAAAGTTCTGAAGAAGATTGCTGGGGCAATCGAAACTGTAAACTGTAAAAAAGAGTGGTAAATAAAGCATTGTGTAACAGTAGTAAAGTGCATGGACAATTTAGAATTATATGGTATACATTTGGCAATGCAATAAGAAAGAGTATTTATTATACTGTTTAAAAATTGTTTCACTTTTTTTTTATTTTACTTTATATATATATATACCATATATATATATATATATAAAGCTTATATATATATATATATATATATATATATTAAGCTTTGGTAATTTAAATAAAATCTTGTAGATTCTTTTCTTAAACCCATCAATTATTTCATTAACATAAGTATATGTTCTTCAAATAATGGAATTTATGGTTGTTATATGAAAGTTTCAAATAAAAAAATTAGAAATAAAGATATAAAGAGTTTTTAATAAATGTCTAATACTAAATTTATAAGATATCAAAACAGGATAAGAATCATTTTAATTATCTTTTCAACAGATGATGATAATTTTAAAATTAAAAGCGTTATCCATATTTGAATATTAATTTTTTAAACAAAATTTTTCTTAAAAAGTACTTTTTTTTCGTCTTTGTTTTTTAGCAGTTTATTTCATGGGTGTATGTTTGAAAGTAGTTACTATTATAAAAGGGCATGTCACACAACACTGAGGAAATAAAATTATGATTTTTTTTAATAAGTACTATTCTTGTTTTGAAAAATAACAATGATAATAACTTATTTATAGTAAGTTATCTATCTTAATGATTTAAAGAGACAATTGTCCATTCATTGTATAGTTCCAAATATTGAAATGTTAAAATAGATTGTGTTAATGGGATGGTAAGCCATGTTGGTAAGAAGTGCCATTGTGTAAGGTAAATTTTAGCATCCACACACATTCTGTGAAATAAAATTTGTAAATTAAGATATATCTTTTCCCAACTGATAATTTCAGTCATTTAATGTGTTTGGTAAATATCTTATGTATTTTATTCATTTGGTAGTTGTGAGTTGCACCCTATGTGGCTACTTGGTGTTGTTGTTTCTCTGCAAAAGCGCAGAAATATACCATTTACATGGCCCAACTTAAAGCCTATAGAACAGTTCTGTTCATATTAGTCATTAGCAGGCCTAGATGGCATTGCACACTGTGCTTGGTGTCACTATGGAAATAGCATACCCATCACAGATTGTTACCATAGGATGTGAGGGTGTATAGAATTCAACTGGCCATAAGTGTTTTTATGTGCATTGGAAATAACAATGTTACATCTTACCTGATGTACTATTACATACTAATAATTGTAAGTCCATCACACATTTCTCTACACATCTTGGAAGGTGAAAACAATTGCAAAAAAGTATATCCCAGAACCATTTCACATAAGTCACATTTGTGGGAGAACAGCTATGAGAGTAATGAAATGGCTGCCGTGGTATATTGTTTTGGAAATCATACTCTTTGTTTTCTCAGACTACTGCATGTATTGGCCAATCCTTTGGATCATCCAAATCATCATTCACCCCCCCCACATTCCAGCACTACATGCTGAAAGCTTGCTTTGCTCAGAGTAGCACATATATTGGATGATCCTTTGAATTGGCAATACCATCGGACACATCCCCCACACATTCCAGAACTACATGCTAAAAGCTTGGTTGGATCAGACTAGTGCATGTATTGGCAAATCTTTCGGATCATCAAAACCATTGGACACCCCCTCCCACATATTCCAGCACTACACACTGAAAACTTGGTTTGCGCTATGTGCTAAAATGTATAATGTAATTAAAAAATGTAATTTAGAAAATAATGTTGGTTCATAAATTTTTTAAAATACTTTTAAAAATTGTAGGAGAACAGAAAGCAATTTTTTTTTGCAAACAACAACACCATCAAGTGGCCACATTGGGCATAAGTCACAACAATCATTCATATATATATCTATAAAATAAATCTAGAGATTAGAACAAAATGCTACAATAATAAAAAATAATGTTTAAAAAATAATTTTTAAAATAATATCTTAAAACAAAAATATTTATTTAGTAACTTAAATGAAAATTTATTGAATTTGAAATTTTTAATTTTTTTGTTAAAAAGTTTTCATATTATTCTTTGGACAATCCTGCAAAATTGCAAGTAGAGATAGAAAAAATCTGCAAATAAGATAATTTTTTAAATATCTAATTGTTTTTATCATAATTAAAAAACATACACACATACACCTCCCACACATAAAAACAGTGACCATACTTCTCTCCTTCTCAAGCTGTCTCTGATATTATATAAGTAATTCAATTTCTAGTTTATTTATTTACTTATTAAAAATATTATCTACAATCAGAGTATAAGTCTCTGAAATGCTTTGTCTCTAAACTTCATTCTGCATAGCAATGAGAAAAGAGAATACAGCTTGTCTTCATTATTATTTCTAAAGTATAATAATTGTAAAAGCTGATATAACTTTCTGACTTCTTTATTAATATTAAGATCAGCATGTTAATAATTTGTTAAAAATAATTCTATTTCTTCAATAATAATGTATTTATACTATTTAATAAGATATTTTATTTTCTTAATTTGAATATAATAATAATAGTAATGGACAACGATTCAAGAAAGTGTTAAATTTTTAATAAAAAATAATGTCTAAGCATTGCTTAATATCAATAATATCAATGCAATAAACAAGCAAGACTCATGCACTGTATTATCAAGTAGATGGCATATTTAATTTTAATGTATATATTTATTTTTATTTATATATTTTATTGTAGTTATATGATTATGACCAGCTGGGTCAAAAGCAATACTTAGATATTATTTTTATTAAAAATTTTAAACTTTCCTGAATAGTTTTCCATTGCTATTATTATAATTATTTAATTTTTTTATGTGCATGGTGTTCCACTATTAATTATTATAATTTATTATATATATATAGTCTGATATTTTAAATTTTTGTACTTACATTGTTTATTGATATAACTTTTATATTAGGACCACCAAACTAAGTAAACTTTAAATAACATCACTGATTTAACTCTTCATTTCATTAGCACCAACTTGTTAAAAATAATTGTTTATTTTTAAAAATACATTAGTTACATAACTTATTTATATTTTCTATTAACAAAAATATTTTCTCTTGTTTTCATTCAGTAATAAACTATGTACACCTTATTATGTAATTTTTATAATGCTTATTAATAACTAAGTTATATTATATGTGTTATACTTTATTATATAGTTTTGACAATTAAGGAGTCAATCATGATTTATTTAAAGGAAGAAACTTTAAATTTTTACACTTAGATTACTTATTCAATAAATTTTTAAAATCCATTAAAAGGCCCTACACTTTATTTTGTTTATTTATGCATTTTATTGGATAACTATAAAAAAAATCAAAATTGGTTTGTTAACACTAGATGCATTTTTTAGACATTTTATCACTAGTGCAATAATGTAGGAATTTTATTATAATAAAGAGATTTGTGTTAAATAATAATATTTTTATTAAATTTGTTAAGAATGAAATATTTTGGTGTGTAATATTTTTTTAAAATTATGTTTTTACTCATTCTATTTCCCTTAGATTTGAACCATAGTGGGTTTCAGATCAATTATGAGTTTTCAGCTAGAGAACAAATGGAAGTCCACATCTAAGAAAAAACTGTTAGTAAAATGTGTAAAGAGATAATATATTTTTTAAAAAAGATAATGTCATTATTTAAAAAAAAGACAAAGCTATTTAGTAATTATGTGCAAAAATATAATATGGCATAATAAAAACCAAAAAAAAAAAAAAGGATAACATTATTAAAAATATTTTGCACAAGACAGCAGTACAATTTTTATAGCATTCCATATTCCAGAGCCTATTACTCTACCATAATTCTAAACTGAAATACGACATATGAGCTCTGTAAAATATTATTGATGAACATAATTTCATCACATACACACTTACCGTAATTGAATTAATATTTTTAAAATAAATTTTATTGTTAAATAAATTATTAATAGTAATGTGTTACTTTTTATATATATTAGGACCCTTAAGAGTGATTAGGAAACTTGAACATTGTCATTTACATATAAATATTATTAATTATAGTGACAAAAAGGTGCCAGACAGCCGATTCAGATTAGTGCAATGGTAGAAAATGTACACAGTATATTTCAAGACCCAAGCAATTTTCATAACAAGTCTAAGTAAAAAAGCATTCCTCTTATATTTGAATAAAAAATATTTACAACCAGAACATGTTTCTATTATATAATAAAGTGATTTGAAAAGGTAAACATTTACGTATAAGTTTTATTAATTATCAGAATAAAATGGTGACAGTCTTTTTGGTTTAACATAATAATACGATTAATAATTAGCCATTAAGCTAATGCACATGTGCTTTATGGATTTTAATTATAAATGAATACGCTCACTTTTCAAACACAAGCCCATACATAAATGTTTGGGTCGAAAAGATAGATGGATTCATTCTATCTTTTCACAAAGACTTTATCTTGTGTTTGGAAAGTGAGAGTATTTATTTATAGTTAAAATCCATAAAGCACATGTGCATTAGCTTAATGGCTAATTATTAATATTACAGTTTATACAACATACCACTAGATAAAATAAATATCTTGTTTACATATAATAAGAATATATATGTAGTATATTTTAATATGCAGTTTCAAATTTTGAGGTTCAGGCAATTGCCATAATAAATTTAAATAAAGAAGTATTCCTCTCATATTTAAATAATAAATATTTAAATTCAGAATGTATTTCTAGCAATTTTAAAATGTAAACATTTTCATCTTGGTATCTTGGCATCTCAATAATGAACATCTTTGTGCCTCACACAACTGCGCATCTGCATGAGGCAATCCTATAGTAAGCAATATTAACTACCACTGATAATCAAATATTATCATTATTTTGGTCATAGTATATCACTACCTATTTATTCCATCTACTTTGTGTAATTTAAGATTTATCCATTACGTTAGTATTACCATCATTAAAACAAATCAAAGTGAACAATATTTTTCAGTTTCATTTAAAACCGATACAATTTAATTTCGATTATATACATATATTAAATATTTTTGTTCGTTTTTTAAAAAACAAAACTACGTTTACAATGATTGGATCAACTGATGAGTGCTGGTTCAACACGAAATGCATCTTGGGGGTCATTTGTCTTTTATTATATCTTTATTTATATGAATTTAAAAAGAATGGAGAAGTATGGAGGTGTTTATTATATCGTAAGAAAAATGAAAAAAAAAAGTAATAAAAAAGAATTATATATACTATCTATTAAATTGTATAAATTAAAACACTAAGGTTTTTTTTTTTTAGATTTCAAAATGTCCTTCTAATAGTTATAATTAAAAATTTGTAAAGCGCATACTCACTAAAATGGTAAAATTTATCGGTTGGATGTTTCAGCATGGTTTGGGTGGTTCTTGTAATTCAAAATGGCGGCCGTGAGCGCATACTAAATCGACACCAAAGGCCGCTCTTTTTTTAGATTAGTAGAAGTCCTTACTGTCGCATTTTAGGCGCATAGTCTTAAGGTTATAGCCTAAATATATATTACTTCTAATAGTTATAACTGAAATACACAAACTTATTATATACCTGTGTCTATATATGTAATATATAGGGTATATGAGCACAGACTTTCACACGACCCATCACTCTCCACACTATCTCATATCACTGATATACTTGAACACATATACGTTGAAAAGATAAATAATCACCAATATACGTATTTCATGCTAAACTGGCAATCATCAATTGGTCCAGATTACAATCTCTAAACATATATGCTATAAGTGCTCAGATATATATTAAGATAGCCAATCCTCATACTTTAATGGACAGGCTTTAATCTACTCCACATTCCAACTCTTCAACCATCCATACAATTGAAAATCTGAAGATTGAATGATCAAATTCCACCCTGAGGCCGAGATTCTTGTCACACCCATGTTGACCTAAGATGAAATACATATATTGGTGATTATTTATCTTTTCAACATATATGTGTTCAAGTGTATCAGTGATATGAGATAGTGTGGAGAGTGTTGGGTCGTGTGAAGGTCTGTTCTAATAGTTATGTAATTTTATTTGATTTAACATGTGAAGTAAACTCTTGAATAGAATTTTTTTTTTTGTTAAGATGTTTATTCAGAGATGCTGATTAAAAGTATAAATCGATAAGAATTTTTTGAATAAACAACGTAGAAGTGAAGACATCAAGTTCTTAAATATAAAAAAAAAAAATAGGGCAGCATTTTAAATATGTCAGTACTTTAATATTTGTCATTAATTTGTGAATTTCATTTTGCTATAATACAGGGATGAATTAAGTTAGTGAGATTACGCATTTATAATCTATTATAGAAATAGATACAACATATTGTATAGAATATTTTTAATGAATTATATATATAAAAAAAAAAAGGTTTGCTATTACTTAATATAAAATAAATTGAAATAAATTTAAAAATCGTTTTTTTTTTTAAAATAAAAAATAAGTCAATATTTTAATATAATTTAAAATTGTAAATAAATAAAAATCTAAAGTGAAATAAATCACTGATATAACGTGTTAAATACAAAATGTTGAAAATAGGCCTAAAAAAACACTTCAAAATAGAAATGTTTTTTTTAAATGTAGTGTGATATGACAAATACTGAATGTTCTTAGATATCAACTTTCTATTCCAAGATCGCAAATGATTATAATGGTGAGAGTGGCACCTCCAAAATGTCATGGTCTCTAAAATAATTTTCTGTTAATAAAAGCAAAAATAATTTAATATATAGGGTATACGAGCACAGACTTTCACACAACCCACCACTCTCCATACTATCTCATAACATTTATACACCTGAAGACATATATGTTGAAAAGATAAATAATCACCAATATACGTATTTCATGCTAAACCAGCAATCAACAGTTGGGCCAGATTACCATCTCTACACATATATGCTATAAATGCTCAGATATATATTAAAATAGCCAATCCTCGTACTTTAATTGACAGGTTTCAATCTATTCCACATTCCAACTCTTCAACCGTCCATCCAAATGAAAATATGATGATGGAATGCTCAAATGCCACCCTGAGGCTGAGATTCTTGTCACACCCATGTTGACCTATGATCAATCTGACCCCTCACGTATAGGGCATTATCCATTTAATACATATACAAGGGACGGGCAGACATCTCTACTATGTAATAACTGAAATGCACAGGCTTATTATATACCCCTGTGTCTATATATGTAATATATAGGGTATATGAGCACAAATTTAATTAAATTACTGTGCTTATTTATCATTTTGATGCTCAAACATCATTTGAGTTTCAAAACAAATGAATCATAGAATTATCTTTCTATCCACATATATTTTAGTTTAATTGGCAGTAAGATAACATTCATTTCATCAATAATTATAGTTTTTTTGCATAGTTTCAAGCAGCAGTAGAGCATTTGATTTGGGATCTAGAAGTCCAGGATCAATTCTAGTCCTTGGTCTGGCACTCAACCTTTTTAGGGACTCCAAAGCAATAAGGACACTTTTTATTGTTTGCACTTTTGTCAAAATATTTTGTAGTTATTTCACATGGCCTATGAAATAAATCCATCTTTGAATTCAGTTCTCGATTAGAATAACATTAGTATCATTGCAATAAATAAGGCACCCATGAAACTCTAATACAGAGACTAACTAAAGCATCAAGTTTCTTAAAAACTGTTAAATATTCAAAAACAATGGGTATTAAAAGTCTGAATTTGGAAAATTCATAAATTCTATGAGAATAATACATATTTGGGAAATTATGTGAATTGAAGAATTAGCTATCTAATGTTAAAAGGAACATTGCCGGAGTTGTTGAAGTTAAAAGAAAATGTAAAGAGCCAACTGATTTAAAAAGTAGACATGTACTTTCCTACAAAAGCACAAATATTAGAAGCACAAGTGATGTGAGATTCATCATTAATAAAAAGGACTTTAAGAACAAGATTGTGGATACTGTTAATATATCAGATAGAAATGCAAAATTAGTTATTCAAATTAGTGAAAAATACAACAATAATTCAAAATTATGCTCCAAGAAGTTTGCATTACGATGAAAAAGTAGATTTTATATACTTATGCAAAATGTGTTCAATCTGACAAAACAACATTTTAAATTTATATAAATATAATTTGTACACCTTCAAATATTTTATAGCAAAAAAATTATTGTATATGTACACATATAATTTGACATTTCGACTATCCTACAGTCTTCCTCAGAGATATGATATAATGACATATGAAATAAAAATAAATATATATAATAAAAACTATAATGAAATAAAATTAAAAAATAAACAATAAATAAAATATAACAAACATAATAAAACAAAAATAAAATTAAAAAGAATATTTTTATAAATGAATTAATTTTAAACAAAGAAATATATAAAGAAAAAATTATAAGTATTTTTAAATTTGGGAATAATAAAATATAGTTTTAATTTATAAGAAATGGTAATAACTGAGAATTATTAAAAAATAAAAAAAGAAATAATATATTTAAATTTATGATTGTTTGTGAATATATATACAAACAGGAATACAAATGTATAATCTATATTTTAATTTTTTTTTTTTATAATATCTGGATTGTTTTATTTATGTGGCTTTAATTCCATTTTATCATATTTATTTTAATTGTGTTTTGTTATATTTTATTAAACCGTGTTGCTTTTCTTAATTTTTTTAAAAATTTTATTGAATACATTTTTATTATATTATTTGTATATGTGTAACCCTCATGCCGTACTAAATATGTAAATGATGAAGAGATGTACAAAATGATTGGAAGAATGGAATAGCAGTATAATTACATTTAAGAAAAGTGCTAAAGAAGATATTAGAAATTACAGAACTATCGATCTTCTATCATTTCAATATAAAATCTTTACCAAAATAATTACAAATCATCTATAACAAATTCTAGATTCTATCTAACTAAAAGAACAATCTGGATTTAAAAGTAATTTTATTGCATTATATCCCATCCAAATATTAAGCATAAGTTATAGAAAGAATTAATAAATATGAGTTGTTACTATGTTTTGGATTATGAAAAGTCATTTGATTCTATATATATTTCTGTAGTGATTAAAGCTTTGGAGTACCAAAGACAGATCTAGAATACTGCCATATGCTGATTAATATTTACCAAAATGCAACAGAAATGATTAATTACATGGTAATATTATGAAGATTAGTAGAGAGGAGTGTGCTACAGGGTGATTTTATATCTTCAAAACTTTTTACAATAGCTTTATAGAAAGTATTTTATAGATTAAAATTGAAAGCTAAAGAAATGAAAGTAAATGAAGACCATTTTAATCATCTGGATTTTTCTGATGTCATATGTGTTTTGCAAATAATGCTTTAAAACTTTAGGAAATGTTGCAAGAATTACCAGATGAAAATAAGAAAGGACTAAAAATAAATGCTAAAAAGACTAAAATAATGTTCAGTGGATTTTCTCAGAAGAAGAAGAAAACAAAGATTTATAATCAATAAATTGAACAAGTTAGAAATCTGTCCATTACAGTATAGAGATTTGCTATCTTAATATAAACTGAGCACTGATTATATATGTGTGTGGGAGATGTTAATCTGGACCAAGTGATGAGTTCTGGTTTAGCATGAAATACGTATATTGGTGATTATTTATCTTTTCTACATGTGTGTGATCATGTGTATCAGTTGTATGAGATAGTGTGGACAGTTAAAAGGTGCTGGAAAATCTGAGTTTAACTCCCCTATACTTACAATTAAGCTCCCAGGTTTGTAAAGAGTGCCTGATTTTCAATTATTTACACCTCATGCTTGTATCCTGTCCATCCCTCTTATATGTATTTAAATGGATAAGGTCCTATACATGAGGGGTTAGACTGTCTTCAGGTCAACATGTGCATGGCAATAATATTAGCATCAGCATGGGATTGTTTTCATCATCAGATTTTCAATGATGTGGATGGCTGAAAAAGTTGGAAGCTGCAGTGGATTGAAGTCTGTCCATTAAAGTATAGAGATTTGCTATCTTAATATAAACTGAGCACTGATTATATATATGTGCGTGGGAGATGTTAATCTGGACCAACTGATGAGTGCTGGTTTAGCATAAAATACGGATATTGGTGATTATTTATATTTTCTACATGTGTGTGGTCATGTGCGTCAGTTGTATGAGATAGTGTAGATAGTTGAAAGGTGCTTGAAAATCTGAGTTCAAATCCCCTATATATATATATATATATATATATATCAAAACTACCCCAAATCTAAAATTAAACCAGACCAGCATAAAAATAATATTAAAACACAAACTAAGGTTTCACTGCTACAAGCAGACTTCTCAAGTGTAAAGAACTACAAAAAAAAACCACACATTATATATACTATTAAAAACTACCCACAAATCCATTCACTTCCCATCCACCCTTAATATTAAAAGAACTCTTAAATAAGTTAATTGCTTCAGAATAATAAATTTTCAATAATAAAGACTCTTTAATTCTTCTTTTGATTTCATTTCTCTCAAAGAAGACAACCTTAGCTTCATCAAAATCAATAGTGTGGCCTGTATCTTTTTCATGGACATACAAAGCAGAACTAAGATATCTATTTTTAACTCTACTTTTATGAACCTTTATTCTTTCATTTAAACTCAAACTACTCTGACCTATGTAAACCTTCTTACAAAATAAACAAGAATAAAATATACCACACCAGGAATAGTCTTTTTATCAAAAACTTCCTTTGTATTATTCAATAAATTATTCAATGTAACACCCCTTTTCCAAGCAATTTTCTTATTTCAAACAATTTACTATTTCTAAAATTTTATAAGAAGAAATTTAAATGGCAAGAAATAAAATCATATTTTTCTTTAACCTTTACATCCTTACAAATATTACTATTAAATAAAATACTTTTAACAAATTTATCAGAGTATCCAACACTTAAATAATCTTTATAAAATTGATATTTCTGAAACAAAGCTACCCCCCTAGAATTATTTAATTTAATATTCCTATGACAATAATTCCTTAAAGCAGCTACTCTGGAATTATAGTTAGAGATAGTGAATACTAACTACTCTGACGTTTATGTAAACAAAACATACGCTTGATGGGCGTTTTTGGTAGAACGCCATCTGTGGATATATATATATATATAAGCATAATATTAACCTTGGTTGGATTACTTTTGGTAGAAATAACTTAAAAGAAATTATGCCTATATATCTGAAAAGAAAGATTTTTAATAGATATATTTTATCAGTTCATATTTATGGATCTAAGAGCAATTCAGAGACTTCAGGCCATTCAATGAAGCATAAAGAGATGAATGTTAGAAGGAACTAAAAGAGAATGAAAATGAAATAGATAAAAGAACAAACAGGAATTAATGTCATAATTAAAAGAATTAAAAAATTGAAGTTAAAGCTAGTCTGGACATACTGCTAAAAAGGATAATAATCAATGGACAGTCGAAATCTTAAACTGGATCCCAATAAATTGTTAAAGATCTAGAAAGAAACCACACATGAGATGGCTGGATAACATAAGCAAGTTTCTGAAATGATGTGGATAAGATAGAAACTGGATTAAAATTGGAAAGAACTTCAATCTGAAGTAAACTAATGATTAAGAATAATGATGATAATGAATATATATATTGTAACAGGATGGGGGGGATTGGAAGTGAGTGGAAAGTGTAAATGAACCTGGGTGATGGCAAATCACCATCAAACCCAGTAAATACAAAATCAATAATTTATAAAGTATATATAAGTATATTTAAAGATATAAGTATGAGATTATAAAATCTCTAAGAACATTGAGAGATCAGCCAGCTAACTCAAAAGAGTAACTAAATCATAATTATTATCAACCAGCACTATAAATAAAAGTAAGTATGAGTACTCAAGGAAATAACCATTCATCATCATCATTGATGGGAATAAACAAATTAGTACAATAAATCAGAATAAAATCAACAGACCATCTTGTGGCTGGATTGAAAATGGGTCTTCTTTAGACCAGGCTAACTATTGAGCCTTTGCCAGCTTGTGCAATTATATAAACAGAACTTGGATGCACCAGCTTAGTGCCCATCCATTAAAATACACAATAATCAGAAATCAAATCAATAATGCTGAGACATTAAAACATGCTGATCATCATCAATGCTGCCACTTGTACTGGCCAACTATAAACTTAAATTTTTAACAAGATTAAATTAGAATAAAATATAGTGCATGGGCTTTAAAGAGTATCCTCTTTTGCGCCAACCAGGATGATTATTGATCATCTCTGGATGCCCAGAGCACTAAACACATCCCCATTTATCCGTGTCCGAAATCTAGCTCAGAGAACATAAAGCTCTATTACTGTATGTGAACAAGAGATGATGGAATACAATTTTTAACAATTAAATATAAGTTTATTAATAACAATAAAATAAATGATTAAGGTCTTATAAGGGTTCTGATTTTGAAAAGTACACAATAATATAGTCATCACTCTGTAATTTATAAGATTACTACAAAATTCAAGTTTTCACATTAATTTACATAATTCCTATTCAAAATTTAAATTGTTACATTGATTTACAAAATTAAAATTTACAATCCAAGTTATTACTATGGTTTACATATATAGGCGCACAGACGCGCGATTTATAATATACAATTAATCTATTTCAATTGACATTCAATAACAACAAAAAATGATTAAAATTTACGTGTTATAATTGATAACATGCGCACATATACATGTGTGTGCGTGTGTGAAATAATCTATTTGACTTACTGCAAAATAATTATCCAAATCTTAAATTATATATAAATATAATAAATGATTAAAGTTTCAGTTAAATGAAATACATTTACATAGTAGGTTTACTGAAACGCATATATATATATCTAATTTGCACAGACGTGCGATATATTAATTTATTTACATAACATTAGTATTTATCACAATAAAATTATTACAGATTATTCTCACAATTTTATTCTCTTTGCTGAATAGTCTTTTTTTTGAAACAAGTACTATCAAATTTTTTTTTTTTAATAAACGAAATATACAATCGTTTTATAGAATTAACAAAATATAAATTTCTAAATGTCTTTCTGCTTAGTTAATGCTGATGAAATAGGCAAGGTGAGAGAGGAAAAGTGAATACGTGAAGTGCAGCTCTTCATGCCATAATAAGTAGATAGTCAAGCACGGACCAAGTACACAATGCCCCATGATGTCGCGAGAAAATACCTCATTTTTAAGCACGGCCCCTCTAAGTATCTAGACAGATCATCCACAAGAAATAGTATCCAGAAAAAAAATATCAGGCACTGAGCCAGCCCTGCTCATTCCTTGTGAGTCTTAGGGGCTTTAGAAAAGGTCTATTCATGAGACCAAGGTCTATTCATGAGGCCTACACATACACTGCTGGACTATCCTGGGAGCTCAATATCTAGGTCTAGACAGTGCCGAGCATATACTTCGGAGCACCATAAACACATTGCATCCACACAGCCCTGCTCAACCATACACCCACCATAAACATAAAAAGTACAAATTCATGCATCACTTTCAAAATGTAATTTTACTAAAGAAATTATTTAAAAGTTTATCATATATAACCTTACTCACCACAGCTGTATATATTTTTATCTGTTCTTCTCTGTCTTTAGATAGTTAGCATATATATAATTATTTGTTTAGCAAGCTGGTTCTTTTGGTCCATTAGAAAAATATAATCCATGTTTGTTGTCATCATCAGATAAAAATATGCAATCCATATAAAATCTTGATTTGTAGTTGGTCTCTGCTCTATCTAGGATTAATCCAGGCAATCAGCTGTCTTGGTTTGATAGAATTTTAGGCAAGCAACCATCCTCCATGTTTAAGGCTATGAATTTCTACAGAAAGAAGTGGGTCACTTTCTCTAGGTGAATTTCAAACTCCTGCGAAGGAATTATTGGCAGCTCCCCAATCTAATGTTCTGCCAACTATATGTTCAGCTAAAACCAACTGCTGCCCTTCATCAAGTTGCAACAAAATATTGTAACCAACTCTGCAGCTGACCTGTTCTCTTCAAAAATCACTAACCAGACTAACTGATATTTTTTTAATCAGTCCTTTAAAAACTCATCTGAGGTGTTAACAACACTTTGATTAAAAACAGAGTTTTTATTTTTAGCTCTCTAATCCCTTTAAAACATATACATGTTTTTCCTTTAATCTTTGGAATTTGACCAAAGGTGTGATAATACTTTTGAAAACATACATGTTTTCATTTAGACAATAAAAATTTACAAATTAATTAAAGATTTCAAAAATAGACATTTTTTTCAAAATTATCAAAAAAAACAAGCTTATATTTAAATTTCAAAATCAGAATTACAAATAATATTTATCAGACCTTTTAAAAGTTTAATTTATAAAACAATTTTTATTTTAAATCAGAGTTATTATTTAACCCTTTACATATTATGATTTTATTTTAGGAAATATAATTTAAAGTTGTAATTATAAATTTTATTAAACGCCCATTATTATATTAAGTAATAATTTACTAAGGCTGTAACCTTAGAAATAAGCGATGTGATGTATTATGGCTTCTCCTTAAAACACAAGCTTACGCTATGAAGAAAAGAGAGAATCCTTTCTTTACTTCAACCTACTTTTATATATAAATAGGTGAAGCTGAAGTGTTTTGATCTAAGAGTGTGAAGCTATTCAATACTTCACTAATTAAGTCCACAATTCTTATAATACATTAATACTCGCGAAATTTTACAATTTACTACGAATCAATGAAAAGATCTTATAGTAAGAAATCTGTTACGATAATTTAAAGCGTAAGCTTGTGTTTTAAGACCTATAGAGGTCCCTACCTTCGTATTTTTCAGACGCTTATTTCTAAGGTTACAGCCTTAGTAAATTATTACTTAATATAATAATGGGCGTTTAATAAAATTTATAATTACAACTTTAAATTATCGTAACAGATTTCTTATTATAAGATCTTTTCATTGATTCGTAGTAAATTGTAAAATTTCGCGAGTATTAATGTATTATAAGAATTGTGGACTTAATTAGTAAAGTATTGAATAGCTTCACACTCTTAGATCAAAACACTTCAGCTTCACCTATTTATATATAAAAGTAGGTTGAAGTAAAGAAAGGATTCTCTCTTTTCTTCATAGCGTAAGCTTATGTTTTAAGACCTATAGAGGTCCCTACCTTCGTATTTTTCAGACGCTTATTTCTAAGGTTACAGTTTTAGGAAATATAAAAAAAAAAATCTACAAAAATTTATCCTGTGTTTATTTCTACTTTTCCTTTATTTTACATATATATATGCACATACACTATATTAGTGTATGCTAAGTAAGCCAACTGGTTACAATATATATATATTTGTTGAGGTATTTTGGTTTAATATAAAGATAAAATGAATAAATGAGAGGTAAGATAAGTTTTATATTACTTTTCATTTAATATCTGACCATTATTATATTAATTGAATTAACTGCTATTTTTAATTTAATAAATGAAATTTAATTAAAATATACAATTAGAATCATACATTTATATCTAAAATGGAACGATTTCTCTTGTGGTGTTTAAAATAATGGTATTCCATATTTTAATACGTACTCATTCACGCTTGTGTTTATAACTAAGTTTTGAAGCAGGAATTGGATTGGTAAATTTTTCGAATTAATACTACATACTACAAAACTAATAATTATCAATTCTGGATTCATAACTACGCTTTAGAGCAATAATAAATTGAAAAGAAGTCAGCTGTCTCTCAGTGGTTGCAATCATATGGCTCGAAACAGCTATATATATATATATAGTCATTTGTAACTATTATTATATATACTTATGAAAACAAAACAAAAATAAAATAAAATTACATTTAAAAAAAAATCCAATAATTTATTGCTTGGGAGTTCATAAGAAATTTGACCGCCAGATGTGATAAAACTGGACCCTATCCATGCACTTTAAGTTCCCAAGTCTTTCACTCTACTACTTTTCCAAACATACAAGGTATTATTAGTACTCTTTATGAATTTTTAATACTTACCAACCATCAAATGTTTTCATGTGAGGATCATTCCAAGATCGACATAAGTTGTTTGTTAAGTTTTTACCATTTATCTGGAAAAAAGAAGACAAAATAATATATATATATATTAAATCACCATTAAACATATATAACGATATTAACATAATGTCTTAAAATATAGAGTACAGTACTATATACAAGTTTATCTACTTGATTACAACTGATTTACAAGCATGAGTCACAATCGGCGATATTGACCTAAATCACAATCAGTCCTGGTGACTATAATCA
Source organism: Epiperipatus broadwayi (assembly GCA_028023455.1). NCBI lineage: Eukaryota > Metazoa > Onychophora > Udeonychophora > Euonychophora > Peripatidae > Epiperipatus > Epiperipatus broadwayi. The sequence continues at coordinate 466,224 of JAQFVV010006553.1, read as the reverse complement.
ATAAAAGTAGGTTGAAATATATATTAAATTATAATGTGATTTTTATAATTGCTCTCTTGATGTCAGCGTTCGTGTTTGAATATTTTCTGCAGAAGATAGGCATTTAATTAAAATAATGTAATAGGATGACTGACTTGACCCTTCACATACGAATATATACATTTAAAATTTCTATAGCTTCTAAAAGTTATATTGGGTTAACATTATTTGACATAAATAGTAAATTAATTTATTTCGGATGACAGAAAAACGTCTTTTGGCCAATTTTCCCCCCTGGTGATTTTTTTCGTAAGTATTATACGTTAAAATGCATGTAAAATTGTATATTTTATTAAAATAAGTTTTTTCCCAAAGATTTTGCACTAAAAGGCATGAAATTCAAAATTCCTGCTCTTACAATAGACATAAGCCTCACCCTGACATGTTCAGCCATTGTCTGTTGCCAAGACTGTAAAACATTAGGTATTTTATGACATTGTAGTTTCCAATGACACAAAAATGTGTTTATTTGCAAATTTATTATGGTTTTAGATTTTTTTTAAAAATAATTTGCACTATATTTATTAGATATCAAGAAATATAAATTATTAATAACTTATTTTGACTTGAAATACTTTATTTTCAAAAATATAATATTATATTAGCAGCTAATGTAAATATGGCCTGAAGCAAATTGGAAGACTAGCTTTGATGCAAACAATATACTTTATATTTACAAGTAAGAAAATATCGCAATTTTGCAATAAATATTCAAAAAATTGAAACTTTTAAAGCATAATTCATTAGATATAAGAGAAATAAATAATTATTCACTCAGATGTGTAAAAATAATAAAAATTAAAAAATATTTCGTTGATTTTATAAACTGAAAATAATCTTTCTAGAAACAATGACTTGTAAAGTCTTTGTTTTGATTACATCCTCATTTTTTAATATTTACAGAAACAAAATGTGAACATTTAAAATTTATTTCAGTAGTAAACAAAAATATCTATCAAATGAAGTTAAATTTATTTTTTTCTGATAATAATAATCATTTTATCATATATTTTACTTTGATATGTGAGAGAAAGAAAAACATCAGAAATAGCGAAATTCGGTAGGGTTAAGAATAAAAAACTATCACCATGTTTAAATATTTTGAATATTATAATGGGTAAAAAAATTATTTAAGGTTTAATTTGTTTACTGTATCTAAACAAATAAGCACTATGTGTAAGAATTCCAAAATATAATGTTTCTTTAATGAATATTACTTTATCAAATTTAGCAAAATGTAATTGTTTGTTTAGTTATTTATTGTCTATTTACATAGAAGTGAAAATATAGGGGATTTTAATTCAGGCTTCCAAGAACCCTTCGACTATACTATCTCATACCACTGATACATATGACCACATACATGTAAAAATGATAAATAATCACTAATATACGTAGGGGTTTGAACTCAGACTTTCAAGCACCATTTAAATATTATATTGGTAATTATTTATCTTTTTTACATGTATGTGGTCATGTGTATCAGTAGTTTGAGATAGTATGGATAGTCAAAGGGTGCTTGAAAGTCTGAGCTCAAATCCCCTACATTTACAATTAGGCTCCAGGTATGTGAAAAGTACCTGTATTTCAAATATTTATAGAGGTGAAACTAATTTATAATTTTACAAAGCTAAGAAATGCTAGTATTTTAATTTAGTAGATATGAAAAGTAAATGTTAGCAGAATCTTGAAAAGAAGCAATTGTGTGAAAAGGAACAATTATATTACGTTCTAACAATGCTTATAAATTTATTGAAATAACAATTCCATGTAATGGACATTACGCATATTCACAGCTTCAGAATGTATGACATAATCAATAAAATTGTCATGTCAAGTAGTTCACTCTATAGTATTTAAATTTGATTTAGTTTTATAAATATTTTCTATTTTTCCTATGTCAGTACTTTTTTTATTTCTGTCACTATTTTACTTCGTTTGAACATTATATATGGCCAGCATGAAAAAGAAGATTCATGGAAAACAAATTTATTCTGTGTTAAAAAACAGCCTTTTAATTTATAATCAAAATTTCATCTCTGAAAGATAGTATCAATACTAAAACCTATCCAATAATACGTCTCTCGGTGTTTTTGAACTATGCCATATGGGTTACACGTTGTAAACTAATCATGGAACACGCACAACCTAATATAAAACAGGTTTTTTCCAAAACAATGATTAAAATCCAGAAGAGAGACCAACTCCTGGCATCGTCGAAAACATTTGAAGACACTTGGACATTATACACTATGCCAAACTAACAACAAGGCAAAAAGGGGGTGGGCTAACAATCAGATAACAAATATGTGAAAGATCTAATGTTCACACCATATTGGGCAACATAGACTCATCAGAACCCAAATGGAAATAACAAGATAGTTAGAACAACAATGTAAACCCCAATTGTATGATTACACATCACTGTATACATTAGAAATAATAAATTATTATTGAAACTAATCAAAATTATACACATTTCTTCTGCCTTTGACAAGATCTATTTTTATATAATAAAAAAAGTAAATGACAATGCAATTAATGTATGAGTAGAAGTTATACTTACAGTACACGATGTCCCATTCTCCCTCTAAGTGGACATTTACATTGAAAAAGAAAATCCATTTTCCAATTACATTACTATTAATAATTACAATGTTAAAAAGATGAGAATTTACATTTTTAATATGATAGAACTGGCCATATAACAAAGACAAATTCAATAAAATGTTTGTACTTTAATACACAATAATATAGTTGCTTTAATAGCAATAATTTAAAGTTGTAATTATAAATTTATTTAATGCACGTTGATTACATAAGCTTGTGGTTAAGACCTATAGAGGTCCCTACCTTCACATTTTCAAGCACACATGCTTGAGGTTTATTGCCTTAGTAAATATTATTTAATAGCTATACTAAGTTGAATTCAAATAATTGAATATCAAAATCAGGAATGACTTTAATTAAAGTTCACGAGAAGACCAATAAACATCCCATGATCACAATTGCGTATGCTTGCTCATAACTTATTAAAACAGGAAAAACTCACCATATAGTAATGTCAAGATCTAGTTGCAGTGTTCTCAAATCCAAGACTCCTCACTGATGAAAGGCACAAGCTAGAAACTAGTCTGGGGATATTGGATGAGTAGGCACTAGATAGGGATTTTATGCACAAGCCTTTGGCATCCATTGATTACTCTGGCTTGCACTGAGTGGCACTACTGTATGGAGAGTTTTGCCTGTATTTATGAGAAGGTCAATGAAAAACACATGAAGAGTAAGTAAGTTTACAGATAACCAATAATTAATATAGAAAGGTCATACATATTGTATTTGCAAAGATGGGAAAGGTAACAAGTTCTTCAAAGTCAGTGAAACAACATCATCAACAAATTTAACTTAAAAGAGCACTAATAATGACATAAAATCTCCTGCCTGAGGAATATGAAAGAAAAGACCTGTATAATGAACAGAATATTTAACCAATGATGTGTCAATATATAGCAGCTTGAAATAAAAACAATAAAAAAGTAGACATATCACAATAATAAAAAGACCAGAAGCATTCAAGAGATAAATGTAATTATATAACATAAAAATGACAAAAAAATCTCCCAAATCATCTATAATGAAATATTGACTATTAAAACAAAAGTTCACACATAAAATGTATGAAAATAGTTAAAAAGACATTATTTAGCAATGTTCAAACTCACACACACACACATATATATACTAAGTCAAATCAAGCATCACTAATTTGAAAAGTTATAGTAATTTTTTGTGCTTTCATATTTGAGAAGCAATAGAACATACACTAAATGTATTTGTTTATTGTTGTTAATATTTTGCTATTCACTGTGTTTAACTAAACAGAAGTGGCTATAAATCACTAAAACAAACCGACAATTTTGCCTCTGCCCAGAGTACCTGCCGGGAGGCTACATGGTCAAAGTCTCAGTGCTGTTCCTGCTCTGGTCAGCTGCTGTGTCCCTGATAGGCTGGTGTTGAGCAGTGTCGATCTGGCTCATTACTTATTACTTCTTAGTTTTTATCCAAGTTGGCTTTCCAATTTTGGGCAGGTAGACCAATTGTGTTCCCTGCTCATTTGGACTGCTAATTGGGAGGCAGAGGTATTCAGAATGGTCTTGACATGGCTTGGCTGTGGTTCGAGAGTTTATTTCTTGGTGAACTTGGGCCTTGGACCTTGCTGCCTGTTGTGGTGGTTGGCACAATGCTGGACTTCACCTATTTAGCTGAAGTATTTGAGTCTTCACTTTGGGGCCCCAGGGGTGGGACCATTGGGTGATGGTTAACTTCTTGACAGCTGGGCTGTGTGGATCCATGTACAGATACACATTAATCACACTACAGCAATTTTTATGGATGTAATTGTTTTTGAACATATGTACATTTTATCTTGTTACATTGAACACTGTGTAATCTTCAATGGGTAAGTGTACCCAAAAATTTCTGTAATCTTTTATTAATAAAGGTTACTTTGAGAAAAAAAAAAAACAATTTGCTGAGCTATAAACACCTGATAAACTGTAGAACTCACACCTAACATTGTGTAAAATAGGAACCATAAAAATATATCACAATTATACCTATATTTGGGAATAATCATCTATTTTGTTATATTTTCATTAAATCATTTACATGTACTTACTTTTATTATTCTTACATCAACATCTTTTTAAAAAAATCATAAAATATTTTCATAATTATACATGTAATGTAAGGAAGAATTATAAAGATTTTAAATTACATATAACAAACTACTGATGAAGCCAGTAGCAGAAACCGGTCTGGAATTGGAGATATTCTCATAGCTTGTTAAGAGCTTATTTTGTGAACTCTACATATAACATTTGTAAATACAAGCTCACTAAATTAGGTCATGTGACATCTGACTTGATTTTTTTGCTATAATAAACTGAAGTATATCAAAAATTATTTCTCTCTTTTCTGGATTATCGTAATTTTATTTAAATGTTATGTACAATGTTGTGTACACCAAATAAACTTAGGTTGCTATTAATATCTCAGCATGAATAAAATTAAAGTTTAAGTTATATAAAAGTCTACCTTTTCTGCTGAAATGTATATAACATTTAAATAATAAACTGAAGTATATAATTAGAACAATTTATTGTTCTGATACATGAAAATATTGACAGATTTAGATATTTCTTTTAGCATGAAAAGAAAATTAATTTTAATATCGCAGTTTTTTACATTTAAACATAGTTAACTGCCAGGTTTGAATGCAACAGTCATGTTGCCAATTGGTAGAAACATTAATATTAAAACCATTTGTAAAATCATTGTATAGTAGCTGACCAATTATCACCATATAATGAAGAAATGGTTTATCTTAATAACATATTTGAACTTGTTTGTTCTTTTAAATAGATTTAATGTATATATGTGTGTGCACATGTGTGTGTTTCATTTCAAAGCCTATTCAAATTTAGTGCCTATGGTGCTTCACCTATGAAGCCAGTGTTGTTATTTCAATCTATATGTTTATCTTCAATATTTCAAACGAATATTGGATTAAACTATACAATGTTTTTTTTTAATTAGCAAAGCAATGTTAACCTTATTTTTTCTTTCTATATATTCAACAATAGTTCTGATCATTCTAATTGTATTTCTAATTTTTTTACTTTTTAAATACAAATTATTCTTTATATCAAAAAGAATTTTTAGCTGATTGGAATATTAATTAGTATAACATATGTATATTTCACAGGCTTTCTCTTATGGAATAATAACTATTACAAGAATATCTACAAACTCCTCTGCCAAATCATATATTACAAGTATCTAATTTGCTCATAAATGACCTGTGCTTTGTCTATTTCCATCTTTATTAGTGTTTTTAAAACTTCTTTTTTATTATTATTGTTAACTTACTTCGGTAGTAGTATATGTGCTGCATCTCACCACTTGATGGCACTGTTTTTCAGCCAACGCACATCAATATACCATTGGGTTCAGTATATATACCATTACCCTTACTTCAATTTTATTTACTACTGACCTTTTTTTCAATTAATATATAGATTGAGATGGATTGTTTTTATTCTGTAATTTTTTTTAGATTTTGAACCATCTTTTTTTTTTTTTTTACTAATAACTTATTTTTATCTTCAATCCCTTGTTTCATTCCTGCAATCTTGCTTTTTTAAAAAAACAATTTCATTCTATTATTCATTATATCAAGCCTATCTTTTTCTTGAGAGCCTTCTAAAGTTATATATATATATATATATATATATATATATATATATATATATATATATATATATTGTAACCTCTGTCTTCTTCACTATTCACTTTATTAGATTTATAAATGCCCAGGCATCAATTCTATACAAGATAGAATAAAATTTATAATTGTAAATTGCTTTTAAACTTATTTAAAAGATTCTTATATTGTAATTACTCTATGGTTTAGCTCAGTTGAGGTTATAGGATATGGTCTTCATATAGGATGCAAATAAGAGTAATAAAACATTTATGGATAACAATTCTGTAACACTAATTTAATCATATGCCACACATTTATTTAATTATAAAACTATTGCAAAATTATCAATTATCATATTTAGTATAGGATAGATAATGATGAGGGTCGGGTACCTTTTATATCCACATCACCATCTATTCTAAGCAAAGTAAAATATATTATTGGCATTGTAATACTGAGATTTATCAACTCCAAACAAATTAAATAAAACTCGACTTATACTGGCAAAATTAGATATTCTAGGGCTATGTTATGTTAAGCATATATGTGTGTGTGTGTGTGTGGAAATGGAGAATTGAATGTATATAATCAAGCAATTCATATGGGCTATTAATTCAATAAAACATTTATTAAAAATAAAAGACAAAATAAATAATAAATAAAAAAAATATTATTTTATGCACCTTGCTAAACAATTACATTTCTTCTACAGTAAAACCAAAATTGACTAATATTTAATATATGAATCATATATTTTTGAATATGTGCGTTTTTATAACATTGTAAATATAATGTATTTCTAAAACATATTTTTATTAGCTTATTTATAAAATACATAGTGCAACAAATTAATCATTTTTTTCTATACGTATTATACACATTTATAAGACACTTATCTGTTATAATCAGTGTATATCATCTAACATTAACTATACCAAATTGAAGAAAGGAAGGAGAAAAATAACCAAACACTTACACCTATATACATGAGGGTTAAATAATATCTTCAAACTCAATCTAAATAATCTAATCGTCCCTTGACCATTTCTACCTCCAAATACACTCAATATACTTCCTACATAAACGAACTTATAACAGGCAAGGTTTTAATTCTTTATTTTTTTACATAAACTCCATTAGTGAAATTGAAGCCAAATAAATACAATTTTTTTAAAAAATAATAATTTATAGCATCACGCACACACTCGAATATATAATCACCTATAATATGATTTCTAGATCATACAAAATAATAGATTATCATATTATAATAATATGAAGTTACATTTTTTTTTTAAAAAGGAAAAAAAAAATGATTATACATTTATTATAAGCAATAACGAAAAATACTTATCAATATCCAATCATTACATGTTAAATTTTTTTAAAAATTTGAAAGTTGAATGAAACATACATATCAATTTCAAAGACAAGGAGTAAATTATAACATAAAAAAAAATGTCTATCCGATTGTTAAAGCATAATTTGTTAAGAATGACAATAGTTTTTTTTTTATCCTAGAATTCCGTGACGGGCATTATAATAACATTTGCATGCATTGGAATTATTTTATTATATATGTGTGAATAGCAAAGTTATACAGTATAAAATTATCCTCTTGATATAAGATTAAATAGATAAACTCTTTCATTTTAAATTTTATTTTGCAGAATATTGATAGAAAATTCTTAAAATTGAAAACATACATCAAGCGTTTAATTATAGCGTTTAATAAGAAAATTTTAGCTAGCTTTATTTTAAACAATTTTGTCATTCTGATATTATTTATTTTTGGTAATACTTTAAAATAAATCATAATTACTTAGCTTACATAACATCCAGGCATTTTAAAGGTAGTGAATATGGATCATCATTTGACAAAAATTTGGAGCTGGCTTCCCTTTGGTTTATCTCTTCATGGTTATATTACTCCAGTAGAATAATAGAAAATCCTCCACAAATATATTATTAGAATCCTTGTGATGTTTTTTTATTTGTTCTAATACTCTTAGAGAGTTATTGATTCTTTTAAGTTTTTTACATCTTCTTCTTTGGAATTTTTTTACTTTCCTTCAAGTTTTAAACTTTCTGTCTCTCTTCACTCACGCCCTCTGTGTTTCTTATTACAATCAACTTTGGAAGTGTGCCAGAATTTTTACTTATAAAATTTTAACAATACAATATTTGAATGGAATAAAACATAATAATAAAAAAAATATCAAATATTAATTTAACAAATGTTATTCACTAATATACAAATAATCTTTATCATTTTAAATACAAGATTATGAACAATACATAATTAGTAAATAATAAATAAAATATAGAAAAGAAAATTCTAATTAATAATATATCTATGTATCTGCTTATTATGACATATAAATTTTTCTACTACATACAAACATCCCTGATGTTGTTCATCCTCGTCTTCTACTACCAAACATATATAATCCAAAACTCTACCAATCAGTACACCCAATTAAAGTTTTAATTTTTTTAAATCCTAATTTTAACTAGCAAATTACATCACAATTCATTTTTCTCAGATAATTAACTTTAGCCATTATTAGCACAAATGTGAACTTCCCACATTTCTTCCTGGTGCGAACCTGGAAGGTCACAATATATATATATATATGTTTTTTAGACTGAAATGACATTTCAATATATAAATGATAGCTACTACAATCAAATAATAACATTATTTACCATTCTTCATTATTTATCATTTCCTTTTCATTACAATTATTTTATAACCAATTATGTTATCAATTAGTGCAGCCGATGAAGGCAATTCCCCTGAAACTGGACCTATGAGTCTTTTAGTCATAATTTAGTCATTATTTAATATATTATATCTTAGTTAAATAATGAAAAGACACCTTGAATACACTTATTCATAATAAATTTATTGCAGAATCTTTTTTTAAAAAGAGCTTTTATAAACTTTAATGATGATTGGGTACCAGTTCTACTATTATAAAATGATGGAAACAACTTTTATATCAGAAAATAGTTTTTCTTTATCATCTCTGTGCCATTTACAGCAAGGTTTAGTGATTAATAAATGCCAGATGATAGTGAATTTATTAGTTACCAAAAGCTTATAGAGAAATGGTAAAGAATAAAGTATGCAGTCAAAGCAGCAATGATTAAGCTGAAAATATTTGATGTAATCAAGCAGAATATATATATAAACACATTCATTCAACTTTGCATAAAATTAGAGTCAAAATGATGTTGATTCTGCCTTTTAAAAATTATTTCTAATTAATTATTTAATCTTTTTGATAAAAATTGTTAGGAAATGAAGCTTAAATATTAAGTTTTTTAAAATAATACCTTCCATCATTTAAGGTTAGTTTCACTAATATGTATCTCTATATATGTCAATACAGCAATAAAAATATGACATATTTTCTTTAGAGTATTATTGATAATCTAAGTAATAATTTGTGTTCATTTTTTATTATATGTATTTAAGTGTTGACCATGCACTTAATAAGAATTAATATTTATAAGGTATTATTATAATGACACCTTAATAATGGTCAAACATAAATTTATCCATAATGTTGTTTTCAATAATTAATAATTGTTCAACACAATTGATCTAAAACAACTATATAAAAATAATAAATATTTTCTTTATTGAACCGTTTCAATAAAAAAATATTTATTATTTTTATATAGTTGTTTTATTTCAATTGTGTTGAACTATTATAATAACTACTGTATTTTATTACAATATATTTGAGTGGATAGATATATAGAAAGATAAATATATAGATAGAAATACAGACTGACTGATAAATAAAAATGAAAGACAAATAGTTATATATATTGTAACGATATATAAATATGTTGTTACATTAATTTAAAATAAAAACTTAAAAGTTCGCAAATAAAAGTAAAAAACTAAATGCTAAAATTAAAATGTTTGTTAAACGTATATACATTCGCACAGATGCCAAACTTTAAAAATATTTTAAAAAAAAAAACAAATAAATAAGTATTTGAACGTACTTTTTTTATAAAAAAAAGTACAAGATTTAAAAATAAAAACAGGTATTAATTAATTCTTGTAATCTGTAAATGGAAATGATTGTTTATAAATTGTTTGAAAAGCAAGCTAGCCTTGGGCTCTTGTATAATTAAAATGATCTGATGAAAGATAGATAAGAAAATAAAGAGAAATTAGCTTGACCAATGGAAGCACTAAGCCTTGGCTCGGACCCTAACGAAAGTGATGGATTAGTGACGTTTTGTTGATTGAATCCTTGTGGATAATATAAAAAGGGAAATACAGTTTTTTCTGACAGTTCCAGCTTTTTGTGTTTGAGAGATGTGATAGGACGCACATACCACACTCTCTAGTTAAAAAAAATGAAAAGACTGTGATACCTTGAACCAGCTATTGCCATCTCCAGAACATTATCTTTCAATGGAGGCATCACAGGAATTAAAAGCAGAAACCTGGACTCTTCTACCGTGAGCTATGAACTTTACAAATTAACAACAAAAAAAAGTAATTAAGAACTTTCGTCATTGTTTTTTTTTAAAGATTCAGCTAATTTAAATTTTAAAATGAACTCTTATTTGATTTTCAAATTAATAATTGATTATTTAAATTTATATAGTTAAGTTTTGCTAAATATTATTATTATTTGTAGTAATATTTATTGTAGAAATTATTAAATGCATTACATTTAAGTTGGGTATAGATGTTGCAGAGATTCGTTAGCGGTTGATTATGTTGTGGTTTTCACAGTCGATTAGAATATATAGGTCAACGATGCCCTGCGGTGTCTTATGATGAACACCAAAGGGTCTCCTGTATTCCCTCAGCAATTGACGTTATCGATTGACTTTGTATTTTAATCGGTTGTGTTTAATTTGGAATGTTTTTGACCATGGAATCTGTGCAGCCGATCTATACTTGACATTATAAAACAAATTGTATAAAAATAATCTGTGTGAAGATATTTAAATGTTAAATTTAAGTCGGGCGTGAATGGCTATATAGTTTTGTAAAGTTATATTAAGGGAGGGTAATCTTAGGTTATTCATTTCGTAGTTGAATTGGTTCAATGGATTGGATATATTTGTGTAATTGTAGATGTAGTATGAGATCCGCTATGGGCAGGATTATATATATACACCACACACCTTCTGTTTGCCTATGGATGGGTTTGTAAGCCGGCAAAGGACCGCAGTCCAGTCCTATGGAGTTTTATGTTTATTGTTCTACTCGCCAACAGATGTCACATTCCTGGTTGGTAGAGAGACAATTTTTTCTCTAATTCTACTTGCTGTTCAGATGTACATTCCTGACAGTATATTATTTTGTGTTGTCATATTTTCATGCTACATTGAATACATAAATGTATCAGATGGATTGGCGCCGGTTTGATTGCGAAATTTGTTGCCTAAGATTAAATCAGGGAAGAATATTTTCTTTTCAAATGCAGATCTATGTAGTCTATTCATACTCGACTCACTAAATAAATATTAAACTCATGGTTGTAATTTACTTAAATGTAAAACTAAAGATTAATAGAAAAATCTAAAATGTTGAATTTATTCCTCAAAATTTAAATATTATTTTATATGTGCGTAAATAAATATTTTTATGTGTTAATTTCTGGCAGTGGCTTTTATTTATTTATATTTAAGATATAAATTAAGATATTTTATTATCTCTGCTACTCCACTGAGCTAGTGACTTGGGCTAACGATCTGAATATTTAAATAAAGTGGAATCTTAACAGCGCGTATCTGCCTACTCTACAAATTTTTCTAGGTTTAAATGCCTAGATGGCGCCCCGTAGAGCAGATATCGTAGTTTGCAGTTAGATTCGATCTTCACTTTCATTTCGATTGTTATAATATATTGATAAATAAAACAGCTTTTAAATAGAACAAAGATATCTCTAATAATTCATTATAGAGAAACAGTTTAAAATGGCAGTATTTGCTAGTCTTTCTAATTGCTAAGTTGTATACGTTTGAGGTAAGAGCTATTGGAGGTTCAGCTGAGGATAGATATGGGTCAAATACTTAAAACAAAAATGCCAAATCTATTAAGAAAATTTCAACTTTATTAATGCTGAACATATATACTGCATATATGTGTGTGTGCATATGTTTTCTTTAAAAATAGTTTTTTAATTATTAATATGTAGATTTTTCAGTGTAATTAAATTAATTTGTTCAATCTATATTAAAAATAATTAATACTGTATTTAAGAAATTATAATAGGGGCCCTATTTTAATTTTTGTAAGCTTACAAATAGTTAAAGATGATAATCTGGACCAACTGACGATTGCTGTTTTAGCATGAAATACATATATTGTGATTATTTATCTTTTTGACATATATGTGTTCAAGTGTATACAGTGTTATGATATAGAGTGGAGAGTGGTGGGTTGCGTGAAAGTCTGTGCTCATATACCTATATATTAAGCTTTAAGAAATTTAATTATTCAATATATATGAGAAGAAAAAAATGTTTAAATTGAATTTAAAATTATAAAAATATAACAATGTGGAAATACTATAATTTTTTTTTGATAAATAATGTTAGCATCATATTACCAATACTTATTAATCCCCCCCCAGATTCTTGTTCTCTAGGGTCCCTGTTCAGTATTTTTAATTGTACTTTTACAAATAGGTAATTTCAAACATAAATAAATTATTTAATATTTAATTTAATTTAAATTCTAATACAATTATATTCAAAGTTTTATTTAAAAAATTTTTTTGAAAAGAAATATTTATATATAGATTTTTCAGTATTTAAACTAATTTGTCCCACTTATAATGAAATTCTTTAATACTGCAATTTGAAAATTATAATTTCAGAAATTATTTTTAATTTAGCTCCATAGATGGGGACACTTTACCATTTTATGATTATTCAGCTTTTTTGCTTTTCGGTTATAATGTTAAAAAAATTTAGATAAAAAGAATAGTAGAATTATGAAAATTTAATATAAAAAATAATTTAAAGTTATATATAAAGTATAAAAGTATATATGATATCAGTGGGTAATTAATATTCATTTATTATTTGGGAATAAGGATAGAAGGGTTAGTTTCCAAAAAGTAATATAAAAATTGGGTAAAAACTCGACAATAGGTGCGATTAAGTCGAGATGAGAGGAAAAATATAAAATAATTATAATATTGAATTTCAAAAATCTCACACACTTCACTTTTCAGCAAAAAAACTTTTATTATTGATTAATTATGTTTGACATAAAGAAGAATAAAAGAGAAACAGAATTAATTTATAGGGTGTGAACACATTTTTTTTTGTTTGTTATAAAGAGAATATGAAATATGATAAACAAATATAGGACTAACAAACAGCTTTTATTAAAATGGGATAGAAAAATGATAGTAACTGTAGATTAAAAGAATGTAATGGGAAAAAGTAGATATGTTTATAATAGTTTTAAAGGGTTTAAGAGAAAAGGGATGTTTAATCTGGTTAACATATTTACAGGCATATTGTATTTTAGGCACAAAAACTTCTGATTTTGTTTAAATACTGATTCCAGAAGTTAGATCATCATCATCAACCATTATCAATCCACTGCAGGATGAAGGTCTCTCCAAGTTTAATCCATCTTCTCTGATCTTTAGCTTCTCTTTTTCACACCACCCCTGCACACTTTCTTATTTCATACATCCATCTCACATGTGGTCTCTTTCTGGGTCTTTTACAATCTCTAGAAATCCAGTTTAAAATTTCAATTGTCCATCTATTATCATCTTTCTAGCGATATGTCCAGCCCAACTCCACTTCAATCTTTTAATTTTTTCAATGAGGTCAGTAACACCTGTTTGTTCTTTTACCCATACATTGCGTTATCGATCTCTTTTTGTTACTCCCAACATACATCTCTCCATACTTCTTTGAGTGGTCTGAAGTCTCTGTATTGCTCTTCTATTAAGTGTCCAAGTCTCAGATCCATAAGTAAGAACTGTTAAAACACATTTGTTAAAAACCTTCCGTTTCAAACACATAGGCATATTTCCTTTTATTGGAAAAATATTTATCATTTACACAAACATTTATTCTGTCTTATCAGGCACTGACAAAAAAGACCATGGTGTTTCTAGATCTTAAACTCAGAGGTAAAAAGCCAATAAACTCACCGTGCTGGCTAATGCGTGTTGGTGAGCAGACCACCCATGTTCGTATACTATATGAATAATCACATAGTAATAACAGCTGCAACGACATAACGTATGGATTGGGCATTAGGAATTTGCCCTGCTCGGTTCCTTTAAGACCTCCAAGAGGAATCAAAGGGTCTCCTTTTTTCTCTTGAACTTTATTCAGTTTATGAAAAAAATTGTCTTTTTTTTTACTTGTAGAATTATAAATAATATAATAGCTTAATATTTTATTAAAAATATTGTTTAATACTTTGGGGATATATTGTAAATGTTAATTCCGAGTTATAAATTGAATATGAGCTTTCAAACTAAATAAAATTGATTAAAAGTGAAAATGAATGTTAGATAAATACTTAATTACATGCTTTTGGAAGTATTTTAATGTAATCATTTTCATAAGGGATATAAAATTTTTTATATGTGTACTTAGAATATAGACTTGTTTAATATATATATGAAGGATGATTTATAATAATAATAAAAATCTTAACGATTAATGTTGTATTGCTAACGTGATATAATATAAAAATAAACTTTTGTTAATTACAGTTAGATTAATCTTAACATTCGAAGGAAAAGTAGCATATTCTCTGGTATTGCATCTGTTTTCATAAAGATATTCATTTGTTTAATTGTTTATAGCCAATCCTAATATTATGGTGTAAAAAAGGAAGATATACAGTGGTAATATTCATATCTTTTTAATAATGTATATCAAATGTATTCAAATAATGAAGCCCTGAATACGTGTGAGCAACTGAACATGTATGTTTATAAACAAATGAAAAATGTATTTAGGGTATTTTTTTTTAATTATTACTATATGCTCCTTATAATGTTAGCTATTGGTGGATTCAATTTTATAGTTCATCAGTGACTAGAAATATATATATATATTGATAATATTAGTAAAGTAGTCATGATAAAATAAATACATTTAAACAATATTTCTATATTGAATATTGAATATTAAAGAGAGAATGCTTTCAGTGTTATGTTTAATTTATGAATGTATTCATACTTTATGTAAATGAATTATAGGAGCAATGTGTTGCCTTATTATTGATTTATATAATTATCAAAATACTTAATGTATCATCAATTTAGCTCATTGGTTAATTTACAATATAATGTGAAGGTAACTTGTGTATAATTACATAGAATAGCTTTCTTTTTGTTGTAAGCATTTGTGAGAAGAAATAAAATTAATAAACTTGTTATTTTATATATATTTATGTTTATCCTGTGATTGTCTTCATTGATAATTCATTCTTCCAAAGCTCAAAGAAAATCATGAACTCCTGACCTATGTTAAACACAAATTTTCTCATTGTTACAGTGATAAATATCTGAGCACTTATTGAATATATGGTTAGAGATGATAATCTGGACCAACTGATGATTGCTAGTTTAGCATGAAATACGTATATTGGTGATTTATTTATCTTTTCGACATATATGTGTTCAAGTGCATCAGTTGTTATGAGATAGAGTGGAGAGTGGTGGGTGGTGTGAAAGTCTGTGCTCATATACCCTATATATTAATATTAAATAAAGTAATAATAATAAAAGGGAATAAATGATCATCTTGGCTATTATAGAATCTGGTGGCACTCATTTA
Source organism: Epiperipatus broadwayi (assembly GCA_028023455.1). Classification (NCBI taxonomy): domain Eukaryota; kingdom Metazoa; phylum Onychophora; class Udeonychophora; order Euonychophora; family Peripatidae; genus Epiperipatus; species Epiperipatus broadwayi. The sequence continues at coordinate 450,101 of JAQFVV010006553.1, read as the reverse complement.
AATTAATTAGAAAGGAAAAGAAAAATCATAAAGATATTGTAAATGAACATCTTATATATAGATTTGACTGTTACAATATACCATTATTTTTAAACACCTTTCTGATTATTGAGGAGATTTTAAAACTGTTGTAGTTTATTGTTGTAGTTACTGTCTTTAAAAGGAAAGTTTGAAACTGTTAGATATATTTATTGGGTATATTGGAAAGGAGAGAAGTCAGCTGTTTGCTATGATATTTGTAAGTTAATTTAAATTGATTATTAAATTAATGTTTATATTTTATAGTTAAAAATTATTTAAAATGAAAATGAATTATGTATACATAATTTTTTAATTATAGATTAAATATACTGAATTCAAAGATTTTTGAAACTACTGATATAATAAATATGATAACGCAATCAAATGCCAGCAGGGTTCAAATTTTATTACCAAATGCTGAATCTAAATTAAGATAACTTTTATTTTGCATAATTTGTTACAAAGTTATAACCAAATACAGATTTTTACACACATAAATTTACACAGGCTGATGACATTCGAGCTCAGCATCTTTTCAAATATTGCAGCTATGCTATTGTCATACCTTGGGTCATTTAAAGCAAAAAACTCTTAGAATAATTGACTATCATTATGAGGCTTTTGACAATATAAATAAATCATAATATCACATGATATTATGCATGAATTTCATCACAGTCATGACATATCATCATAATTTTTTAAACATTTTAAAAAGAAATTCAGTTTTGAATTATTTACATAGACTAGATCTTAGAATCAAAAGTTCACAATATCTTTGAAATAGTCATCAGATTTGTATATTAACAACTTTTCAAGTAATATGTGCATGTTAAAATTGCTTTCCAAAACTAAGCAACAGATAATTTCTCTTCAAGAATAGCTACATCTTTAATTTTAATGAGTTCTTCATACAATGCAGATTAAATAATATAAGTAATATTAATAACTTTAGATTATTCATAAATTTAACTACCAAATCAAATGACTTTTCATGGCATATATTTTAATTCTTACTGATCTAAGATTTTTTTAATATGTACTTTTATTTTTTCTATGATCTTTAGTTAATCTTATTGTTGATCATAAAGTTCTGAATTTGAATTTAAGTAAGAGCTATTCACTATTTAAATATTAAATATGATTTCTATGAATTGTATATGACTGTTTTTTAAAAAATAAATTTACAATTATTTAATAAAACATCTTACATTTTATTACTAACAATATCACAAGATTTTTTAAACAGCTTACTCAAATGCTTCTAAGAGAAGTTCTCTTGACCTGATTCTAAAACTGTTATAGTTCTCCTTTCCCTCAGAAGTGGATTATTCTAGAATTCTTCTTTATATGATCGGATTGAGCATTGTTTGCTGCTGGCCAACAGGTTGATGTACAGAAAAACACATAGCTAATGTTTAGTACAGGCCAATAAGCCAGTATAATCATTGAATCTGAATGCTCCAGTGAGGTTAGGAATTTGGCAATAAATAATCAGTCTTTGGAGGAAAGATGAGAGAACATCTGTCTAACCTACAAAGACGGTACACATTCTCCAGGAGGAGTCCTGTTAACCTAAACAGTAGTAAGCATTCTTACAATAGCAATATGCTATTTGTCCACACAGATAGGCAAGTCTACATAAGAACTGGACGCTGCTAAGACTACTGCCAACTCATGGCAAACTGTCTGGTATAGCCAGAAGAGTCATTCTCCCTATCCATGAGACAAGCTATCAGGTGTAGTTGGAAGTGGTAGATTGTGAACACTCACATCCAAGAGTTCACATTAGAAACATTCTGTAGTGTATATATTTGTAAATATAATAAATATTATATTAATTATAATACACCAGTGTTATTTTCTGTAGGATGGGTCTGTACTCCAGACCAAACACAACAAACGCCATCTACTATAAACCTGAGAAATCAATGAAAATCACATGTATAGTATTATAAAGTCTACATTTCAGACCAATTTCCAGATTTTGCCTTCATTGAGTGAGATTTTAGGGTTTAAAGCTAATGATTATAAAATCACATTTTTTTTTATTCATCAAAGTTTATGACGCAGGCTAAAACAATATTACTAAGATTAATCTGCATAGGCAGTAAAACAGCAATATCAATTTTAAATAATTACTTTGTTGAAGTACTATGTTGACTAATTATTCTTAATCTACCTTTGAACCTAGAAAAGTAAATATGACGTATGGCATGAGACACCAAGAATTTATAAAAACAAAAAAAATTATCATAAAGACATAATGACACATTTTCAAGATCTTTTAACTGTTAAATAATTCAAAATTAATGTAATCTTTTTTTTTAAAAAAAAAATTATAATAATAAATTTTAAAACCAAGTATAAAAACAGGATACTATTCATACCACACATTATTTTCTTTTGATTTGCTAGCAAAACAAATAAAACATTCCAGATATCAATAGTTAATTTGTAAGATATTATTTGTTAATTAAATTTTCTATTTTTTTCTTTATTATTTGTTTTTTTATTTATTATTTCTTACTATTATTATCTTAATTTTTTGCGACAACTTTTTTTTATTTCAGTATTTTTAAATGCCAAAGCTTGATTTCTTTTTTTTTTATTACTCAAAAAAATAAAATATTTTAATTTAAAAAAAGAATATTTATTTTATTGACTATTATTTGCAGACAAAAATAAAATAAAAAGATAAAATAATAATTTTAATCATACGAATCAAATGTTTCCATGAAATAAATAGATTTTTATAAAAAAAAATTTAAAAACATATAAATGATTTTATAGTCATCAATAAAAAATGATGATATTAGATAATTAAAGATCGAATAATTCATCAAAACGATATTTGATTGATCTATATTATGAAAAGCATTTTAAACAATTAACGTAGTCGATTTTAAATTTAAGATTTTAAAATAATTGTTTATTTGTATTCAGTAAAATTTATGGGCAAAAATAATCACGTATATATAGTATATAGTTTGGTTATTATTTAATAGATTAATGGAAAGAGGGGAAAGATTGCTTGAGACCTCTGGGGGGTGGGGGGGGTCGGGGGGGGGTCGGTCTTCTTCCTGGGTGTCCGGGCCCTGTGTTTTCGCTGAAGGGGTGGGAAAGTCGTGGGTTTTCGCGGGGTGCCTGTTGGGTTCGCTTGTGCCGCTCGAAGAGACCGTTGAAGTTCCATGTTGCGTCAGTGGTGTTCCTTGTTCTTCCTTGGCAGAGCAAGTTGTGGGTTTGGTTCTGTCGGTTCCGTTGCTGTTGGGCTTTTGTGCTTGGGCGTTCGTGCGTGTGGTTGGTGGTTTCTCTTCTCTCTGGCGAGTGCCTGTGCTGGTTTTTGGCCTCTCTTTAGGAGAAGGCTTTGGGGAGGGCTTCCGTTTCTTTTGGGAGTCCTCTTTGGGGGAGGTGGTGTTTCGTGCTTGTGGTCTTTGGTTGGATGGAGGAGGCGAGTGTGGTCTTGGGGGTTTGGTCTCCCATTGTGGTTTTCTTGTGATGGCTTGCTTGGTGAGTGGTTCGGTTGGTCCTGTTGTCGGCGTGTTGTGGGGGGGGGGGGGGGGATTACATTTACCCTTTAATGGATTATTTAAATTTTATTTTTTTTCCAATTTGAATCAGTGGATTTCTTTTCATCTTTCAATTAACAGATCTTGCTAAATATTGTATTTATTCTATATTCTATTCCATACACATATAATAATTTTTAAATAATCACACCCCTTTACAGTTGTTAATACTTTCCAAAATTAAAATTAGAAAATAATATAAAAAAATAACAGATCTCTTTATGTATTTTCTTTTGGGTTACAATAATTTCATATGACAAAAATGTAGTATTTTCATTTGATTAAACATCTTTTTATTTCTCAAGTCTTTATCTGTTATTGTTACCTTCATAAGATCTCTTTCATTGGTATGTTTGCAATTTGCATATGCAAACTAGATTTTGACACTTTTCGAAATATCTCCATATAATCTTTCTCATTTGATTTAAATCAGATCCATTTATTTTTTTAATTTCATTTCCAGAAACATGTCCATGCTATTTTAATTTAAATTCTGTAAAGAGCTACTGCTCTTTGTTTTAAGTTTTTCACTTTTTCCAGAACTAATTTATTTAAATTTTCATGTTCTCACCAATTTATTGCAAAGTATTTCAGTCTTTTCATTTTCAATATTAATTTTATTACAATATATTTTTAAATATGACTTTCTAAAATGTTTTATGGCTGACAAAATTAAATTACAAACTTTCTTTAATGATAATCAAATTTCACATTTGTTCACATCCATTTTGATAACACTTGAATTTGAGACATAATTTACATTTTTTAGATTGGTTAAAAAATGTGCACTATTTTATTTATTAAAGCATTCCAAATTATTTGTTATTTATTTATGATAAAATAAATGTTTTATTCTATGGTCTTAAATCAGAGGTGGATAATATTTTACTTCCCATACATCCATTTTTTATCTATGTGTTCACATTTCACATATAATGTTTGCACTATTACTCAATTTATGCTTAAAACACAGTATGATGTTGATAAGTAATATTTAACATTTTTTTTTTGTACTAAACTAATGTATCTTAGAAAAAAAATAAATTTAAATATTATTTAATACTTTTGAGTGTTTGTTTTCACTGTACCTTTAATGTTAATAGTTAAGCAGAATATTTTTTTAAATTTGAATTGGTCAAAGTTGATATCATTTTGTTTTGTTTAAAATCAGTTTCATTTATTTAAATCAGCAGTCACCAACCAGTGGTTCAAGAGAAAATTTTGGTGATCTTCAGAAAAATCTGGAAATTATTTGCATTTTTATGTTTTATTAATCATAAACAAAAATAATATTCTAAGAAATTCTTATATTCTTGCGGTGTCTTATGGTGGTGCCATCTTTCGGGATACTCGGTTATTTTTCGATCAGATTTGTCTATAATAGCACTTTTTAGGTATCTACTTTCTATCGCTTCACATGTAAATTCTCTGTTCAGCTTTGTATGGTGGTGCCATCTTTCGGGATACTCGGTTATTTTCCGATAACTTTCAGTTTCTGGTAAATTGCAATCATGGGCTTTGTGACCGATTTTTCTACATCGAAAACATTTAATTTGTTTATCGGTTTTGGGTTTAACTCCAAACATTTTAAATATCGTGGTTTGAAGTGGTCCTGGTTCTGTTCTGGTAAAGCTTCTGAACTCTCTTGCTTGGTCAAGCTGCAACTCATATGCTGTTGCACATCTGATAGCTTCTTCATAAGTTACATCTCTTATTGCCAATAAGATCTGCCTCAACTGATCATCATTTATTCCATATAATAACTGTTCCATAAGGGCTTCGTCTAAATATTTACTGTAAAGGCATGGCCTTGCCATCTCTCTTAAACCAAGGTCATATTCTTTTATTTTTTCGTTCTTCTTTGCCTTCTGCTTCTAAAATGCAATCGAGCAATAAACTTGGATGGCTGGGGATTGAAATATTCATTTAGTTGTTTTACGAGCTCATCGTATTTCCGTGTCTCCGGCGAATTTTCACACAGTTTGTTAGCTATTTCGATTACTCTTTCGCCTGCAAAGCAAAGTAATGAGGCTACTTTTACAGTATTCTCCGTAATACTATTTAGTATAAAGTAGTTTTTAATTCTCTGAATATACAGTGGCCAATCACTTAGATTTTGTACATTAAATTTGCAAATAGAAACTTGCGTTATGCTCACCATTTCTCTGTTGATTCAAATCCACTTGCTGTTTAGGCAATTATTTCAAGATTTGATCCTATGATGACCGAGCCAATTTTTAATGCAGTTCCGTTCCTGTATTACTGCCACTTTCTTTGATTCGATTCCTGTGTCGACTGCACCAATTGCGGTGTCTTATGACCCACAAGTAAATGAATGGACAAAGGCAGAATTGAGATGGTAAGATTATAGTTTAATACGGTTAAATTCAACTATATACATAGCCTATTATAAGGTGAAATAAAATAATTAAAACTCAGAACATACTCAGAACGTATCAGAACATCAGAACAATTAGAACAGGTTATGAGGGTTTATATACCCCTCAAGACTTCTGGAGTCTTTTGCATTCCTAACCATATATGGTGTTTTCACTTACGTTTTTACATACACACAGTATTTTCATGTTTCGCACCATATATGGTATTTTACATAGTTTTCTGACCCTATAAGGTCAGCTAAGCTTTCTATTATTATACAACTGTCTATGATTTAATAACATTGTAATTTTTACAGGATTGTTATACTTAATTACTATACAGTTATTTTACATATTTATTTATACATTACTTTTATTCTACATTTACATATTCGTTATATTTATACAATTATTATTATTTACATATTCATTATACATTATGTGTTTATACCTTGACCTTGAATACTGCAACTCTGATGACAATTTCCACCTAAATTGTACTAGAGAGGGATAAACAAGAGAGATGCAGTAATTCTGAAGTGGTTTCGGTATTGTTGCAACCATTATGAGAGTCACCCCGCTCCATGAATAATGATTCTCATATGATTGTTTTATTTTATTTATTTATCAGCTGCTCTTTTTAGGTATGTATGACCTTAACTATGTATTTTTTTTAACTATTATATTTAATGACATCAAATAGTTTGACTTTAATAACTACCATTTCTTGATTGGTTTTAGATTCAAATGAATAAACCTCTAATGAGTGAAACAAAGCGAAGAAATATTCTGCATTTCTTTACTAATACAAATGATAATATAATTAATGATGATAGTAACAATAGTAATATATGGACTTCACTCACCCATGAGCTGACCAATGAGTGAGGGTATTCGCATTCCTTGTCAGGTATTATTAGGAAGAAAATTGGAACTGGACATGGAGATAAGAAAAACTCAAAGTATCAAGAAAATATAATTCAAACTATTTGAAGTTTGAATGTATTCAAGAACATGGCAGTCAGCTGGATCCATGGCCACCTTGTGTTGTATGTTCTGAGAGTTTATCCAATGATGCCATGAAATCGTCAAAATTTGGAAGATACTTGCCATCAAGACATCCAGATTTAGCTAAGAAATCACAAGTATTTTCAAAGAGTGCATGAAAATATGCAAAAGAAAGTAATTGCTTTAACAAAAATGACTGTTGAAGATAAGGCTTTATTAAAAACTTCTTATCTGATAGCAATTCAGATCATGAAAATTAAAAAGCTGTACATGATTGGAGAATTAATTAAACTTTTCATGTTATAAACCTGTGAAGAGATTTTAAAAAAGCAGGATGTCCAGAAACTTAAAAGTATATATTGCTTATAGTAACTTCTCTCATATACACTTTAATGCAAACATTTTTCAAAATAAAACTTTTATTTTCCTGACAGTTTTGACTGTCCAGCAGTCTTCATCAGAACTCAATTTCCTTTACCTTTTACTTTTTTTAGATCAGTTATTTAAAAGGTAAAGAAAACTGAACTCTGATGAAGACTGCTGGACAGTTGAAACTGTCAGGAAAATAAAAAAGTTTTATTAAAATTTTTTTTTTGCATTAAAGTGTATATGAAAGGAGTTACTATAAGCAATATATATGAATATATGAAGAAATGCAAAGAAAGTAAAGGAGAAGAATAAGAGTAAAACTTAAAAGTAATTTTTACATCCACTAACACTATCAAGCACAGACTTGAAGGTATGACAGAGGATATTAAAAATCAAGTTATAAAAATGCTGGCAAATTCACTATTTTATTCAATTTAACTTGACAAATCAACAGACATAAGTAACAATGCACTGTGAGGGTTGAGTGTGAAAGAGAATTAGAGGAATGACTATTTTGTTTGTGTAACTTGCTGGGTAAAACAACTAGCTCTGAGGTTTTGGAAACATTTAATACTTATCTCCTGAAATATGGACCTGAATGGAAAAAAATGTATAAGGATATGTACAGACAGTGCCACAAACATGATTGGACATCTTTTAGAAATTGTTGTAAAGATAAAAAATATTGTACACCCAGATATTTTCTCTACACACTACATCATACATCATGAACAACTTGTGGTGAAAAAGATCTTTCCAGAAGTACTCGAAGTATTCAACATACAGTGCTTAATTCTCAAATATTTAAGGCACTTGAAGAAATGAGTTCTCAGTTGACTCACCTTTTTCTTCATGCTGAGATGAAATGGCCATTGAAGGGTAAAATACTAATTTGACTGTTCACTCTGCATAAAAAAGTCAAATTATTTTTCCAGCAGCAAAATAATTCGAAATTTCAAAAACCAATGACCAACAATGACTGGTTAGCAAGCTTGCATACTTGGCAGATATTTTTTTGCTGTTAAAGGAACTAAATGTATCCTTGCAAGAACAATTTAAGAATGTGTTCACACTATGAGGTAAAATGGATGCTTTTCAAAAGAAAATATTACTGTGGGTAACAAGGTTGGCCTGAAGAAGATTTGCAAACATTTTCAAATTTTGATGAATGTGTGAGAGAAAAGAATGTCAAGTGTACAGATAGTAATCATTGTTCAATAGCACATACAATCACCCAAAGAATCTTTTGGTCGTTATTACCCAAAGAGAGAAGATCCCAAACCTAGCAATATATGGATAATAGATCTACTTGTAGAAAACATTGAAGGTAGTAATTTAAGCATGAATGAAACAGAAAGCCTCATTAATCTATCATTCCATGACAGTCTCAAAGCTAAATTCCAGTCATCCTTATCAAGATTATAATTTTTACCCTCCGTAAATATCCATTTCTGCATGAAAAAGCAATGAAAATTTTGATTCAATTTTCAACAACATATTTGTGCAAAAAATTTAATCTGTCACAACAATTAAAACTTGGTACAAGTCTTGGCCATTCATTGGAGCCAAAAATCCATAAATTTATTTCAAACAAGCAGGAAGAAATATCACACTAAAAATGTGTAGTACTTAAATAAGCTTCAATTATTTAGTAATAATTAAACTAATTTTAATCATTTTGTTACAATTAAACAAACTTTAAAGATTTTGTTATGATTAAATAAGCATTTATAATCTTGTTATAACTAAAGAAGCATTTATAATTTTGTTATATTAAATAGGTGCATTTCATATTAATAAAATGAAAGTTCTCTGATCATTATTTTATAAAGGTATCTATCTTTTTTCAAAAAATCATATTAGTAAATCGCCAGGGTTTAAAATTATGATGTCTGTGAATTCTGAAAAAGTGGCAACCACTTAAATGATTTTTTCAAAAACAAATCTCCAAATCTTAGAAAAGATGAATAATTATAAAATAAAAGTTGAAAACAATGACTGAATAACCTTTAATTAGTACTCAAAATTAGATAAGTGTGAACGAATGTGGAATAATTTTTTTTAAAATTTAACTCACTGAATTGAAATCTTTGCTGTAAATTATTTGCTGAGAATTATTAATAATTGCTTTTTTGACTGCGCAAGATTTAATATTACTTTTTATAATCAGGAATTCATTGTGGATAATTAATTCCCCAATGAGCCAAATTTGGCACATGTACCATAAAATGGCCATCTCTGACCTTATTCTAGCAACAGACATAAAATAGCATTTTAGGGAATTCTATCTGATGACTTAGCGTAGGTGAAGATATATGGTTTGTTTAACATGTATTTAAAGGCCATTAATTAATTTCAATTAATAATATGCTTGAAATTTAAAAGTGTAATAATTTTAAAAAATATAGATCATAGCACGTGATTAGAAAAAGGTGTAACATTAAAAGATATAAATTATCATACATATATTGTAACAGAATAAAAATACGCTATGTATAAAAAAAGAAAGACTTTAAGATAGCCTGCAAACTTAAGACACCAATTGTATCAGAATTGTAACAGAATAAAAATATAACCCAATGACTGATCACCAATTGTAATTGAATAAAAATACAAGAAGCTAAGATTTCAGACCATTTACAAATTTAGGAGACAATTGTAACAGACTATAATGAAAATAATGTTAACAGGTCACCACTATATCATATAGATATTAATATACCCTGTTGGGTAAACCAATTATAATAGGATAAAAATACTTAATAATGATAAGAGGTTTCGTTATCTTACAGATTTATGCACATTAACCTATCATTAATATATTATATTTCTCTTTTAAAACCTTATAAATTTACATCAAATTGTAATGAAATAAAATGTTTACAATACTAAAACTATAATAAAATAGACTGTGCAAAATTGACTCATGTAACACACCTTCCATTTGTGTTAACTTATAATGATGTAAAATAAAAATCAATACTTACAAATAGCCTTACAATTTACAATATCCAAATCATAATGACAGGAAATAAATGAAAGATTTTAACGCTTGTATAAATATGATTAGCAAATCATAGTAATTATTCTTCAAATTAATAAAGCCAAGTAACTAAACTTTAAATCATAATTACCCTAATATACATGTTATTATAAATACTATGTTATAAGCAAATGGTAATATTAAAAGCTTAATATTTAATTTAAATATATAACCTACACTGATGAGCTTTAAATCTAAGCAAAGTAAATCATTCTATGTAATATAACTCAAATATGAGCTTCAATGTATACAAATACTAATTTTACGACATATAAAATTATCATCTTTCTAACTAAATAATAAGTTACTATAACATATATTCAATAAATAAGATTTCAAAATAATACATGAGCATTAAATTATAATTGTCTTTGTTTATCCTAAATAATTAATATACTTATACTTAATAAACTATCAAACCAGCAAGATATAAATTTTTATCCAAAATAACTAATGCATATAACTATTAAAATAATTATGGTGATCTTCTAAATAGCTATTAAACATCTAGCTATACCAAATTAATTAATCTATTATCACAAGATGTATAAACCAGCTCAAAAGATAATATATTGTATTTATGATAGAGAAAACAATATGCAGTAATACATACACTTACCATTCAAATTATTTGATTCCCAGACTATTTTAAGATTATTTATTACAAAATGTATGATATAAATAATGACTATATATTAAAATTTTATTAGCCAATAGGTTTCCATTATTAATTGAAATGATCTCTAAAGCAAGTTTATTTGTTTTAAATGAATTAAAAATTTATTAACAATAATTATAAAAAATGACAAATAGACAATAAACATTTATGATATTTACTCTAATTAAATATGAAATCTATTCTCCACCTAAATCAATATTAATAAAAATAAGTTTCTATACCGCAAAAATTCACCTATTTAGTGCTTAATATATGATATATAAAATTTATGTGAAATGAAAATGTTACTGCATACATATATTATTTAAAATATAAGAAAGCTAATGATAATTGTACAATATTCATAATAAAGTAACTGATTAAGATAAAATATAATAATAATAAGTTTGTCTATTCATTCACCTTATTTTCCAAATAGAATATCAATACATAATTATTACAATACAATCCTTCCATATTTTCAATACTTATAATATCTATCCGGAAAAAATTTATAGTAAACAAATAAACATGTAATATTTTAAATCAACATTTTAATCATTAAATTCAAATCTAAACAAGGTTTAATTTCTTTTATTTTATACATATAAAAACAAGTAACTTAAAGTATTGTAATCAATAATATTTACAAAATATTATACAAATAAATTCATTAATAAAACATGTTAACATATGATCTGATCACACACCTCCAATGTCTATTCCATGAGCTATAATTTAATATTTCCTAATGTAAATTGAAAGATTTCATGAACGTTAATGTGTAACAGAAATAGTGGACTTAATCAGTGAAGAATTTATTAGCTTCACGCTCTCAAATCAAAATGTTTTAGATTTGCCTATATAATTAGAAAAATAGGTTGAAGATAAGAGTGACCACTCTTATCTTTATAAGGTCAAATCTTGAGTTAAGATTTGTAGAGGTCTTTCTTGTAATAAAATAAAGCACACAAGGCACACATACTAAGATTATAGCTTTATATAAATTTAATGTAAACAAGGTAAAAATATCATAAACAGTTATCCAAAACAATGTGATTTTTTAAATTCCAATATTCTCAAAGTATTGTTGTTATTTTCTATTTATCAAACAGTTGATATCATAATGGCATTATGAAAAGACAGATGCGAGTCTTCATTTACAATGATACAGCATACAAACAAATTGGTTTAAATCCTACGTTAAATGGCACCATCAATATTATAAAATATCTGTTGATAGAAATGATTCTTATATGCAACAGTATGATGTGAAACTTTGATGTTTCATTATTAAAATGCTTTGTTCACATACATGACAATCATGTTTCTGTAGGAATGCCATAAATTACTTTTCATTTTTTAACAAGTATTTGGCAAACCAGTTGTTTCCTGGACAAATATAATCCTTCCTAATTCATCATTTTCTAGTCATCAAACAAATACTTTTAAAATAAATAAAAATATATAAAAGAACTTAGGTTTGCTTCTTTGAAAGTCAAAATGTTAGAAAATGAATTCAAATCATTCAGTCTTATTTATAACCTCTTACAATTGATGTCATTTTCATCATCAAAACTAAGATTCACCCTGTTTCACTCTAATACCAAAATCATCCTGCATTCCATGCTTAAAATTTCTTTATAATAACAATAATAGTAAAAGAAAATATTTTATAATCATTGTATAAATTTATTAAGCGCTAGCAGATACATGCAGTCATTATTACATCTGATTGGCTGTCACATAAGCATTTTAAGGCGCGTCTGTTGAAGATTTTAGCCTTTCACATTATTATTAATCATTGTATATAAAAATAATATTTACTCTTCAAAACACAAATAATACGCTTTTAACTCAACACAAACTGACATGCAATGATAAAGATATAGAAATTTGAAAACATTTCCACAGTGGAATTATTATTTGTTCTTTCACAAAAATTTAAAAATGAAAAGAAACCAATCTCTACCTGAGAAAATGGTGTATAAAGGAAAAATATTAAGCTACAACAGGAACAAGAAGATTTAATGTTTTATACCTCTAGCTTACCTGATGATTTCATGAAATCCTGCATAGTGAGTGAGACCGGTCTTAGTTTTTGTGTTGGTGGATATTTTGAGATGAGATCATGTCTGGGTAGCAAACTTAATATTTACATTTACAGTTCAGTAATTTATAACATTATTATTATTAGCAGCAAAATATTGTTTTAAATGTCTGATCAATATTTTAAAATTTAAGGGTAATTAAGAATACTTTTTTAATTAAATTTATACGGCCATTTAAAATAACATTATTGATCTAACAATGCTTAAAAATTTTGAAGCAAAAAAAAAAAATTAAACAATTAATTAAATATACTTTTTTATCTTTTTTTTTTTTTGCAGAAAAATTATTGATTTTTATTTCTTTTTAAACATTTCAAATTCAGATGTCATCGATGTCTGCTTCGTCTAAAATGATCTTGCTTTGGTCAGACAACCCCACGCCCCTACTTTAGTTGTTATCTACCCCCTTATTTGTCAGGAATTATGAAATAACAAATTCGAAGATTTTGTCGATCATTTTCCAATGTTTTTATTATATATATAAAGAAACTTACTTTATAAATAAAGCTCTCCCCCCCCACCCAAAAAAAATGTTTGGCGTTTGTAACGGATGTTTACAACTGACTAAATAGATGTCAGAAAATGACATATTACTAATGGCTTGTTTTTTGGATAACATTTGTAAATACTTTTATTTAATAAACAATTACAATATACTATGATAATAAACTAAAGATCAACCTTTCAAGCTAACGTTAATGCGCTTTTTACGAATATTAATACTAATAAATGAATAAAATAATTACAATTTATAAACATAGCGCTATATAAAATAAATGCCTCATTTAAATATACTATGATGTATAAGCACAATATAAATTGATTAAAATTATAAAATAACTATAATTATTTGAATGCTTTAAAAAATATATATAGTATGAAATACATATATTGGTGATTATTTATCTTTTCAACATAAATGTGTTCAAGTGTATCAGTGTTATGAGAAAGAGTGGAGAGGGTTGGGTTGTGTGAAAATCTGTGCTCATATACCCTATATATTACATATATTGATACAGGTATATAATAAACCTGTATTTCAGTTATTACATAGTAGAGATGTCTGCCCATCCCTTGTATATGTATTAAATGGATTATGTCCTGTACATGAGGGGTCAGATTGACTTCAGGTCAACATGGGTGTGACAAGAATCTCTGGCTCAGGGTGGCCTTTGAACATTCCATCATCAGATTTTCAATTGGATGGATGGTTGTAGAGTTGGAGTGTGGAGTGGATTGAAGCCTGTCCATTAAAGTATGAAGATTGGCTATCTTAATATATATCTGAGTACTTATTGCATATATATGTAGAGATGATAATCTGGACCAACTGATGATTGCTGGTTTAGCATGAAATACATATATTGGTGATTATTTATCTTTTCAACATATATGTGTTCAAGTGTATCAGTGTTATGAGATAGAGTGGAGAGTGGTGGGTTGTATGAAAGTCTGTGCTCATATACCCTATATATTATATATTTTAATGTCAATTTATTATCACTATCCAAAAATAATAGCTATTATTAACATAAAATCGTGATTATTAAAAACCAGTCACCTAAAACCTTAAGTAAGATAAATATTTTGTAAAATATATATTTTTTGCAAGTGCATATGCTTTGTCTTTTATATATTTATGTACATTAAATTGATGCTAGTGTAGTGTACGATCTACTCACTAGATGGAAATACATGGTGTTTACCCATTATCTCCTAAATATCCTGAAATAACTAATCAATAAATTCTTGAATTTATGGTTATATGCTTAGACTAAATAAAATCAATAAAATATTTTGTGATAAAAATGAATTTACAAAATATATTGTCAGCAAATAAAATGTATGTAGAAACATTAATCCATAAAAAATGGAATTAAAAAAAGACTCCTCATTGTCTCTCTAATAAAAGCAAGCACAAAATGTGTATTAAATAAAAGAAAACAAAAAAAGTCCATATATGAAATATTTTTTTTCATGTGTCAAAGCATCGGCCAGGAAGCGAACCCGCAAATCCGGGACAACTGCTTGTAAGGCAAATGTGCTGACCATTCGCATGATTGGTGATTTATGTGAAAGTAATTCATAATAAATCAATTCCATATATGAGACCAAATACAAATCAAAAGAAATGAAATCCTTCCTCCCCCAAAAATCATTAATCACAGCAAGAGTATCATAAAAGAGAGCACAAAATGTCAGTTAAATAAAAAAAACAAAAGATAGTTCACAAAGAATAGCAATTGCAACCCATAATTAATTAAATGCAGGTTTGAATCAAAAACCAATTAATATGGGAAATATTGAAAAATATTCTAGTCATAAAATTACACCCAAGGCTAAAACATATTGTTGTTTTTGGCTGAATTGCAGATATCAGACCCAAAACAACAATAATATCAAAAAAATATGAATACTCACAAAGTTAATATGTATAATTTATTAGAACAAATATATACATGTTATACTATTAATAAATACAAATTTAGTCAATGGCCAAATTACTCTTCCAGCTGTATATCTTAGCTTACCTCATGAGTTCAAGATAAGACTCTTCTGGCTGTACTGGACAGCTGGCCTTGAGTTGACCATAGTTCTAGCAGCTTCCAGTTCTATCATGGACTTGCCTCACTGCATAGACATATCGGTAATGACTATAGTAGAAACACCTTTGCACTTGAACGTGGTTACAAATGAGAGCATGTTCAGTCATTCAGGTTAGACAGACATTCTCTCTCTGGCTTGCCTCCAAAAAGGCTGACTATTTATTGCCAGATCCCCTATCTTACTAGCAGCAATCGGATTCAGAGAACATTATTGCCCATTGGCCCATACTAACCAATGGTATTTTATACACATGTTTACACATAGGCCATACTTAGGTTTTACCTTTTGGCTATGTTTATACATTGCTTATTCACATGTTTTCACATTGGTCAGCAGCAATGAGTGCTCAATCTTATTAGATAAGGAACAAATCTGGACTAGTCCATTTCTGAAGGCAAGGTTAGATATGATATTTCTCCACCTGGCTAAATTTAGCCCTGGAGAACATAATCATTGAGACAAGCTAGACAACATGTTGTCCACTTTGTTGGTTTCTCAGGTTTATTGCTGTTCTTGTCTTGTTCCTGGGTTGTCCTAAGTACAGACCCATATCTTTGCTGAAGACTTCTGAGTAAGCAGATTTCAATTTAATTAATGTTGTGACCTGCTTCACTTTTGTGACTGCAAAACCTTTACACCAATCATGGACTAATAGGTTGCAATGATCACCTGATGCCACCACTAGTGGTAGGTATATAGTCTTGTTAGGCATAGTAATTTTAACTAATGTTTAACCCATCAGCTTTATTTTATTGCCCTGATAGTCTGAGATTAATTTGCTATTAGGATTCATTATTCTTATTAATGATAGCCTAGATCTTTTTTTGAAACAATAGACACTGCAGTCCCTGTGTCCAGTTCCATTGTAAATGCTGTACCAATAATTATAATAATGTGTAAACATCCAAACTGATCATCTTTAATATAAATGCAAACACACTAATACAAATATAAATACACTAATAAATTATTAAACCTTTTGAAAATCATTATGTCTATAAAATAAGATTGCCTGAATCTTGGATCAGAACTTCAAAATTACTTTGTACATAAATCACTACTTTTGTTGTATTTGAATTTGAATACAAGTATAATTTATATACTACACAAGACACTAAAACAAACACATTAATAAATTATATATTTATCAAATAATAATAAAAATTAAAATAATACTATTCAAATAAAAAAATTAAAATTGAATACTTACCTATATTATGTTTATTTTCAGGATGAAGGCCTTGAAATTGCAAAATCATCAAAGCATATTGAATCCATTTTATTAAGGAGTCTGGCCTATAAAAAATTGTGCTTTTGTATTCTTTGGGCAATCTAGTAAACTGAGCAGGAAAAAAAATTAAACGAACTTATTAAAAAAAAAATCGAATTTTTTGTCCAATTTTAACATATATGCCATTTTAAAAAGGAACTCAAGTCACAGAGAATGATGGTATTGCTATATATGTAGTCCTTTTGGTTTCCCCGTAATTTTAAAAAGAAGACAAAAGAAATTTTAATTTCAACGAATCAGCAGAAGTGATGCTAACTTTTACAAAATTAAGAGAAAAATATATTTTAATTAAAAAGATTGTTTAACCGTTGAGCAAAATTGTTGGGATATTTCATAAATTGAGGGATACAGGTTTTTGAAATTGATTCAATTAGCAAGGCATCCTGATAAAGGAATAAAATGCATTATTTTTTATTGCTGAGTGAAAAGAAAAACTATTTCAAAATTCTAATGTTGATTTTGGGGAGGTGGTTGGGAAATATAACCTGTTTTAGGTTCGATCATCTCCCTTATTATCTACTTTAGATGTGACTATGAAATTTACACTTGTTTAGTCATATTCCCTCAAGGTTATTAGTATGCCACTTTTATTTTATGTCTTATCTTTTTTTCTCTTGAAGTTGGAATGGCCATATTTGTTTATGAATGGCTGCTGTTGACCTATAAACAACTGATATTAGCATAAAACAATATTAATGGATTATGATTTGAGGCTAAAAAAATATCGTCAAGATAACAGCAAACATCCAGGAACAACTTCATCAAGCGAAGAAGAAGCCAAGGACAGTGATGAAGGGAAGCCACCAACAAAGTGGACAATACATCATCCAATACATCTCAATGACTATGTCCTCCAGGGATAATTTTAGCCAGGAGGAGGGATGCCATAACTGACCTTCTCTGTAGAAATGGAGTATTTCAGATTCCTTGCCTGATTGTCGAGCATCTGGTTGCTATCCAATATTAGTCATCGAGATGCACTGGATGATGTATTGTCCACTTTGTTAGTGGATTCTGTTCATCACTATCCTTGACTTCTTTTTCATTTGATGAAGTTGTTCCTGGATGTTTGCTGCCACCTTGATTTTGATGTTCATATTTCATGTTTGATGAACTTGCATTTTGATGAGATTTCATTAAAAAAATAGTGTGGTACGAATACCTGGTTTAAAGTTCATAAGAGAAAATTTATATATGTATAACTTCAGATGATATAAATAGGTTCAAATGAGATGATATTTTGTTTCAAAATGGTTTTAGGAAAAACATTCTGAAAGTAATATAGATTCAAATATTAATAACGAAATAGAGATTAACTTTAAAAAAAAAAAACAAATAGACCAACCAAATAAAAAATTGAAAGGCAATTGATAAAATAAAATATTAGAAAAAAAACCTAAAAAATGTTGGATAAAAATTTAAAAAATAATCGCAAGCTGATTTATAAAGTATTCAAATATAAGATGGAAAATATTCAAGAAATTTTGAAAGATGCTGCAATAGAGATGTTGTGCTATAAAATGAAAGAATAACACATAAGTTTTATGAAATAAAAAATAAAATGGTATATGGAAAGAAATATGAATTAGTAAAATATAAAATTATTTGTAGAAGAATTTATATAAATAATAAATAATTCAGATCATTTGTAACTGAACGAAAGCAACTGAAGCAAACAGTGAGTTTCATATGTCATAGCATCGGCCGGGACGTGAACCCACAACAGTCTGCAACCAACTACGTGCTTGCAAGGCAGCTGTGATGACCAGTGAGTTGAGATATAAAACTAACAAATCTACAAAAAAATAGAAGGTAAAACATATGGAAATAGAAGAATCTATTAAAAAGTAGAGATTATCACCATTATTATTTTTGATCATTATTAGTTTATTGCAGGATGGTTTTTTCAAACATAATCCAGTTTCTTCAATGCTTATTCTTCAATGCTTATTCTCTCTTCTTTTTATCACAATAGAAACTGCTCTATTTTATCTATCCATGTACCACATGGTCTCTTTCTAGGTCTGGAATCCAATTAAATTTTTAACCACTTATCTATTATCACCTTTTCTAGCAATGTGTTCAGTCCAGTTCAGTTTCAATCTTTTAATGATGATTGTGGAAGCTGTTTATTCTCTCCTCTATGTATTTCATTTTCAATCTTTTCTTGTTTGTCCTAACATAATCTTTCTTTATCTTGTTGATGGTGTGAAGTTTCTGTATTATTTTCTGTTGAATGTCTGATTCTCATATTCATAAATAAAAACTGGTAAATCACATACATTACAAATATTCCTTTTTAAACATATTTACTACTAGGTTATTTTTACCCCGTATCTTTCATCTATGTTTAATTCTATGATTGATTTTATTACTTATGTTTCCTTCAGTATTAATAATCTGACAAATGTATTTTGAGTTCATTTCTTATAATTCATGATTATCCATATTAATTTTCTTTTTCTTTCTTTTTTTTGAGAAAATCCGTTGAACATTACTTAAATTTTTTTAAATTAATGCACTATACAGGCTTAAACCTACACACACATATATATATGTAAGGTATGCGAGATTTGAACTCAGACCTTCACACAACCCTCAACTCTTCATGCTATCTCATATTGCTGACCCACCTGATCATACACATGTTGAAAAGATAAATAATCACCAATATACATATTTCGTGCTAAACCAGCACTCATCAGTTGATCCAGATTACCATCTCCACACATATATACAATCAGTGCTCAGCTTTATATTAAGAAAGCCAATACTCGTACTTTAATGGACAGGCTTCAAACTACTCCAACCCACAACTCTTCAGCCTTCCATTTCATTGAAAATCTGATGATGGAACGCTCAAAGGTCAGCAATATGAGATGGCATGGAGAGTTGAGGGTCGTGTGAAAGGCTGATTTCAAATCCTGCATCATCATCATCATCATCATGATCAACCATTATCAATCCATGGCAGAATGAAGGTCTCTCCAAGTTTAATCCATCTTCTCTGATCTTTAGCTTTTTTTTTCTCCACATCACCCCTGCACACTTTCTTATTTCAGCCATCCATCTCATATGTAGTCTCTTTCTGGGTCTTTTACAATCTCTTGAACTCCAGTTTAAGATTTCAATTGTCCATCTATTATCATCTCTTCTAGCAATATATCCAGCCCAACTCTACTTCAATCTTTTAATTTTTTCAATGAGGTCATCAACGCCCGTTTGTTCTCTTACCCATACATTGCGTTTTCGATCTCTTCCTGTTACCCCCAACATGCATCTCTCCATACTTCTTTGAGTGGTTTGGAGTCTTTGCATAGCTCTTCTATTAAGTGTCCAAGTCTCAGATCCATAAGTAAGAACTGATAAAATACATTTGTTAAAAACCTTCCTTTTCAAACACATAGGCATATTTCCTTTTAGTATCGAGTTATTTCTACCAAAAGCACTCCAACCAAGTTTAATTCAATGATTAATTTCATCCATTATGTTTACATCTGTATTAATAATCTGACCAAGGTATTTGTAACTGTTAACGTCTTCTAATTCATCATAATCAATCTTTATTTTCATATTCTGAGCAAATCGATTAAACATTACTTTAGTCTTTTTAACATTTATCTTTAGTCTCACTTTCTTACTTTCATCTGATAACTCCTGCAACATTTCCTGCAGCTCTGAAGCATTATTTGCTAAAACAACTATATCATCTGCAAAATCTAAATGGCTTAATTAATCTCCATTTACCTTCACTTCTTTAGTTTCCCATTTTAATCCACAAAATACTTCTTGCAACACTGCTGTAAAAGTTTTGGAGATATGGAGTCACCCTATCTTACACCTTTCTCAATGTTGACTTTCCCAGTATCATTATGTAATCTAATTGTTGCTGTTGCATTTTTATAAATATTCTTTAAAATATGACAATATTCTGGATCTATACCTTGACGATCCAATGCTTTAATCACTGAAGAAATGTCTATAAAATCAAATGCCTTTTCATAATATACAAATCCAAAGCATAATGGCAACTCATATTCATTTGTCCTTTATATAAATTCTCTCAATACCTGGATATGATCTCCTGTACTAAAACCACTTTTAAATCCAGTTTGTTCTCTTGGTTGGTGGAAGTCCAATATTCTCTGTAGGCAAGTTGTAATTATCTTGGTAAAAATTTTGTATAAAACTGATAAAAGGCTGATAGGTCTGTAATTTCTAATATCTTCTTTATCACCTTTTTTAAATATTAGTATTAATACTGCATTCTTCCAATCATCTGGTACATCTTTATCATTTAGACATTTGGTATATAACTTTGCTAAAAAACATTATATTTCTTCACCTCCTTCTTTTAATATATCAATTATAATTCCATCATTACCTGGAGCCTTTCCTTTCTTCATAAATTTAGTTGCATGTCTCACTTCTTCATTTAAAATTTTGGGCAATTCGGAAGATATAATAGATATAGGAGGTACTTGTTCTTTCTTACTATATAATTCTTGATAGAAGTCTTCTACCCATTTTATGATGTCATCTCTTTTTTTAGTAATAATTCTATTTTTTTTCTTATTGCAGATATAAATTTCCTACCAATACCAACATCATTTTACAAAATTCAAGATATTCAATCCTTTTTAATGCATCATTTTTTTTATATAACTTCATATTCCTTCTATTCTTCATAAATTCTCTAGTCTCAAAAGAAATTTTATTGGTCAATTGCTGCTTTTTTCTACCAGTTATCTTTGTTGCAGTTTTTAAAAGTGTATCAGTTATTTTCCTATTAATTTCATTCAAATCTGAATCATGTTCAAAATCTACTAATACTGTACTTGAAACCAATTTGTAAGTTCTAATTTAAATTTATTAGAATGTTTCTGAAGATTAGGAATATCAACTGTAAAAAAAAAAATCCTGCATACATTACATTTTTTTAATATTTATCTTTAATGTTACTTTCTTATTGTCATGTGATAAAAGTTGCAACATTTCCTGAAATTCTGAAGTATTATTTGCAAAATCAGCCACATCAGTTGCAAAATCTAGATAACTTAAATAATCTCCATTTACTTTTAATCCTTAGCTTTCCATTTTAATCCACAAAATATTTTGTGTAAAACTGGTGTAAAAAGTTTTGAAGATATGAAATTACCCTAAAGTACACCCTTCTCACTGTTAATCATTTTAACATCACCCAGTAATCTAATCACTTCTGTTGCATTTTAATGAATATTATTCTGAATACTGCATGTTTATATCTTAATGATTCAATGTTGTCATAACTAAAAATGCTTATAGTGTCAAATTGTTTTTCATTATCTACAAAACCAAAGCATAATGACATCTCGGATTCATCGATCATTTCTATAACTTCTTTCAATATCTGGATGTGATCCACCATGCTAAAATCATTTTTAAATTTAACTTGTTTTCTTTTTATATGTCATAGCATCGGCCAGGAGGTGAACCCGCAACAACCGTCTGCAACCAACTGCTTGCTTGCAAGGTAACTGCGCTGACCTCTCAGCTAACGATGAAAATTCAAAAGTTGCTGTAGTCAATTTGTAATTATCCTGATAAAAATTTTGTATAGATGAAAATATGGGAAATTAGGGTACTTTTAGGAATTAAATTACTTCCCCCTACCCCATACATATTATAATTTTTTAATAACTGTATATTTGGGAATTAAAGGACTTCTCCCTGTAATTGTTACACTTTTTATTTTACATCTGCATATACTATTACAGTTGTATATATCTCCCAAGTGAGTGACACTGACATTTTTCTTGTTGATGATATTCTATTTGTCATATAAATTTTAAAATAAAGTGTTTATTTTTGAACTATAACATCATTTTTTTTTTAAATTGAACTACCCTGGATCTCTGAGTGGACATAGAGGTCGCTGTTGATGTTAAGTGTGTAGGCTCTATTTGTGCCTTGGGTGGGCTGAGATGCTTAAATAGAATTAAAAGCAAATCAGATTAAATTAGTGTTTATTTACTGAGAATTATTATTTCTATTATGTCATGCTGATGTTATATATCAAAACAATCTTCATTTATGTTATTTTACATTCTTGTTGGAAAAAATGCTGCGTAAATGTGCAAATAATGTGAACCAATTCTGTTACTGTTGTAATGAGACTATATTTCAGTAAATATTGTATGACAACAGTGAAATGAAATATTACTTTTTATACTTGGTTGTAAAATAGAAGACCAAGACAAATAATAAGTTTGGTGTTTTAGATGCAATACCAGTTCAACAAATCTCTGTTTGTGGTTGCCTGAGAAGGGACCCACAATGCCTGTTTGCAGTGCCAAAATATGGAGAGAACTGAGTAATCACATTACAAATTACTACTACTGCATGGTATTCTGTCTTAAATACTACTACTACTACCACTACTACCACTACTATTACAACTACTAATGATAATAATAACAACAACAACACAATCTAAAATGTAGCCTGTACTACACAATGAGAAAGTGCTCATTTCAGTACTTCCAAATCACAAAGGAGAAAGATATAGATGAACCAGACATGAATGAATTGGTAGGGTCAGCATCAATTGATTGTAAATTTGTGTCAAATATTTCTGAGAAATGGCACAAGATAACACAAGAAGAAATCAAAGATTGATCCAAAACACGAAATTTCCGAACTCCAGATTGAAACAATGTAATTACCTTGCAGTAAATATGGGTCACTTTTACTGCTTCAACAATGCTTTGCAGTTCTATAAGAAAAAAAACAATAATTACTTTTTGTAACAATGTCAATGATTCTATGACATCTTAGAGCACCACATACAATCACAATGAATAGTGCTTTTTTTGTAGCTTCCTCAAAGATCAATTTGAAAAGAATGCTTTTACCCATTATCAACACGCTACCATCATTATCACTGGTATATACAACTTGAACTAAAAAAAACTTATGTAGTGATGGAAAATATTCATAAACATGTACAGAACAAGAATCATGAGGGGTATATGGGTTGTGACTTGATTTTAAATTACTTCTATTCTTATGGGACTACAGCGGAGTTCACAAAATTCTGTTATCTCTATAAATGGGACAATCATGACAGATTAAATCATTACAAGAAGGAAGATTGGCCTTGTTGTCAGCACTCAAGATAAATAACTTTTTATAATATTAATTAGGGAAGTTGGATCTTGATTTCTCTTATCTTAATATTGTACAGGTATATCTTTACATGATTTGGTACAAAATGCATCATTAAAAAAGATTATTAAGCAAATGATAAAAAAATAGAAGTATTAATAGTCAAGCATTGCTAGCTGAGAGGTCAGTACAGCCGCCTTTCAAGCAAGCAGTTGGTTGCAAACGGTTGTTGCAGGTTCGCATCCCAGCTGATGCTATGACATATGAAAAAAAAACAAGGTGAAATAATGTTTTATTTGATGTCTAAGTAAATAAGTTTAATCCTTTTTTTTCTAGATATCTGACTAATATAAATTTAGTTATTCTTTAAAATATTGAGAACAGTTACCTTACTATAGTATAATTCTCTAAAGATATAGCATCATTTTGCCCAACTCAGATGCTTATCTAAGCTAACATTTATAAATAAAGAAAACTATAATGAATGTCGTTAGGAGCTTTATTTACTAAATAACAATATTATTTATGCAAGTCCTATTGCCACAAACATAATTATTATACAAAATATTCTTCATATGATATTAATGTACTTATATCAATAAACAAAAAATAATATGTTAATTATATAAATATATTTATTTGTACATATACAGTACTTCAAATACTAAATTTATAGCATTTTATTATAAAAGCATAGGATTACTATTAATTAATTAACAACCTGTCTTCAAAATACATTGACTTGCCACATACACACCAAGTTGTTAATGCGTAAATTATAATAATATAATTTAAATATACTACATGTATAATGATTTTACTCTTGCTTTTTTCTTATGAGAACTTTTATTTAACAAACAACTACACACAATGATAAATAAACAGATATTTTTTATAATTTAATATTTACTTAAAGATAAGAGATTTGAACTCACATCTTTCAAGCATCTTTCAACTATCAACACTATCTCATATCCCTGATACACATGATCACACACATGTAGAAAAGATCAATAATCACGAATATCGGTATTTTGTGCTGAACCAGCACTCATCAGTTGGTCCAGATTATCATCTCTCTCTCACACACACATATATATATAATTAGTGCTCAGTTTATATATATATGAGATTATATATATGTGTGATAATCTGGACCAACTGATGAGTGCTGGTTCAGCGCGAAATACATATATTAGTGATTATTGATCTTTTCTACATGTATGTGTTCATGGGTATCAGGGATATGAGATAGTGTGGATAGTTGAAAGGTGCTTGAAAGTCTGAGTTCAAATTCCCTATACAGTATTTACAATTAGGCTCCAGGTATATGAAGAGTGGCTGTATTTCGAATATTTACTTAAAGATTTTTTTTTTTTAAAAAAAGTTCTAATTCTATCCCGTGCAATCTTTTTGAATGTTTTTATAATCATCAAAATCTTTAGGTGTTTTTAATTGTAAAATACCAGTGAATGGAACAAAACTCAATTCTTATGAAACAATAAATAATGTCAAAATTTTAGCTTTTGAATTAAAATCCATTAATAGTCATTTTCAAAATGTTGATAACTAGTTGTTTCTTTCATTTTATTAGGTGTGGAGCATATAATTAGTAATCTCCTGGGCAGTAACTTTATTAATTACAGCATTTCTTAACAAAAAAATTATTTACAAGAGAAAGTCCATTACTTTTTAAATCTACTTTAACAATAAGTATATAATAAGCAGGTGTTTATCCCATAACTTTTAAATCAATTGTAGTAAATGTATTATCACGTGACTTGCATTATAGGAAAGTGAAAAAAAAAAATAGCATTCTGAAATAATTTAAAAATTTTCCATTCTAGTGAAATTTTAAATTTCAATTTACTTTTCATGCATTTTAAAATGATAAATATCTTCAGTTGTTATTTCTTTGAAAGTTTTAAAGTGCACCTGCCACATAGACAAATGCTTGTTGGATTTCCTACTCCTTCATCATCGCAGTTAATGATGACAAGATGGGTACATTTAAATTCAAGCTTTGTGCTGTTTTTCAGAAGCTAACTAGTAATAAAAGGGAAAAATACTTCTTGGGAAATTGTATTTATAGATTTTAATCACATGACCAATTTCATCATCATTCTTGCTTAAATTTTTTCACTCTTTTAGCATTTTACATAAATGCTTGGCTATAATTGCTAAGATATGTTATGTTGATAGACAATTTTTAAAAAAAATTTAGTGCCCAATATAATGAAACAATTTTAAAATTAAATATAAATACTATATTATCTCCTTTGACAAAAAATAACATACCCCGTATAATGTTAAAATAAATATTTACATTACAAATATTAAAATAAATCATTTTGTTTTATTTATTGTTCTCATACTAGTTGGTATTTTATAAGGATACATAATTTACTTAAATCTTTTAATAACTGGAACACACAGGCTTATTATATACCTGTGTCTATATATGTAATATATAGAGTATATGAGCACAGACTTTCACATCAACCATCACTCTCCACACATATATAGAGTATATGAGCACAGACTTTCACATCAACCATCTCTCTCCACACCATCTCATAACACTGATATACTTGAACACATATATGCTGAAAAGATAAAAAATCACCAATATACGTATTTCATGCTAAACCAGCAATCATCAGTTGGTCTAGATTACCATCTCTACACATATATGCTATAAGTGCTCAGATATATATGGACAGGCTTCAATCTACTCCAAACTCCAACTTTTCAACTGTCCAAAGGCCACCCTGACGCCGAGATTCTTGTCACACCCATGTTGACCTAAGGTCAATCTGACCCCTCATGTACAGGACATAATTCATTTAATACACATACAAGGGATGGGCAAGATAGTATTATGTCAAATAGATAAATATTTATGCTCATTTGATTATTATGCTAAAAATTTATATTCTATATAATAATATAAATATTACTTTACTAATCCAATTTGAACTAATTTATCCATATATTAACAGTATTATATATTTTATCAGAGTATTGCTCCTTTTAAAAGTTAACTTTATATGTGTATGGTTATAATTAAATATATACTATGATTTTCATAATTGCTACAAATATTTTAAAATGCTATAAAAATACATATGGGAGGATATCTTGAATTTTTCTTTATAATGTAGCCAAATCTATAATATTGATATTACTTTAATAATAAGAATAATGGCGGTAGTAATAGTAATAATAATATGCCAATAATTTTTTTTGAAGTTATATTTATAATATATAGGGTACATAAGCATAGACTTTCACATGACCTACCACTCTCCATTCTATCTCATAACACTGATACACCTGAACACATATATGTCAAAAAGATAAATAATGTGACAAATATGTGTTCAGGTGTATCAGTGTTATGAGATAGAGGAGAGAGTGGTAGTTCATGTGAAAGTCTGTGCTCATATACCCTACATATTACATATATTGGTACAGATATATAATAAGCCTGTATTTCAGTTTTGTTATTGTTATTTAGACATACCAAACATATACATATATTGTGCCCTTTTCTATAGGTCAATGATGGTTATAAATGGTCAATTACTAAAAAATTTTAAAATTAATATTATATAGTATTTAAAATTATAAACTAGGGTTAAGCAATAAAAGTTAATATAATATATTTAATAATAAGTATTGTGATGGTGGGGATTGCATCTAGTCCTATATTTTTCTAAATTATTTTTCAAAATTTTATATAATCATTTTAAATAATATAAGTAGCAAATTTATTAATACAGATAAAACTAGACTAAACACCGGAAATGTCTACGTGACTGTCTGGAATATTTTATGTATAAGCACCGGTTTAAATTAATACAAATAATTAAAATATTTAAATAGTATATTATAGAACTGGATGGAATTGTCACACATTATAATAAAAAATAAGTATTATACATCTTTATTAATTATTGTTTCAAAATTATTTAGAAGTAGTTAAATTATAATAGATAATAATTAATTTAAAAATAATAATAGGTTAATATTTAAGTCTATTACGTCACAATTTTAAAACTTTATAAATTGTTTACAAACCAAAGTAGGGAGTGACCAATAAAAAGATAGATCTTGGCAGACAACAGAAATCGCGCCAATTAATTGTATAAACGAGGAGAACAAAAATGTGTTGACTCCAGAGCAGAGGTAAAATTTTAAGCTCTTTAAAATTTCTTTCTTTCTTCAATTTATTAGTCAATTTTATTATAATTTTTAATAATATCTTTGAAAGAAACTAACTGACAATTTAAAATATTCCGAAGAGAATCTAAGAATAAAATTTTAAAAAAGTTCTCATAATAATGTTTCACTAACTCCACAGTAACCTGCCAGTGGATTCTATCAAAATATAATCTGAATTTTCAATAAAAAATGGATAGATTCTTAAAACCAAGTTATAAATTTTATAATATTCCAAAAATGTTAATGTTGTTCATTGATATAGTTTGTATAGCGTATTACTATGAAAACTGCTTTTGTGCATATAAAATTAATGAAAGGACATTGTGCGCAAAGTTAATGAATATAATGGAAAATAAAAATAAATATTATTCGTATAAGAATAAATGGACAAAAAGAATTTTTATGAATTGCTTTCTTTAAGATGACCTGAGCAAATACTCTAGAAATAGTTAAAGATTGAAAATGTTGTGTATAAAATAATAATGAATAAAAGTGAAATTTACCAAGGAAAATATTTGCCTAAAGAAGAAAAAATATTTTACAGAGAAATAAATATAAAAAATTGGATCCATGGAGAACGCAATTGGTACCGTAATGATTAAATAATGGTAGTTCAGCTAGAAATAAAGATGCATCAACGCGCCGAGGTAATATTCGCCCGAACATTAAAAACTTCATGGGATAACTAAATAAATGTTTTTTAATAATTTTGAATTAAACATTGAAACTAAAGATCATCTAAACAGTTTACTAAATGAACTAATTTATTTAAAACTTTAATAATCAGAAAGGAGAACATTCGGACAGAAGAAGAAATAATAAATATTAGGGGACTAACCAAGATTTACCGCCAGAAAAATATGTGATTATGGTTTAAATTATTTTCTTTATTAATCTAAGTTAAACATTAAGTTTAGATAGCGATAGGGAAACAAATACATTAATTCGCAATATAACATTATATAAAATAATATGTTGTGATTTTGAATGTTCAAATAAAATTGTATGTGTGTGGAAATTTTATATGTTTGCGATGCTCGAGGAGAAAGAAACCTACTACAAACTCTAATAGGAAGGTAAAGATTATTTTGGTAACATTTTATAGTTATTAATGATATAATGTATGTTTTATTTATTTAGATCAGCTGTGAATCAAATGAATGTAATGAAAAGTTTTATTGTTATAATTATTGTAAAATGCATTTTTAAAAACAACACTCTAAAACACTTTGAGATGTAATTAGATTTTTTAAAAATATGCATACGATAATCATTTTATGTGTTATTAATATAGTTCAATATAACCGATGGTTATGTCATATTTTCTGTTAATTTTTCCGATTAGGATATTTAAGTGTTATTTTAACAAAACGTAGATGTCGAACCTACAGTGTAATAAAGCAAGACAAATTGTTCTTATAGAATAGGGAAATGTTTTATATTAGTGAATTTTGTTTACTGTTTTAAAAGGTAGTTAGTTTTATCGATGTTGGATACAGTAAAAATCTTGAGAGATAGTTTAGGTAGTGACTTGGTAGTACGTGGAGATTCGGAAACCAAGAGGATGTATTAAAAACCAGGATGCTACAGGGAATGAAATAATAAGTAGTTTTAGATGGTAATCAGCGTAGTTAACAAAGCCCTACGACTGTTACACATGTTGTCATGGACAGTGTTATTTTTATATTTCTTATGAATCGTATTAGATGTTTGGTAAAGCTGAATAAATAGCTGCCACATCATGCTTATCATCAGGGTTATTAGACAATGAATGTCGGCCCTATTCACACTGTTCCATACATTTTGAAGTATATACTTTGATAAGTTATCTATCTATCTTCCCGATATCCTATACATCTTTCACTATCTTTATCTGTATTTCTTGCAACTACATCGTTATTTGATAAGTCTATTGAAAAGAAACAATAGATATTTTTAGAATGTATGTCATGCTGTTATTTGAAATAAGAATAGTTAAGTATTAACAAAGAGTAGATTATGATTATTGAAAGAGAGATGCAGATATCCTAAGAAAGGAAGGAGTCAGAGAATTATTTTAATTTTCAAGAAATGAACTATAATTTTATAAAAATATACCCAAATAGAAATATACAAAAATATTAAAAATGATTTAACGTTTTCTTATTATTGATTTTATTTAAAAATATAAGTATTGCATATTTAAAGAATGTAATAACATTCGATAATTATAATATATGTGAAACTGAAACAGGTGATAATTAAACCCGTGTTATGGCATTATACATGAATATGGCTTATGGAATAAATGTATTAGAGTTTACGAGCATTAGATAACAAACGTAATAGGTAGTAATAATATTTGAACAATATGCAGAGTGACTTATATAGAGTTACAAGAAATGTAATTTTTTAAGAGGAAAAACCATATTGATTGTAAATTTATAATGTTTATAAATGATGTTTATCCACATATATAATTTATAATACTGTAACTTTAATATTAAAAGGTAAAGAATAGTATTACCCATAAAATAGTTAAAATAAGTAATATAATAAACCTAATGAGAAATAAATAAATAACTTATAAAAGGTATAATAATTTAAATTAACTATAAAAGAAATCTAAAAAAAATGTATAATTCAACTATTGTAAGGTTAAAAGAAAGGAGGATATCCCTTGTAAATAAATGTAAATAGATTTGTTTGTTTTATCTTAATTTTGATTATTGTTAATAAAATTCTAAAATTTGTTTATTAAAACTTGTGTTTGAGTTTTGTTTTCTCTACATCGTTGCATGAATTCATAGGGTATGTTTACCGTCATTAAACGAAGTAGATAATTGTTTGCACAAAAATATAAATAGAGAAGTATATTTAATCTTAAATATTTATTGATGTTTTGTAATTGAATAATTATGAAATTGCATTACGTTACTGGTCATAAATCCATTGTCATAATAATTTGCTAAATTGTATGCTATTAGTTGCCACTTGCTTCATTTATCAGATTATCTAAACACTGCCACTTACTAATTTATTTTATTACATAAAGATAAAAAGAGGATATTAGATTATTAACTAATTTGTTACGGTTATAAATTTGCGATAAAAGAAAAGCTGTACTAGTTAGATTAAACAATGAAGATTGGGATTATTATTATTATTGTTTTATTATTAATCTAATTTCAGAGTAGTAAATTATGACACAAAATCCCTTATCATATTTTGCTACCTTATTTTAATTTAACCTTGAATAAATTTAAGAACCTGAGATTATTTCATTTGAGCTAGATAATTACTATTATTGTTATTATAGATAAAAGATTAATACTTTAATTGTTAAATGAGTCTTAGTGATTAGAAGTTGCAGAAGTCATAAGAACACTATGTTGTTATTATATGTAATAGTAGTAAAAGGGGGGATAGTGCTCTTATGCCATTGAGGTGGTATCCTATGGGATATTATCTCAATGTAATCTACTTTGTCACCCTTTATTTCCACTTCTAGTCTCATGAATTCTGAAATAGTTATTTGAGTTAGTTTAAAACAGAACCTAAGTTAATTTTAAGAAATTTGAACTAGTAAAGCATTTAATTGAATATCTCATTAATTATTAGAGCTAGAACCCGGTTAGGTGATTTTCACTATGTTATATTATTTGTTTTGGGGGAAGTGGTGTACACTTATACACGTTCTTACACGTAGGGTGAGAGGGCAGATTGTGGCACCCAACTTTAGGGGCCGGATACGTTATATAGAGAGGGCAGAATATATATATATCATTGAATGATTAATTGCTTGGGAATCAGAAATGACAGGTTATCTTTGATTCAATAAATTTTTACACTTTTATTTTGATACTCTAATAATGCACTAAACAACTGAGCATACATGTAGGCATGTGTGTGTGTGTCAATGAAATAAAAATCCAAAAATTAAAAAGAATACATTTGCTATTTAATATGATTTTTTTAAAACACACTACTAAAACTTATTTTATTAAATAAAAGAGACAATTTTGTCTTACCTGCACATTCATCTCCATATTGAAGTTATTCCATAACTTATGCCTATTAAATGGGCGAGTATAAATATGGAATATTCCTTGCCTGGTTCCTGAATACTGAGGATGGATAGTAGCTTTCACTTGTATTTCATGAATTTTATCCCAGTTCGATGGTGTAATTTCTGTTCCACAGAAAGGCCAGTTAATTTTGTTTGATGATTTAAAGACAATTTCATTGATTTCTGTTTGATCTGGACAACGAAGACCTGGTGTAATACTTTCCAAAGTAATACCAGCATATACATGTAGACTGCATACAAGATTATCTTTGTGACATATGACAGGTAATGTAGGTCGAATAAGAATGGTTTTTGCTGGATCTCCAACACTCACATGAACATCAGTGCTATTAATAACCTAAAAAATAAACACATTCATAATTAATTTAAGATATTTTAAATGACCTGCAACTACATTTTTTCAGTCACCCCCACATTTAAATAATATAGCTATGGGATGTTTAAAATATTATGTAGCTATTTCAGCTATCATTGCACATTGTTTCTCATAATTAATGTATTATTAAAATTCTTGAAATATAAGAAATCTTGTATGGTTCTTGATGGATACTGCAGCGCCACCTAGCAGCACAGTACAGCTAATTGAACTATGCCATTTTAATTAATTAAAATTAAAAAGAAGAGAACTATTCAAATTTGTTTTTTTAAAAGCATACATTTTATATATCAGCAAGCTAATATCACTGTTCCCTATTAAAAATTTAAATAGCTGTCAGGAAAAGAGCTTAGTGATATTAATTAGCTAGTTTCTTTCAAAGCCATATAATACTAAATCATCCACACACTTTACTACTTTTACAATGCTTTATTTACCATCCTTTTTTACAGTTTACAGTTTTGATTGCCCCAGCAATCTTCTTCAGAACTTTATATCTCTTAAGGCTAAGAGATATCAAGTTCTGAAAAAGATTGCTGGGCAATTGAAACTGTAAACTGTAAAAAAGAGTGGTAAATAAATACAATGCTTTATTTATGACCCTTTTTTACAGTTTCGATTGCCCCAGCAATCTTTTTCAGAACTTTATATCTCTTGAGGCAAAGAGATATAAAGTTCTGAAAAAGATTGCTGGGCAATTGAAACTGTTAACTGTAAAAAAGGGTGGTAAATAAAGAATTGTGTAACAGTAGTAAAGTGTATGGACAATTTAGTATTATATGGTATACATAAATCCATTTACTTCTGTTTCTAATCATGACTCAATCCTTTTTTCTTTTCAAAAATATACAGTACATATAGCCATATAATTCTATAATTAAAAGCATTTCTTTTTTTTTTTTCAAAAACTTTATTTGATGTATATATATATCCACTTATTTCCAACATTTCAACTATCTTTACTCTATAGTCATTTTCAAGGATCTAGAAAAAACATTACATTATAAACAAACTTCACATAATAAAATCAAAAAACAAAAAAACAAAAATAATCAAAAACAATATAAAACATATAAACCCCATAAAATTTAAAAATAAATAAAATACATTAAAAACAATTAAATTAAAAACACAAAACATACACCACACTTACTTGACTCCCTTCTCAAAAAACTTTCCCTTTTTACATTTTCTTTTATCCAAAAAACCAATTATTACAATAAAAAACTTATTTCATTTTTCTTTCTTATATACTTCAAAAATGAATTTATTTCCAAAAATAATTCTTTATTCATGTCTTATCCAATTCTATTTAAAACAGGTTTATATCTTTTTATATATAAACTCTCTTTTACCATTTTTTCTTTATACAATCTAACCCCCTGCAACATTTTAAAGAAAGAATGGTAAAAGAGAGTTTATATACAAAAAGATATAAACCTGTTTTAAATAGAATTGGATAAGACATGAATAAAGAATTATTTTTGGAAATAAATTCATTTTTGAAGTATATAAGAAAGAAAAAGAAAATAAGTTTTTTATTGTAACAATTGGTTTTTTGGATAAAAGAAAATGTAAAAAGAGAAAGTTTTTTGAGAAGGGAGTCAAGTAAGTGTCGTGTATGTTTTGTGTTTTTAATTTAATTGTTTTTAATGTATTTTATTTATTTTTAAATTTTATGGGGTTTATATGTTTTATATTGTTTTTGATTATTTTTGTTTTTTTGTTTTTTGGTTTTATTATGTGAAGTTTGTTTATAATGTAATGTTTTTTCTAGATCCTTGAAAATGACTATAGAGTAAAGATAGTCGAAACGTTGGAAATAAGTGGATATATATATTCATCATATAAAGTTTTTGAAAAGAAAAGAAGTGGTTTTAATTATAGAATTATATGGCTATGGTATACATTTGGCAATGCAATAAGAAAGAGTAGTTAATGTACTTCTTTCAATGTCTTAGGTATTTACATATATATATATTGTAACAGAATAGCGTTACATAGGGTTTGAACCTAGGAAAGTTATATATATATTGATGACGAAATAAATGACAGGTACAAAACTTTTTAACAAAGCGATCTTGTTTTAAGAATAAACGAGAAACAGCCGTGTCTAAAGCAGATCGCAGCTATACATGAGTATCTGTCAGATTTATTGAAATAAAATTAAAAGAGTTTTTATTTTTGGGAAATTAATTTGTTATAATTATTATTTATCAAGTTTGCTTTTTTTTGTCATTTCATTTTAAAAGAAACAGGGAATGTTCGAGAACAAATTAGAAAATTTATTAAATCATTTTGAACAAAAGGGAAGGAAAAAAAAAAGTAAATTAATTAATCTGTAATAGGTAAAAAAAAATTCCAAGCGATCTAAGATATTTTGAATGGGGGGCAATTAGTAGAGTCAAATTTAGAGAAGTTGAAACAATAAGCAGGATGTATGTTGGTAAGGTCTAGATAACAATCCAAATTTAGAAGCAGAGGTGATAAAAAGTGTACACTGCTATTGTACTACTTAGACTTCTGACTCCGGCTAAAACAATATGTAAGAAAAATGGAAAAACTAAATTAAATTCCCACGTGGTGCAAATGTCACAGAAACTATTAAATAAAGAGGATCCTTGATTAGCAAATAAGAACTAATGACTTATGAGTGCATGATAGAGATTGGAGGAAAAATTCAAGGTGTCACGGCGGGAAAGAGGAGAGAAGAAAAGGCAAGACGGAACCGAAAAAGGACACAAAATTGAAAGTTGTTGAAGGCGAAATTAAGTTGAATTGTAGCGGAAAGTATTATTAATTTTTGCGGAGCTTCCGATTAAGTACTTGGACTTCCTAACCTACACGTGTGTAATATCGTAGCCGAAATGCGTTGCTGAATCCAAAATTCGCGGCTTGGCCGCCGAACCTTCGCACCTGGCACTGCTGATCGTCCTAGAATGCTCTCAACCTCGGAGAAAATGAACTCAAGGACCACACACACCCTGGAAGCCTCACCCAGAACCGACATGCGGAATTAATAAAATATCGCTCAGGATCCCATTACAGTCTTCTCGTCCCACAGGTAGTTATTTTAACATTTGCTTACACATTCATGCACCAGATAAATACTTTAAAGTGGAGAACGATTTACAAACATTAAGTATAAAATGATTAAATTGCTAATGACCAACCGAACCACTAAAGAACTCAACCAGTATAATATGTACAATTAATACTCAGCAAAGATCTATGTAAGTTAATATTCGCTTCCGTAATTGTGTTATCTAGACTTACTAAATTATATATCTGCATAATAATTTTATTTACCCAGTTTACAAATAAATCATTCACTTAATTAATGTTTCTTTTATTGATCGCTTGGAATTTCAAATTTATTTAACCAATGTTGAATGAGTGCGGGAGTGATCTATTTTATATAATTTGAATGGGTGCATTTAATATGTTAGTTAAGCGTCAAGTATATTTATAGCATTTATAATTATCGTACCATTCTTAGGTTAAGATTAAGTTTTGGGAGATTTATTCTGGGGGATATAGGGCGGGCCTAACCATGATAAAGGCATGTCAATAGTGTGTTAAGAGTAATGAGCGATATAGTTCGGAAATAGTGGCTGTGTTCATTTCTTGCTGTCCGCTGGAGCGATGCTTGGGCATGTTCTGTGATATAGTTGAGTGAGCGTGTGCACGTGCGTGGCGAGCTTGAAAAAGGTTCTCCTGGTGCCTATTACTCGGATTCAATCAGAATATAGGTATGAAACAAATAAAACGTACGTGTATATGTGTTTGAAACTATTTTCACAAAACATTATGTAACCCCGGATGACAGAACACAGCGGGTTCGTAAAAAGGGAATCGTCAATAGAAAGCCAGAAGGAGAACTAGTGTCCGCAGATATATAGACGAGGGTCCGGGTTACATTTGGCGCGTCAACGTGCGGCGAAACTGTTGTTTCAAAGGGCAGAACCGACGTGAAAATAACTGACGTTTCTAATAATGAAAGTCAATTTAAATAAAGAGACCCTGAGAAGGAAAGACGTTTAGCGACATAAAGAAGGCGCTCGGAACAACAGAATAAATTATCTATTAAAGCGGGGGGGAAATTTTATAATCACTAAAAGTCAAATTATTAAACATTGCTTGAGAGAGTGGGAAGGGGATTTAGTTTTGTCATTATTAAAATAATCAAGCAGTCGAATATACCTGATATTTGTAGAAAGCTGTGGAATAGCGGGATTCCGTGGAAGAAATATCGGAAGTAATTCATAAATTAATTTCTATATTAGCAAGTTAACCGCAAATAAATTTAATCAAAAAAAAATATATATATATACATCGTTAAAAGACGCATTGTAATATTATTATATTCTTGCGCAAAGGGAACGAACTGTAACCGGGATCTTGTTAGGAGTTGTGTGTTACTTAAAAATAAAAGGGACGTTGAGCGTAAACAACACATATATATAAATAACCACCGAAAAAAAAAAAAATTATAAAAGATAAGTAAAGGATAGCGTATCTACATATGTAACGACGCGTGTGACAGTATATAGGTATAACCGCACATATACCGATAGCTACTGAATATAAATAAAGGGGAACAGTGGAAACTGGGATAATCTGAGCGATAGAAACTAAACTTGAGGGCTTACTGTGGGAATTTTAAGAGCAAGGAGCATCTGAAAATAGGACAAGGCAGTCAGTGGGACCAGCGGAGTAGTAGGTGACGGGCCGTGGATTACTATAGCCGAATATAAATCGAATATTAAACAGGATGGAGGGAAAGTGGATTAAACTCGAACATTTTAAAGGAAAGGGAGACGAAAGCCCATGTCGACATGTGGAAAGTCTGAAGAGGTTGTTCTCTTGCGGGCAGTTTAGTGAAGAATCTAAGATAGCGATTGCATGCAGCCATATCCAAGGGGAAGCAGTGGAATGGTGGGAGGCGATGAAAGAGAAACCGGAAACGTTCGAAGAATACCAAAAAGCCATAATGGGAAGATATTGGGGACTAGCCCAACATGAAAGGGAAAAGTGGGCAATCGAACAAAGCAAAAAGGAAGAAGATGAAACATACAGTACCTTCATACAGTGACAGGTGGCGAGATTAAGAAAAATAAATGAATATCAAATACTGGAAGAGCGACAAATCCGGATAGCGGGGCGCAACCTGCCCAGGGAGATTAGACAAGTCATTGAGGGGAAAACTGAGATAACACGAGTGTTGGAGATATTAGAGGCGGCCGAAAATGATGACTATTTTAGCAAAGAAGGGAATGATGGGATCAGGATAGCTAATATGGCACAAGATGAAGGGGGGGAAGGACCTCGGAGAAAACAGGAGTGCCCAAAGATCGATGTGTCAATCCAAGGGGTTCATGTGAGGGCTCTGCTGGATACAGGAAGTCAGGTATCGGTAATGGCTCAGGAAATTTTTGACAGGATCGCCCAAGGGCAAACAGAAATGAAAATCTTGCCATTGAAAGGGACCCAGATTATACTGGCCAATGGGAAAAAGGCAAGGATACAGACCAAACAGGTGTGGGCGAATATAGCTATTGCAGGACAGGAATTCACCCAGATTGTGTTAATACTTGAGGGGCTGATACATGACTTGGTGTTAGGGTCTGATTTTATGAGGATGGCAAAGTGTAGCATTGATTATGGGACTGAACAAGCAAGAATCGGTAGAGTCACAATGCCTTTTGGGGAAACCATGGATAGAGAACCAGAAGGGCAGAGGAAGCTGCAATGTATCATGGTAAAAGGGGAGATTGAGAAAAGAGTTAATGAAATGACTGGGCCAGATAAAGGAGAGAGAGAGGATTCAAGGAATATTGGGGTCTTACGAGAGTGTTTTCTCGGACAAGCCGGGAGTAATCAAGGGGTACGAACACCGAATCCGGTTGAACACCAGCAACCCATATCAAACTAGGGCGTACCCAATCCCTTTCCAATACCGTGGAGATTGAAACCCAGCTGGAGCAGATGATAGAGTGGGGGTTATTTCAAAGTGTACCTCGCCATACAACAACCCCATCTTAGCCGTAAAAAAGGGTGACGGATCGATACGATTGTGCCTCGATGCCAGACAACTGAACAAGGTGACAATTCCAGATACAAACGCTCCGCCCATCATGAGCGAACTGATGACAAGATTTCAGAACAAGCGAATCTTTTCCACGATGGACTTGACGAATAGCTACTGGCAGATGAGCCTCCACCCCAACGATCGAAAATACACCACATTCAAATATAACGGACGGGCGTACCAGTTTAATCGCGTGCCTTTTGGATTAAAGAATAGTGGTGCAGGCTTAGTGCAGTGCCTGGACCAAACCCTATCAGATGAAGTTAAGAAATTTGTCACAATGTACGTAGACGATATCATTATAGCGTCTGAAGACATAGAGGAGCATTGTCGGCACTTAGAAATGTTGCTCCATGAATGCAAACAGAAGGGAATAAAAATAAACCTAAAAAAAAGCCACTTTGCGACCCAGGAAGTCAAGTTCTTGGGACATATCATAAGCCAGGATGGAATACGGCCCAACCCTGAAAAGATCCAGGCCATCCAAGAATTCCCTGTTCCGAAGAAGAGAAAGGATATTAAAGCATTCCTCGGAATGTGCACCTTTTACAACAAATTTTATGAAAACTTCTCCCATGATATGGAACCCCTATTACAATTGTTAAGAAAGGAGCAAGCGTGGACATGGGATGAGAGACGGGAACGGAGTTTCCAGAGGGTGAAGGAAGGGTTTTTAAAACAGACCATATTAGCATACCCAGACTTCGACCAGATATTTTGGGTACAGACGGACAGTAGCGACATTGGGCTAGGAGCCACGTTGTACCAAAAGGGACCGGACGGAGAACAGAGGGTGTTGGCATTCGTTAGCCGACTACTCAAAGATCCCGAACGAAGATACACTGTCACCTTTCGGAAGCCCTCGCCATAGTGTGGGCTTTCAAAAGGTTCCGACAGTACCTGGTCGGATCCAAAGTGAGAGTAATTACCGACCATCGGAGTCTGGAATTTCTGAATAAAAGTTTTTTGACAAATAATAGGTTAGTGAGGTGGAGCTTAACCCTGCAGGAGTTCCAATATGAAGTGGAATATTGTAAAGGGAAGGATAACGTGGTCGTGGACACACTGAGCCGTTACCCTGTGGGAACACAGCCAAATGCCGAGGCTGGGGAATTCGCGTACATAACCGCTACTACCAGGCGGAGCCGGGAGGGTGAGTTTAGTGCAAACAACCTTCGGAGGGTCCAGAAAGATGATGAAGAATGCCAACAAATAATACGATACCTAAGTGAGAGGAGGCCAAAGGCAGGGTCCGAAAAAAAAAAGGAAGAGACTGGGGGGGTCTGTTATGGAAATATCGGGACCGGTGCATTATTCTGGAAGGAATAGTCCAAAGGAAAACAGGGAATGGGAAACAAACCCGTATTGTAATACCGAAGGGAATGCGGGATCGAATGGTTGATGAGACCCATCAGGAACGTGGCCATTACGGGACAAGCAAGACTGAGGGGTACCTTAGTAATTGGTTTTACTGGCCAGGGATGCACCACGACATTGCCAGAAGACTACGGGAATGTGAGATTTGTGCGAGGACAAAACCGTTAAATCGGTCGAATGAAGGACCTCAGATACCGATCATCGTCCAGGAACCAAACCACACCCTGGCCATTGATTATTACGGGCCATTGCCGATGTTTGGGGGAAAGAGGTATTTACTGGTCACATATGATTTGTGCTCCAAAATGGTCGCTGCGTACCCCATGGCCCGGACTAATGCAAACCAGACCATCAAACTGTTGGAAACCAAACAATTTCCCATCATCGGGAAACCTAAGTGCCTTTTATCGGATCATGGCACACCATTTGTATCAAAGATGTGGAGGCGATGGGTGAACCAAACCGGGATCAAACATCATATGACGTCTATCCGGAACCCGCAGAGCAACCCATGCGAGCGGGTGATGCGGGAGTTGGGGCGGCTATTCCGCGTGTACACTGCAGGAGATCATCGGAAATGGGTTCGGGAGATTCCCCGGATTACTGAAATGATCAATACCTCAAAGAATGAGTCCACTGGACTTGAACCAAGTCGACTCCATTATGGACGACCTATACCGTATCCTTACAATGATAGACCCTCGATCCGAACAGGAAGAGTTGATCGAAAACATGACAATCAGATAGCATTACGGAGATTGGAACATATGGGGGAAATGTGAAGGCAGACCACTAGGCCAACCCGAAACATGTTCGCTGTGGGAGACAGAGTCATGGTAAGAGCAAATCCGGTCAGTCGACCGGAGCAGCACATATTCAAGAAATTCCTCGACATCTATGAGGGCCCATATGAGATCGTCCGGGCATATGGGAATAATGCCTTTGTACTGGGCCAAGGAAAGGGAACATTTAATGCGAGGGCACTGAAGAGGGCCGAATAACTTGGCTCCTTCTCAGAGCTAAAATCCGCAATCCTCGGATTTTACTCTACACCAGGCGGGGAGATATGTAACGGAATAGCGTTACATAGGGTTTGAACCTAGGAAAGTTATATATATTGTACCGGTCAAAAAGAAGCCAACACATCAACAA
The DNA here is from genome assembly GCA_028023455.1 of Epiperipatus broadwayi. Taxonomy (NCBI): domain Eukaryota; kingdom Metazoa; phylum Onychophora; class Udeonychophora; order Euonychophora; family Peripatidae; genus Epiperipatus; species Epiperipatus broadwayi. The sequence continues at coordinate 408,608 of JAQFVV010006553.1, read as the reverse complement.
ACCCAAACTCAAAGTCGGATTCAAACTCAGGTGGTTCAAACTGAATTCAAACCCAACTCACTAGCTCAGATCAAATCAATGGATGACATATATCGACGGTACATGACTATGCGCCAAGGAACTAGCTCAACGGATGATGATGATTAATGAGACTCCTGATCTAACTCTAATAAAGTATAATAAAATAACTAACAATCTTTATAAGTCAACTCATACATATATGTTCGGGTTGCCAATACAGACAGTGAGCATTAATATTAAAATAATTTGAATAAGAAAGAAAGTTAAAAAAAAAAAACAAATGTGTTAATAAAATGTTTAATAATAATTATAATTTTGTTCAACTTTTAGATTGTGATTATATAGATTACCTCTAGTCTTTAAACAGAATTTATATTTACAACAAGAATGGCAGTCCTTATTATATGCCAATACTATTACGCAATATTATATGATAAATATATGTCTATGCCCCCGACAAGAAAATAAAGGTAGGTAAAGGTATTTGGCTATGACTGAAATTATTATTCTGATTCTAAAGGAAAGAATGTGAGATTTATTTTCACATTCGCAAATCAATTCATAAAGAGCAAGATACGTATTTAGGGCATAACTTTAATATTTAATAGAAAACTTATTTAATTATAAATAAACATGAATTTGTTCGACTTTAATAAAATCAATTCATCACGATTTACGAGCATGAGAGCGGGCTTTACTGGAACTGAGAAATAAACGGTACTGACGACTTATGAGCTATAAGAATAAATGTGAAAAATAATGGCTTGTCTATGATTTGAGAAAATAGCAGGACTGCTTGTATTTGACAAGTCTTCAATGCCCTATATAAAGGATCCATAGAACACAGGGAAAACCAGGTCGGGTCGTAGCCTCGAACCTTTGGTGTTCCAAATATAAAACGAGCAAGTGGAGGAAGTGCTTTCTTCCTAGATAATTAAACTAATAGAAATATCACTGAGGACAAGCCTATGAAACAGGAGATGGCTCGCGTCAGCAACGTTCGGAAAATGATGACTTGGTAATCATCGTATTTAAATAATAAAACCCAATTTATATAAAGAGTGCTCTACGTGATGACCTGATCAAGTTAAATTAAAGTCAAACGTGCTTTAATCAAAAAGTATTTAATGCAATTAGAAATTATATTAATTATGCCCTAAATCCCATGCCCTTCCTGAATATTACTAGAAAGTATAAAATTTGAATTAGAATATATATTCATTTAATTCCTTTATCAACCTTTTTGCGAAACAATAAATTAATGTGAATAAATAACTATTATAAATTCAGTAAAATGGCCGGGAGCATAGGTTAAAAATTGAGCTAATAATTTGTTGTTATTAGCCATTAATAAAATAGCAAAAATTGTACAAATCATTCAACTCGATAATTAATAGAACTGTATCAAAATAGTTCTAGTGGGTAAGAATTACTGTAAAAAAAAAAAATATATAATATTATTTAACAAGGCAAATGCAACGAAGGAAATTATTATCGAGTTGAAGTTATTATTGGCATATAAAAAAAAAATAAACAACATTAATAAATCACACAATAAATATATATAATATAATAAATGAACCGCCATCGTAAGAAAAGAGAAAGTTAAATATTAAATTTAAAGACTAGAGATTAAGATATAGAATTACTACATAATTTAAAATAACATTAACAAAAAGACAATTTTACAGTAGATAGCTTAAAGATGTTTTAACTTAAAGTTCAGAACTGGCCAGGTTCAAAAGGAAAGATATTACCATTTCTTCATGGTTGGCTTCTGAATTTCCACAGGGCAGAGTCCAGTTGGATGAAACGTATGCGCACATTTTGAAAATTATGTGAATAGTATTTTGATGGATTTCTCTAAGGTTTCGGCAGCTTACGATTGGTATATGAATTTTTATATTGCAGCCACATTGAAGATTTTCAGGGGACTTAAGGAACAGTAGTCAGACTCTTGAAGTTAAGCCCCCCCACTATGGTAGAAACACTATTTTACTTCATAATTTAACTGGGTGACTTCTCTAATGAAATATATAGCTTCTCTTAATGAGGAATAATAGCTGCTTGGAAACTTTTCCTGGGCTCTTTATATTGTATCTGATGCCTTTAGGCTAAATCAATCTTACAAAAAATTTACTAGTTGTTTTTAGATACATTCCTTTGATAAGGCTTTCAAACTCATTAACTTGAATTCATTTTCTAATTAGAAAATGAATTTTTAATATCAGAAAATGATTTTAATTAGGACCGTCCTAACATTTTAAAGACTTATCTATTTCTAATTAATAAAAACTTTAACCATTGTTTTGGAAAGAGAAAATCTGAAAGCTTATCGAAAGAATGTACTATTAATCACTAAAAATTTAACATATTATTTAAAAGTAAAATAAACATTCCCGACGCAATGAAACTTTCGAACAATTATATATATTTAAACATTTATAAATATTTAAACATTTATAAATATATATAAGCACAATCCACGCAGTTATAATATATATAAATTCATGAATAATTCTAACATGAATTTATTAATAGAAATGATTAGTTTAAATCTCAAATGAATTAATTTTAACACACATTTATAATAGTTTTTCTTTAAGGAAACTAGCGTGGACTGAACGCATAAAGCCCCATTGCATCGGAAATTCAAAGTTAGTACAAGGGTTTGAAGTTGGCTACATGTGAAAGATCATGAAGCTAGGATCGAACTTAGATCCGACTGCTTCAATATATTGATGACGAAATAAATGACAGGTACAAAACTTTTTAACAAAGCGATCTTGTTTTAAGAATAAACGAGAAACAGCCGTGTCTAAAGCAGATCGCAGCTATACATGAGTACCTGTCAGATTTATTGAAATAAAATTAAAAGAGTTTTTATTTTTGGGGAATTAATTTGTTATAATTATTATTTATCAAGTTTGCTTTTTTTTGTCATTTCGTTTTAAAAGAAACAGGGAATGTTCGAGAACAAATTAGAAAATTTATTAAATCATTTTGAACAAAAGGGAAGGAAAAAAAAAAAAGTAAATTAATTAATCTGTAATAGGTAAAAAAAAAATCCAAGCGATCTAAGATATTTTGAATGGGGGGCAATTAGTAGAGTCAAATTTAGAGAAGTTGAAACAATAAGCAGGATGTATGTTGGTAAGGTCTAGATAACAATCCAAATTTAGAAGCAGAGGTGATAAAAAGTGTACACTGCTATTGTACTACTTAGACTTCTGACTCCGGCTAAAACAATATGTAAGAAAAATGGAAAAACTAAATTAAATTCCCACGTGGTGCAAATGTCACAGAAACTATTAAATAAAGAGGATCCTTGATTAGCAAATAAGAACTAATGACTTATGAGTGCATGATAGAGATTGGAGGAAAAATTCAAGGTGTCACGGCGGGAAAGAGGAGAGAAGAAAAAGGCAAGACGGAACCGAAAAAGGTCACTAAATTGAAAGTTGTTGAAGGCGAAATTAAGTTGAATTGTAGCGGAAAGTATTATTAATTTTTGCGGAGCTTCCGATTAAGTACTTGGACTTCCTAACCTACACGTGTGTAATATCGTAGCCGAAATGCGTTGCTGAATCCAAAATTCGCGGCTTGGCCGCCGAACCTTCGCACCTGGCACTGCTGATCGTCCTAGAATGCTCTCAACCCCGGAGAAAATGAACTCAAGGACCACACACACCCTGGAAGCCTCACCCAGAACCAACATGCGGAATTAATAAAATATCGCTCAGGATCCCATTACAGTCTTCTCATCCCACAGGTAGTTATTTTAACATTTGCTTACACATTCATGCACCAGATAAATACTTTAAAGTGGAGAACGATTTACAAACATTAAGTATAAAATGATTAAATTGCTAATGACCAACTGAACCACTAAAGAACTCAACCAGTATAATATGTACAATTAATACTCAGCAAAGATCTATGTAAGTTAATATTCGCTTCCGTAATTGTGTTATCTAGACTTACTAAATTATATATCTGCATAATAATTTTATTTACCCAGTTTACAAATAAATCATTCACTTAATTAATGTTTCTTTTATTGATCGCTTGGAATTTCAAATTTATTTAACCAATGTTGAATGAGTGCGGGAGTGATCTATTTTATATAATTTGAATGGGTGCATTTAATATGTTAGTTAAGCGTCAAGTATATTTATAGCATTTATAATTATCGTACCATTCTTAGGTTAAGGTTAAGTTTTGGGAGATTTATTCTGGGGGATATAGGGCGGGCCTAACCATGATAAAGGCATGTCAATAGTGTGTTAAGAGTAATGAGCGATATAGTTCGGAAATAGTGGCTGTGTTCATTTCTTGCTGTCCGCTGGAGCGATGCTTGGGCATGTTCTGTGATATAGTTGAGTGAGCGTGTGCACGTGCGTGGCGAGCTTGAAAAAGGTTCTCCTGGCGCCTATTACTCGGATTCAATCAGAATCTAGGTATGAAACAAATAAAACGTACGTGTATATGTGTTTGAAACTATTTTCACAAAACATTATGTAACCCCGGACGACAGAACACAGCGGGTTCGAAAAAGGGAATCGTCAATAGAAAGCCAGAAGGAGAACTAGTGTCCACAGATATATAGACGAGGGTCCGGGTTACAATATATATATATAAAATGAAAATACCAATTTAATTGTTGCCAATTTTATTGGCAAAAACTTCTCAATTTTCATATTGTCATACTGAATGTTTTCATCAATTGTAGAACAACATACTAATATCTCTCTGTGCTTTTTTTGTGAATAGGAAGATTACAGAATAAATCATTTTACATTCTATAAGCATAAAACCATAGCATGATTATACAAAAAAGTGACACTGATTTAAAACATTTAAGCAAACCATCAGTAAAACATTATCTCAGAAAATAATGGGTAAAAAATTAATGTAAATTTAAACTAAAAAAATACATCCCTTATTTGTTCTTTTTAAAGAAAAGTTCCAGCTGAGAACAAAATTTTAAATACAAACAATTGAGAAAAAACTTTTTATTTAGTCTTAAAGCATTGAAAACTAAGATTAAATCACAACCTCATGTAATGGAGATAAAAATAATTTCTACTAACAAATACAACATTAATATTTATCTCTCCATCCCATGCATGAATTTAATATTCAATGACTGCAAGCATATCACACCACCTGAAATTTCCATGCATCTTGATTTTCTAAAATTTTATAAATTAAACAAGTATCCATCTCAGTATTTTTGTAAATGTATTTATATTTTTCCAAAGAATAATTAGTATGAATTTTGCTTGCATAATGTAAGTATTTATGTTTTTTTTTTATTTTGTGTATTACATATTGATTGTAGTCTTAATATAACAATTTTATTTTTCCATTTTTTTGCAATTTATGTCTATATTTTTGTTACCTTTTTAAATATAAATATATTTTTATAAGAAATACTTATAATAACAAAAAACAAAATTGTCATTTTGATAGGAAAATGCCTGGACTTGATGGGGAAATACCTGGATTTGATGGGGAAATGCCTGGACTTGATGTGAAAATGCCTGGACTTGATGGAAAAATATCTGGACTTGATAAAAAAATGCCTGGATTTGATGGGAAAATGCCTGAACTTGATGGGAAAATGCATGGACTTGATGGGAAAATGTCTGGACTTGATCAGGAAAATGCCTGAACTTGATCGGGAAAATGCCTGGACATAATTGTTTAGAAGGTTATGCCTAGATTATAGCTGAATCTAGCACAAAGTTTTTACATTGACCATATTTATGTTTTACACTTTGGCTATGTTTATACATTAGTTATCCATATGTTTACACATTTGTTAGTGGCAATGAGTGCTCAATTCGATTAGATAATCTGGACTAATTACTTCTGAAGGCATGGTCGGATATGACAATTGTAATATTTTATCTTAATTTTCCTAAAAAAAAGCTTCCAACTGGTCTCAGATACAAGCACTATTAAATTGTATTCTAAATGTAAAGAAATTTATTTTATTATTTATATGTTTATGATTACATTTTTTTTTAACTTTTTATACTAATATTGGAAGATTTTTTTTGTAAATAATGCTTATAATAAAAAATCCCCAATTTGGAACCTTAATTATATTATAAAAGAATATTTTTGTCATACTGTTTGTAATATTTATATTATAAAACCACATTGTAGGCATTGCAGGTCAAAAAAGAATAATAGATTTTTTGTTTAAAACTTATAAACATTCAAAATTTTAGAAAATAAATATGGAGAAAAAAGTCTGTCCTTATCTTTTGCTTTTGAATTAAATCTTTAATTCTTTTTTCTTTAAAATTAATGAAGGAATTTGGTGTCGAAGATGAATGTTAATACTTTGTTTAATTAAATCCTTATTTTATTTTTTCCCACCCAAATTTAAATTTTCCTGTTTCTTTATTCTTTATGTTATGATGTGTAAAGTATGATGTAATATTAACATTTATGCAAAGACTGTATTTTCTGTTCATTGAATTGTTGTATGATTAAACATTATTATAATTTTCCCGATGAAATTTATTTCCCATTATTTATTCATTTGATTTTCATGTAAATAGGCAGAATGAGGATTCCTATGTTAAAAATTCTAAACTTTTTATTTATTAAAGAATACTTTCTTTTATAGTTTATTTGCCATAGATATGGCATGATATTGTTATTAAAGTTTCTACAAAAGCCACTTTTTTAGGGCAAATAATTAACCAACATACATCAAATATTAAAATAGGCAAAACTCTCCATACAGTAGTGCCACTCAGTGCAAGTCAGAGTAATCAATGGATGCCAGAAGGCTTGTGCATAAAATCCATATCTAGTGCCTACTCATCCAATATCCCCAGACTAGTTTCTGGTTTGTGACCTTTGTCAGTGAGGAGCTTGGATCTGAGAGCACTGCACCTAGATATTGGATGAGTAGGCACTAAATAGGGATGTTATGCACAAGCCTTCCGGCATCCATTGATTACTCTGGCTTGCACTGAGTGGCACTACTGTATGGAGAGTTTTGCTTGTTTTAATAACAGTTATGAGCAAGCATAAGAAGTAGTGATTATGTGGTGTTTGGTGGTTTAATATATCAAATATGAAGAAACAAAATTAAAATCTGCCAAAAAAATTTTATTACTACAAATTATTTGTGAAGAATAACTTTTTGTACCTACTAAAAATATCTATTCATGGTTAAAAGATAAATAAATTCACTGTAATGTGCTTAATTTTTTGAACACACAGATAGTCAATCAGAAATGTATAAAAATTAATTACAATTTTATGATCTTATCAGGCACTTTTCTTCTCCATATTTTCTCAATTTTTTTGAGATTTAATTCAATGGTTTTAACTTATCTCTAAGTTTTAGATCAATATGCCTTTATTTCTTTAATAGATTGTTTGATATGGTTGCAAACTAGTTCTAACATTAAAATCATTTTTTAAACATGTTATTAATTTATAGATATATAATAATTTTTTATGATTTTATGAAACCTTTACAAAATTTTGATTTTTTAAAAAACATCAATATAGATTTGCAAACTAGTTCTAACATTAAAATCATTTTTTAAACATGTTATTAATTTATAGATATATAATAATTTTTTATGATTTTATAAAACCTTTACAAAATTTTGATTTTTTAAAAAACATCAATATAGATTTAAGCATAATTAATGAACATTACATTAAAAAAGACGCAGACTAATTAAACAACACCAATAATAAACTTATTGGCAGAAATGAATAAGACTGCTCAAATCGAAAAGATGGCCAAAGAGAATAAAGGTCATATAGAGGTTAAAATGGCTGTCAAATGAAAGAAATGAAAGATAATCAAAATCTGCTGAGAAATAAAATTAAAGATTTTTTTTTTCCAAAAATTTTTCTTTCAAGTATTTGGCCCATAATCATTTCAGAAAATTATCCAAAATTTATTGATAAATTCTTAGCTAAGCATTTAAACAAAAACGAAATACTCATTATTTAGCTGTTGGCTAACCTCGTGCGTTAATAACTTTTCCTCTAATTTTTTTCTTATTAAGATGCTTTGTAATATTATTACTATTTAAAGTAAATATTTATCAGTCTTATTTTAATTATTATTATTATTTCAGTTAAAATATTATATAATACATATGCATTTAAAAAATTAAAAGTTATAAATTTAAAGCATTGAAGATCCTTCTAATCTTTTCACAAAAAATACTAAAGGCAAGTTTAATATACTAACTCAGAAGTTGTTATTCATATGAGAAATGCATGAATACAGCTCAAAATTTAGTTGCAAACATGTATATTCTATTGAAACAATCAATCTTAGCTTAAGATTGTGCTTCATGTTTCTACCTACTAACCTGTGTTTAAATCCCTATTTCCCATCCTGCTTCTTTTGCCGTGTATATATATTTCATGTATTTATTTGAGATGCGCACCTAAATTATAAAATTTAATGTTTCAATAACATGTTTTAAAATTATTATTAATTCTTTTTATTAATTATTAGTTTTTTTTATATTAAAGTATTATAGATGCGGCTCAAATATATATATAGGAGCAAAACTTACTAACAAAATATTGACTTTTAAATATTTATTATATGTCATTTTAACTTTTTCTTTTTAAATTGCTTGTTTTTCTATTAAACTATATATATTTTTTTATAAAATCCAATATGGAAGTTGCAAGTGTTGTTAATTGTCTAAAAATAATTAGGGGTTGGAAGCACTATTGTTTTAATCTGGGGAAGGTATTTTTTTTAATTAAAGTTTTACTTAAAATAAATGGGATTAAGTAGATTAAAGATTTACTTGTGTTAAAAACATGTTGTCAAATCTATTTCTAATCTGGAAATAGATTTGAATTTATTTTTGGACGTTATCTAACAATTGCATCTTCAAAAACAACTGATAAAGGAAAAAGTATAAAATCACTGAATTTTGAATCACAAGAGAGATTAACTACTATTGAAAAAGATTAGCTACTCTAGTGAAATGATTGTTAACATCATGGTGAAACTTAAAATGATGTAGTAGTAAATCCATCATTTCCTGACCCTTGTGGGTCGTTTTCCACTGCCATAATATTCTGCTACCTTCAAGTGAAGTAAAGGCTCGATGGAGAACTTTAATAATGCTAATAGAAACTTGCTGTCATTAAGAAGAATTCATTTGGATCCTCAATTCGCTATGCACGTGCCATACTTTAAAATGGATTCTTAAAATTGCAAGGTAAATTTCTAAGCCGCCACCTAATAATCAATTTAGTCTAAATAATCTATCAAGATTTCTTATGTATTATTTAACTTTGCTTTTTATAAATCTGTGAATGTAAATTTGCTCTCAAATGATTTCGTTATATATAATCTATCTCATATGCTCTGGCTTTCTTTAATTTTGGTGCGGTTAGTTATTTATTACTTGATTTTATATATATATGCTTTTATTATTATTATTATTGTTTTGCCAATCTCAAACAAACTGGTGAGCTTAATTTATAAAAATCTTTTCTGTCTGTTAAGTAAACTCTCATGAATCAAGTTATTAACGTCCCCTTTTAAAACATAACACATTATTAATTAATACGCTTGCCAGATTGTTTTACGTCAACATTTTGTTTATGCTTTAATTATAAATATATATATTTGTTTAACTATGGATTTTCTACTCGGAGAATCCAGAACTATGGCTAATTAACGCTTTAAAATTTTAAAATATTCTTTATTCATTTCTAAAAAGGTGACCGATTATTTGTTTTCTATATAACTCCTAGTTATTTTTTTCTATACTCTTAAAATAGTCTATGCTTAAAATATCAAATAAAGTACTTATATATTTCATTTATTGTAAAATCAACGAAAGTGGAATTGATCTATTTTAAATATCAGAAAAGGGATGGGGGAAAAATCTTAATGTTTCTTTTGCTAAATAAAATCTTCAAGTACATTTTAGTAAACGAAATCTAAATTTCTCTATATATATTATAATTGCATAGCATATTATAGTATTCAAACAGGGTCATTTATTTTAAAGCTGTAAAATTTATTCAATGTTGTTAGTGACATTCATTCATACTGCATTCCTGACATATAGCTGATTTTCATGATTATATATACGTGCTTCTTAATCTGGGGGTTACGACAAATTCGAACCCATAGATTTCTTCTCAAGTCTTCGTATAAAAATGCCTCTGGCGGTGACCCGTAAGTTTGGCACAGGCTATGCATATTCTTTCTTCGTATCAAAAGCCTCTGGCAGTGATCCCATAAGTTTGGCACACGCTATGCATATTCACTTTGTAGATAAAAGTCCTCTCGCATCGGTTATACCAGCAAAAGTCTGGGCCACGCCATGCCTATCCACTTTTCTCTAAGCACTACCCAAGAAGGGGGTGTGAGATTTCGTTTTTCATCCAGATGCACGACCTTTTCCTCTTAGTTATTTTAGGCTATTATGTCAGCACCGCAAACTTCTTCGTATTTATTATTCCTTTTGCTTCATGACCCAATTTTAATGCTCTAATATTAAAATTAAGCTTTGCTTAAAAGATATATATAAATGCCAATTACTTCTATTTTATTAATTAAGTTTATTTCAATCATATACAATCTCACCAGTTGTAATTTATATATCTATATTTAAGAGTATCTATATGCCTTGGGGAAAATAAAGCGTTCGTCTTACTATTGTTAAAATAATTTGTCATTAAATATTTTGTCATAAGTTTAAATATAATCAAATGTTTTCAAATGTATTTTATGTATTTTCATGACTATAATGGCAGGAAAATAGTTTGTATTTATATCTGTAATAAATCTCAGAACGCTCCCCTAATATATGTTAATCACCACGTTTCTGAACCGTAAATCAAAGCGTTAATAGCAATTTTGTGTAACTTCTTTCTAATACTGATTGGCATCTTAATATTGGACCCACCAAAGATATGGTTTATTTATAATATATCATTTAGCTAATAAAGAGCATATGAGAAATAATAGCGTGAATGACACTATGTAATCATCTACTGCTTGCTCATTCACGCACATACTAATATACTTAATTTATAAATGTATATAACTAATTTTTCATTATATTAAAATATATTTTATTGTCTAACTTATTTGAGTAGTTCGAATTCCTTCCTCTTTCCTCCACTTCCACATATTACAGCAATGCTTATGTATATTTTAATATAATCATAGTTAATAAATGTCTCATTGGCTTGCTCAGCTCTGCTAGTCGGCCAGATTAAGATTCATTCTCATGGGCCATCACTATTATGTTATCCATTAGGTGTTTGATCTGGGGTTTAGAGAGTGGGTTCGAATTCAGGCTGGTTCCTGACCTAAATCTTGGGCTTGACTGGGTTTGAAGTACATTTTGTGAGTTCCAGCTCATGTTAGATGGATAAACATGTTTTGACTGGCACACTATATATTACATCATGTCAGGCATGTTTTCAAATTATGCTATAAAGCAGGGTGGGAAACTTCCAGCCTGGAACCAAATCTGGCCCTCTCAAGCTCTCAATATGCCCCCTGGATATTTTCAAAAATGTATATAAAATAGCTCTGCATAAAACTTCTATTTAAATATGTATATAGTTTAAATATTGTATTAAGAGTTAAGTAATATTTATTTTCTCAATATTCAACTTTTATAATAGTTAAACCACTAAACATCTCATGATCACTATTTCTTATGCTCACACATAACTGTTATTAACACAGCAAAACTATTCATACAGTAGTGCCACTCAGTACCAGCCAGAGTAATCAATGGATGCCAGAAGGCTTGTGCATAAAATTCCCATCTAGTGCCTATTCATCCAATATCCCCAGACTAGTTTTTAGCTTGTGGCCTTCATTAGTGAGAAGCCTTGGATATATATGACTATATAAGCTATTGAGATTAGATTGAAAATATTATTGTGTTTTCAATTTTATTCTCATAGTTTTGTAGTTAAGTAAAAATAAAATGTGGCTGCTGGAAGATTGCATTAGATCCTAAGATCTAGGTGCAGTGCTCTTAGATCCAAGACTCCTCACTGATGAAGCCACAAGCCAGAAACAAGTTTCGGGATATTGGATGAGTATGCACTAGATGGGAATTTTATGCACAAACCTTCTGTCAACCATTGATCACTCTGGCTGGCACTGAGAGACACTACTGCATGGAGAGCTTTGCCTTGTTTTATAATAGTTCCAGTTCATTCTATCAGAGGTATAATATTCCAACAAATTATTTATATTGTATGGTCTATCTGACTATAGATTTGATATTTGACACTGAGAACATTTCTTTGTTTTTTTAGTGATTTTCACATATTAATTGTATATTCACAAAAATAAAATTAGAATTTTACTTTGTTTTATTATTATTATTTTGCCTTTTTTTTTTTTTTTATTAAGATGGATGTGCTGAGAAAATTGGGGGAAAAAATGACACAGAAAATTGTGTATTTCAATAGAAATGAATCAATGCATATTTTTTTTTTATAGAAAAAAATAGGAAATTGATGTTAATGATATGTCTGGAAAATATTTCAGTTAATGAATAATTTGACATTAAGAGGCAATGTTTATCAAAACATTCTGATATCAACAAAATTGTTGGGGGGGGGGGGATAATAAAATAAAAAACTTGAAAAAGAATTTCACCAAGTGGCTGATGTACCTCATAAAAAGTCCAAACATGTTAGAAATTATGTGAAAGCAAATTATATTATTTTAAAAAGAAAATTTGAAACTATTTTCTAAAGAAGAATTAATAAGTGACTGCATCTTAACACCTGTAGTTAATCTGCCCAGATCATAAAAAGAAATTCAAGACTATAAATATCTCCTGAATAATAATGTGGAACAGTCATTAATAATAATGATTTACTTTATTTTTAATTCAGAAAAAAATTATGGCCCAAATTTAAAAAGGGCAAGTTGGAATTGGCCTGCCATCTGTAAATATTGCCCACTTCTAGTAATTAGATGTAAATCAATTACTATTTGACCAAATATAATAGATTAATTTTTAAGTTGATTATTTTGTATGGTCCACAAATGATATTATAAATATCCAAATGACCCTTGGTAAAACAATGTTCCCCACCCCTGTTATAAAATTTGAATCTGACTTTGCATTATTTGATTGTCTTCTGAGTAGTCACAGCATGTCAACTGTAGACTTGCACATACATGCATGCAATATTTTTAGATATGTAGTGTATTAATATATATATATTGCAATGAAGGTAAATGTTACTAATATTTTAAATTATAGAATGTCTTTGAAGCTTTACTTTTAAAAAAAACCTCTTATTGTTGAATTTTTAGAAATTTAAAATTTTGTATTTGTCTTTCAGTTTTATAATCATATTTTATAAAGTAAACAAACAAGCAAATATCTAGAACATCAATTGATGTGATGTGATGTGATGCACTGTGACTTTTCCTTATAAAGAGTCAGGAATCTCTCAGCAACTATGCCCAGAGAAACCTGTTAGCCACTTTACCTTTCCTTTTCATTCCCCACCCTAAATTTTCCCATATCCTGCTGTATCCCATTTTCACAACATTATCTTTGTCAACTCCATGACCTTTAGATCTAAATCCCCCTTACTTTTTCTCAAACCTAGCATAAAAATCAATAATCCGCATTCTGTATAATCACCTTATATTTATTCTTCCACAATTTTATTATTTATATCCTTTCTGCTTTCAGGCATTTACATTCAATTAACTGCCTAATATTTTCTATGCCTCCCTTACATAACTTGCAGACTAAATCACCCACATTTTTCCATTTACATGTATATTCCCTTGTTGCTAAAGATCCTGTTCGAGCCTTAAACAATAAACTAATTTTATTGCTATTATCATAAATTAAATCGCACCCAATATTCTATTTACTTCTATATATATTTAAACTCTTTGCCTGTGGGATATGAAAAGTGCTGCCACATTGCGTTCATCTGTATTTATTTCAAATAATTTGAATTTATTTGAAATTTATTTATCATTATCCATGAAAGATTTATCTACTTACTGGTTTAAAAATCAGTGCATTAAATCAAATGTCACATGACCTAATTTAATAAAGCTTGTATTTACAAATGTTATATATGGAGCTCGCAAAACAAACTCTTAACAAGCTTTGTAGAATACCTCCAACCTCAGACCAGTTTCTGCTACTGGTGTCCTCACTGAGGATGCCAGTACCTCAGTAGCATAAACTGGTCTGAAGTTGGAGATATTCTACAAAGCTTGTTAAGAGTTTGTTTTGTGAGTTCTATATATAATTTATGTATATAGATATGTGTGTTTGGGTGCAATGAATAAATTTTCTATTAACTGAAAGAAAATTCTTTGATTCTTCACTGAGATCTTAGACCTTAAACAACCTGAGAAGAACAATGTATTAGGTTTGTTCTATATTTTCTAATTATCATAGCAATTTTTAGGAGATGAAAACATTTATATAATAAACAAAGAAAAATGCAATGCTTATCGGTACACATGAATCATCATAGTGCCCTTTATCGGCTTTCACCTCAAATTTTAGAATCAAAAAATCTCATCGTAATCTTCCCTTTTTCACATGCTCACCATTTCTTATGCTTGCTTATAATTGTTATTAAAACAGGCAAAACTCTCCATACAGTGGCGCCACTCAGTGCAAGTCTTTCTTCTCAGAATTTTTATAATTCCTAATTGAAATGTGAGATGAATCTTTTAAAAGACAGAATAAAGATATTTTAACGTAAATGAATAAATATCTGTCAGTTATTTTAGAATTGTTTAATTAGTAAGACACATCATTTCCATCACGAGTGTAATTTGGCTTATGTTCTGCTCAAGTACACGACAGTGTAATTAATTAAATAAATGGACCAGTCAATGTATATGTTTGGTAGAATGTGAATTCAATGCCCAAGGTAATTATAAATGATCAAAAAAAGAGAGTTTTAAAAATATCCGAGTTATTGACTTAAACTGCGACTTGTTAATGTCTTTAGAATTGACTACCCACCTATTATTATTGTTTTTTCTAGTGAAGAAATAAGTGGAAAGAATTGAAAAATTACCACATACTAAATAAAACATTGTTAATTTGTAAAATTAGAAGAAAAAATGACAAATTTGAAAAGTGGAGATATACACCAGTTTAAAAATGCAAGTAGAGTTGAATTCATTATAAATAAAAGAAGGAAGAATATGTTTGCAGAAAAATACAAAATATGGTTAATTCATAAAAGTTCTTATTCTGATAAATAAAAAAGATGATAGGATACTTTTGAATACATTGAACATCATTTAAAAGTTTGCAATGAGGATTGGAAAACCTTGATAGTTGAAACTATAAGAGATAAATTTGAGTAACAAATCTAGAATGAAAGGAGAATTGGCAGGAAAAAGATCTGCCTTATAATTTTTTTCTTATTTTTAAAAAAAATTCTAAAAAGTAAAATATCATAGTAGAATTTGATTATATTTCAACTAATTGAATATATGTACTTGTTGTTTGTTATGTCTGTTATATCTAACCTTGCCTTTAGAAGAGGATTATTACAGATTCCTTGCCTGATTGGCTAGCACTTGATCACTATACAATGGGGATAAATCCTTAGTTGGAGTTCACACACATAATCTGAGTCCAGTAAAATAGAAGATCTGCCATTAAATAGTCAGCCTTTTTAGAGGCAAGGCAGAGAGAAATTGCTTCTGTCAACCTGAATGACTGAATGTGCTCTCCAATAAAGCCTCTGCCATCAGCAAAGATATTTTCTTTAGTCATTATTGTAATGTCCATGCAGTGAGGCAAGTCCACATATGGACTGGAAATTGCTACATCCACAACCAACTTGAGGCAAGCTGTCTAAGTGCAGGTGGAAGAGTCTTACTTGAGCTCACGAGGCAGGCTACTTATATAGTTGGAAGTGAGTTCATTTGCTCGGCATGACTTCCTCAGCATTAACTATATAAACCATATGTATATGTTTGATTAACTAACATGTGTGTATATTTTTGTACTAATAAATTATACATATTAATTGTTGAGTAGTTTGTCATCATTTGTCTATTCGTTTGGAACCAAACCTGTAAAACAATCCAAACACAACAATGTTCTTAATAGATTTATTACAGAAGATAATCAATGGGTAGTGAGATGCAAGATATATGTTAAAACTAAACATGAGAGAGAAAAGCCGTTAATTGAATAATAGAATTGACATTTTATATTACTAATCTTCAGAAATATTTCTGTTAATATAAATTAGAGCTTAACAAATCATTTTACAATTAAAAATTGAAGATTGGTTCAGATTTGACTAAAACAAATATAGTAAATAATTTACTTTAAAAAATCAATTCTATAAATAGAAATGAAAACAAAAAATAGTAATTCAACAATATTTTTTTTTATTTAGGATCAATATATATATAGTAGGAAAAAAAGAACAAAATAATTTCTCACGTGAAAAATCATAACTTTGAAATATACAAGGAAAATGCTATCAATAAAAATAATCTCAATATCTGTTATCATAGTGATGAGTGGAAAGTTTTTTTTATAAAATATATGAATTCCTCAAATAACTGTAATCATAAATAGAAAATAAAGTATTTCATACAATAACAACATAAACTGAAAGGTCACAAATAGAAAATGTTGAAATCTTTATAAATATTCATTAACAAATAGAGAAATAATCCACAAGTTATAAACAAAATGGTAAATAATTAAATTAACTATCAGATAATTAAAAATAATACAAATTAACTTTGCCAAATTTTTTTTTTTCATTATGTCAAATGCGTTGACCAGAAAACGAACTCGGGCCAGCTGCTTGGAAGGCAATTATGCTAACCACTAGGCCACCAATGCTTGACAACTTTGCTAAATTCCTGAATAAAATTGACAATCTACACACACACACACAAAAAAAAAACAGTGCTTTTTAAAGAAACTATCCTTTTGTTATCCATGCTATGTCCAAAACCATTATATCTTAATAAATAGTAACCAGATTTGTAAGTGACTGTAGTATAAAAAAAAAAAAATCATTGTTTATTTAAAAACTTGAATGATTTTAATCATATGATATATATACATGGACACAACAAAAATAAATAAACGAATTAAAGAAAATATAAATGAATAAAAAATTCAATTAGAAGACTGGTTTTCATTAAAAAAAATACAACTAAATGAATTTAAACTTTTTTTATTTGATAAACAAAATATTCTTGTATGTTAATAATCTTTACTTTTAAATATAGAATTAATCAATCATTTGCTAATCTATTGTAATAAATGTCTTAGTTATTTTCTTAAAAAATAATCTTACTTATTTTATTAAAATTTTTAAATAATTTTTTTAAAAATCCGTTTTTAATTTTACATATTGAAAATGAAGATATCGGTTTTTTTTTTTAAAAAAAAAAACACTTTGATTTTTTTTATTATTAAAACTTTAAATAAAATTTTTAAATAGTTAATTCATTAAAAAATGATAGTTATAACCAATTCAGTAATTAAAAAAATTGCACAATGTGTATATGTCTGTGCAAAATGTGTACAGAAATATTTATTAAAAAATGTATGTTTACAAAAAATCATGTGATCAAAACGTTACTATTAAATCTCAAATATTAGAAAAAATATTTATTAACATAATAAATCATTAACAATTATTAATGAAAAATACTCAAAAATAGTTCATTAGAAAACTAATAATTCAAAGCTGTAATAGTGCCTAAGATTATATTTATATAACGTGGGTGTAAGATCCTAAATTTTTAAATAAAAATAAGATAAATTAGTAATAAAATTTGATAAAATTAGTAATAAAATCAACAATAAATCAGTAATAGTTCAGCGATCAAAATATAAAATAAGCAATCAAAATATGCAATTCTTACAATGGCAGATCAGACACATCTCATTTGTTCAATGCAAGCAGGTAAAAGACAGATATTTACCCAGAATTCACCCAAGTATTTTAAAATCTCAAAGGTGACCGTGAAAACCCCTTAGGCACTCCTATCGATTAGTCATGCCAATGTTTCAGTCGCCATGACATTGTTTTGGTTCTTTGTCGATGATATCTACCGGTGGGTTGTGTAGTACATCATAGCTTAGTTAATACCAAAGTATCAAAAATAATTTTATTTTATTTTTTCTTCCATAGGAAGAAAAGGTTTTGTAATATGTCCATTCTTAAATCATCAGTTGAGTGATCTGATAAATTAATATGTTTAGATACTAGTCTGTCTTCATTTTTGTATAAAATTTTAAATCAATGGTTGGTTTTTTAATATGCAGACTGTTTTCCAATTTACCTACACAATAGTTCAAGCATTTGTTAATTCTATAAATATATTATGTTTATATTTTGAAACTGATATAAGTAAGAATATACTGTTTAAAATCATTAATGATATTACTTGGAACCATTTTTATATTAGTGATATATTTATTACATAATTCATTTAATATCTTATCTTTAAAACAACATATATCCTATCCCAATTTTATCCTGTACGGGCAATTTGTACAATAGCTTTAATAATATGTAACATCAATACTAAACATGTTAGAAGAAATGAGTTTTACTGCATGCCATAAAACCTATTTAGGAAAAATTAGTTTTAATACTCTGCTTTCATTTAAAAAAATCAGAATAAAATTGACATCAATAATTATTAGTTAAAAAACAAGAACTATTATATACATATCATTAAAAAACAGTCAATGTTTATTAAATTCCAATATCACTAACAATCAACAATTTCAAACTGTTGTCAATGCAACCGCCTTTTAATGTCTTTATTGTCAAAAGGATGTTGCCTTGACAACAGTTTGAAATTGCTGATTATTATTGATATTGGAATTGTCTATGTGTTGACTGATTTTTAATGATTACTTACAAACTCATTTAGCCTTGAGGATTATTACACTTAATGTAAAAGATCCAGAAAGAGACCACATGTGAGATGGATGGATGAAATAAGAAAGTGTGCAGGGGTGATGTGGAGAAGAGAAGCTAAAGATAGGAAAAGATGGATTGAACTTGGAGAGACCTTCATCCTGCAGTGGATTAATAATGGTTGATGATGATGATGATATGATAATAAATTTAAAAGGTATCACACATTTATTTTTTTCATTCCTCTTTTTCTTATGCTTTTGTAAATCAATAATTTATATTTTCACTGAACTATCTCACTGTACAGAATATGCTACATTTGACAAGTTACAGTTATCAAAAATAATATTGGAGTCTAACGTAAACATTGTAGTAGTGAAAGTCTCACAACATATGAACTTTATTAATTGTGCCTCATTTTAACTTAAAACAGGCAAAACTCTCTATACAGTAGTGCCACTCAGTGCAAGCCAGAGTAATCAATGGATGCCAGAAGGCTTAACAATTAATTGAAGTAGAAATTTCTTGAGCTTAATTTATGATGTATTTCATATTTTGCTCAGTAGATCACACTGTTTGAATCTTAGGGGCAGATATTAAATACAGATTTGTAGATATAATTAAAAATACAAATTACTATAATTTGTTTTATATGGTTTGAATGTTTCTTGAACCTTTAATTTTAATTGACTTAAAATTCTTAAGGAAGAACCACCTAATATTTAATTTTAATAACCTAGAGGAAAAATTAATCAAATAATTATTGCTCAAAACTTTACAATAAGTTTGAATACCAGAAGTGACAAAATATGGTTGCTTTTCATGAATCTCAAGCTTTCATCATCATCAACCATTATCAATCCACTGCAAAATGAAGGTCTCTCCAAGTTCAATCCATCTTTTCTATCTTTAGCTTCTCTTCTCCACATCACCCCTGAACACTTTCTTATTTCATCCATCCATCTTACATGTGGTCTCTTTCTGGGTCTTTTACAATCTCTTGGAATCCAGTTCAAAATTTCAATTGTCCATCTACTATCATCTCTTCTAGCAATATGTCCAGCCTAACTCCACTTCAGTCTTTTAATTTTTTCAATGAGATCAATAACACCTGTTTGTTCTCTTACCCATACATTGCATTTTCGATCTCTTCTTGTTACTCCCAACATGCATCTCTCCATACTTCTTTGAGTGGTCTGAAGTCTCTGTATTGCTCTTCTATTAAGTGTCCAAGTCTCAGATCCATAAGTAAGAACTGGAAAAACACATTTATTAAAAACATTCCTTTTCAAACACATAGGCATATTTCCTTTTAGTATCAAGTTATTTCTACCAAAAGCACTCCAACCAAGTTTAATTCTATGATTAATTTCATCCATTATGTTTCCATCTGTATTAATAATCTGATCAAGGTATTTATAACTGTTAACTTCTTTTAATTCATCATAATCAATCTTTATTTTCATATTTTGAGAAAATCTATTAAACACTACTTTAGACTTTTTAATATTTAACTTTAGTCCTACTTTCCTACTTTCATCTGATAACTTCTGTAACATTTCCTGTAGCTCTAAAGCATTATTTGCAAAAACAACTACATCATCTGCAAAATCTAGCTAACTTTACGAGACATTAGATTGCAGACAAGAAAGGTATCATTTTTGTTTGCTTAATGAGTTATATATTGAAAGTAGGAGACTTTGAATGTTATTATTATAAAGCATTATGAAAATGAGTGTTTTGAATATAATTATAAATATGTAATAACTTACCTCAATACCTGCAAAATGACTATTACTTTCTCTGGTGGGACTGTAAGCACTGTCTCTGGTTTTACCTTTAACCATACAAGTCACCTATAAACGTTAGAAATAATAAAACATTAAATTTTAAAAATATATGTTTGAGTAGGTATGTACTTTTACAAAGTTGTTTATTTATGACACTAATAAATTAAAACATTATTTTTAGTCAAGGATTGGTGGTCGAGAGATCAGCGACAGCCGCTTTACAAGCAGTTGTCCCGGGTTAGTGGGTTCGCTTCCCAGCTGATGCTATGACACATGAGAAAAAAACATTATTTTTATAATCATCATTACACTTAGCAAAAATAATTTCCATCTGAAATTTGTAAAATTTTATAATTGTATTATTGAAATAAAATACTTTTACTGTTTCATAATACATTATAAAATTTATATTTTTTTTTCTAAAGTAGATTCACATCATAAGCACAAACAATCAACAATCTTCATATATTATTTATTTATAAGCCATTTTTAAAAATAAAAACCTTGAAAGAAGATAATGGAGCCCAGAAGCAGTTCTTTTAAATAAACCAGACACCTATAAAGAAATACTTTGGAAATTTTTACTATTATTGATTATACTATTTTGAAATATTTTAAAATACTAGTAATATATATATATATGTGTGTGTTTCATAACACCCTATCAAAATAATATAATGACATTGGAAAAATTCTATTTACTTATTCTTCAAAGGATTCTTAATCAGAATAAGTTTCAGCTTTGCTGGATATGTTAATAATATGCAGGGCCTTTCAGAGAAAATGTGAGGCTTGGGGCAACTAACATTTTAGAGGTCCTTTAAAATTTAAAATAAGAATGTGAAGAGAGAGAGAAAAGAAAGGAGAGTTTTTACTTACAGAACTGAAAACAGGACTCCGGGAGCAGTTAGTTATGAGTGGTAGAAAAGAGCAAGCAGATCAGATCCAGAGAATACGGAGATAGGATACTCACTCTAGCACTGTTAGCACTATTAGCATGGAACTGACTAACAGAAGGCTGTGACTATTAGTTCTGTCAGTTGCTGAGCACTGCAGTCGCTTTCATACAGAGTCATCAAATTGACACCTCATCCCTCAACTGGCTTATGTTTTCCACTCATGATATGCCTGCTTGGAAAAGTTTTTCTCGAATATTTTTTGGGGAATTCTAAAAATTAAGGTCATTCAATGAGCTATGACATTGCTTTGCCTTCCCCTATATTTTTGTTTAATGTATTGAGTTTCCAAGTTGAGGCCCCTAATATTGCAAGGCCCAGGGCAGCTGTCCCTCCTGTCATCCTCCCTCCAATTGGCATTGCTAATAAGTATACTATTATCCGGAAATATCTTTGTTGAATTATACAAGAATTAAGAATAGATGGTAACATGAAACTTCACTGATTATTAATGAATGAACTTTATGTTTGATTTTAAAACTATTAATGGCCATTGATATTAATAACTCAGAAAAACTAAAATATAAATCTTAACTTTTTAGAAATTTTGGGTAAGCTTCAAGTTTTTTTAAAACCTTGTGAGATTTAGTGTGCCAGTAGAATATTGGACTTGAAGAGCAAAAGATCTATGGCTTGCTATAGATTTTCAAATTCTTATAAGAGACTAGCAACAAACTGAGTGAGATCCAATTTGATGCAGAAATTTTGAGTAAGTTGTTATATATATATATATATATATATATATATATATATATATATATATATTGTGAATGTTCAAATTGATGATCCAGGTATATATATATATAAAAAAATAATAATAAACAATTCAGTACAATTTAAGTTTAACTAAATAGGATCGATATTATTTTATATATTTCATATATGAATGCAGTCACCATAGTAACATTATTATATACAGTTCAATGTTTTTTGTGTTGTGTATATGTGTTTATAAATTAATTTAAAAAAAATATTATTATTAAAAAATATAGATATGTGTAAATTATTGATGTTTATCAATAATTTAAAAGGTTATTATATCAATTTTGTATTTTGGTTTGTAAAATAATAAAAAAAATTGTAATCGAATTTGGATTTAATTTTCATGTATCTTTTTCTCCGAACTTACCCCAAAAAACCCGCGAAAAGAAACTATAAGAAAATTGATAGAATTGAGTTTTAATTGAGTAATTTTGTATGGTCGTCAAGATACGAAAAACGTCAGAAAGAGAACATATAAAAAAGATGCGACAGAATATAACAGGACTCTTTATCATTTTGCAATAGTAAAGGATAGATCTATTTTCTGTGTCTTAACAAATAAATTTTTTCAATATTTTTTTTTTTGTGTGTAAAACCCTAAAACATGGAAAAATAGTGGAATTATCTGCCTGTTCAATCATTTAGCGGGCAGTTGCGAAAAGGTTCCCGGGGAAGCGACAGCAAAGTAAAAAAAAAACCTATGAAATAAAAAAAAAAATGCTTTATAAAAAAAAATGGATTTGTGTAAACATCGTCTCACGATTAAAGGAACAGGAACCCACTGGATCAATTCACATCATAATAGGGATAATCAAAGTGCACTCACCTCTTCGGACAAAAAAAAAAAAGAAAACTTTTAATGAAGTATTGTAAAGTTTACGATCATTATTTCTGACGGAGAAACTTCTCTTTACACTATAACTGAAGTCAATCGATAGACCAATAAATAGTGAACGAACAGACTTATATATATATGGTATGATTTTTTTTTTATATGAAATGTGTGTATTAATTTTTTTTTATATGTAATAAAATGGGATGATTTTTTTTTAATTATCTCTAAAAGTAATATAATTTATTAAATGAAAATGATCGGAGAGACTCAAATATATTTATTTCATATTCATTTATCCGTAATTATTTTAATAAACAAATAGATTTTGATACCCTCCTATTTCACATTTTGGTATCGGTTATATGTAAATTTTTTTAGTCCAATATCTAGGAGCCTTTCCCGTCATTTACTCATTCATATTTTTTTTTTGTCGTTATCGTTATTGCAACACATATATAGAGATACACATAGCAATTTGATCATTTTATTTAGTCAACCAATCTAAAATATAAAGTCATTTCGGATGTATTTTATCATTAATATTGACAGTTTTCTTTTCTATAATCTAATAAATTGAGTTAATTTAAATATCAAGACTAGTTTAATTATTTTGTTTTATTTGGATTGCGTAAGACGGCGTAGCTAATTAAGTAACAGGATTCAAACTCAGCTTGGTAAGCGAATTGGAATATAAGATAAGGTATGTTTTGCTTATTAGTATTTTATTTTGTTTCTATATGAATTTCATATTTATATTTGCATTCGAATATTATATATACATATTATCATTTATCTTAGTTAATATTACAAAGTCAATCATTTCATGTTTGTCTGATTCCGTCATAAAAATCTAAATAGATTATACTTTATCGTTTGGTTCAGAATAATTCGTCTTGGATATTTTTCTTAAACTCCTATAAAATGAAGAGAATAAACTTCATTGACCGATTTAATTGAATATTGTTTTGATTTGTATAAATATCAAATATAATCATATGTTTTAATTGTTGCCAATCAATTTTTATTCAATTGTTTAAAATTTCAAACAAGTTGTATTAATACTCACAGGTGAATAAACATCCAATAGAAGCTCGATATATCTTTTAAGTAATGTGGTTGGACATTGTAAAGTTAGAGATGAGCTAATAGAGTGTTGATATTAAACTCCAGTGAAGTATTCTATTTTAAAACCTAAACGAAGCACTAATTAAGCATCATTTTATTGGAAGATATTTGTGAATTATTTATAAATTACTTTGTAGCTTCTTAGTAAACCATAGACGTATATTAATTTGTTTAAACATTTAAGTGAGTGCATAAATTTTCAAAGTGTTTATAAAATTATAATAAAACCAGTTGATGCCCACAGAAAATTATTAATTAGAGATTGAAGTAGAAAGAATTGTATATCGCTTATTGACACGAGTGTTTATCTTTCTATTTAGCGTTTATTAAAATAGATATATGTATATTCGGGTTCAAGTATTATTTTGTTTTGATATTTAAATAATGTCTATATGTAAACAAATGTTTTGTAAAGTACTATTACGGATACTTAGAAGCTTATCCATTAAGTTAAAAAGGCAGCATCTTTAAATAATAAAGTAGATTTAAATTACTATAACAGTAACAGGCTAATAAAATATATATTGGAATCTGTTTTAGTTATTAATTGGATTTGATTTTGATTAGATTGCCAATCTAGTAGTTAGCCTAATCCTATATTATTGTTTAGGGCAATAGTAGTTGGTTTCACTGCTCTTTGCAATTTATGTTGTAATTGTGACGGATTTGTTGATGTTTGGAGCAGATAGTCTCATTATTTCTTCATTTCACATATAACTTAAGTAAATTAAACTTTAAGAGAGATTATTTGTGCTTTGTGATGGTTTATTACATAACGGCGACCCGATTGAGCTAGACCAGATTAATTTAAATTAGATTTTTAGATTTTTTTTATCAGATCAGATTGATCATCCTAACCATCACCTTCATCCATCAATTCAATCAGTTACAAATTGGCACCAACATTTTGGGCCTTCTTTCTTCAATTTAAATGGAATACAGCATTCAACAATTCCGACAGTTACAATATATATATATATATATATATCACAGATGGAGCTTTACCAATAGCTCACTCAAGCTTGTTTACAAAAAATGCCAAGAGAGAATCAAAAATTCAATATCTCTTTCAAATTGTCCCCAACTTTTAAACCATGGTTTCAAGCCATTGGATCTCATCATTAAAGGGTAGGAGGACTAGAAACTAGATCTAAATTCCAACTCTAATGAACAGCATTTATGTAAACTGTTCCTATCAGCTTGAAAGCACAAATTTTTCAGATACGTAAATATCTTAAAATCCAGCTAAACAAACTAGATAGCTATATGGGTCTGAAATCAGTTCAGTTTCACCACATAGTAGAAAGGTTCTGCAATCTATATCATTGCTAAAACCTTCAAAGGTACATTTATGATAAACTGTAACAAGTTAAAAAATTTTTAACCTGGCTATAGCTTGCATTTTATGATCACAGATGGAGCTTTTGTTTATCATAAATGTACCTTTGAAGCTTTTAGCAATAATATAGATTGCAGAACCTTTTTACTATGTGGTAAAACTGAACTGATTTCAGACCCATATAGCTATCTAGTTTGTTTAGCTGGATTTTAAGATATTTACGTATCTGAAAAATTCATGCTTTCAAGCTGATAGGAACAGTTTACATAAATGCTGTTCAGTAGAGTTGGGATTTAGATCTAGTTTCTAGTCCTCCTACCCTTTACTGATGAGAGCCAATTAGCTTGAAACCATGGTTTAAAGGTTGGAGACAATTTGAAAGGGATATTGAATTTTCAATTCTCTCTCAGCATTTTTTGTAAACAAGCATAAGTGAGCTATTGGTAAAGCTCCACCTGTGATCATAAAATGCAAGCTACAGGCAGGTTAAAAAATTTTTAACTTGTTTTTGTTTATCATATATATATATAAGTAGTTTTAATTAACATTTTAAAGTTTTAAACATTTTACAAGTAGCTCTATATATTATAAACATTTTACAAGTATGGAACTATTTTTAAGACCCCCTCCCCGTGCATCATATAAATCATACCATTTGTGAATTTTATTTTTTTCTTGAGTAAGTCCAGGAACTAGTTTAATGATATAGTTGACAATAAAAGATGTTAAAAACACTATCTATATGTATTTCATCTACATTGCCAAAGTTACACGGGTAACTTCAATCTAAACAGACAGGATATAACATTTTTACCAACAACTCTTAATTGTAAAACATTTTTTGAAGTTCTTATTCTAATTTTTATTTCATTTTAAAGTCCAACTTAAAGATCTAAAATCATAGACAAAATGATTGCACTAGAATACAATATATTTTTGCAATTACTTTAGAAAATTTATGTCAAAAATATATCGCACTTTAATTTCAAACTAGACAAATTGACTGCTATTTAGGCAACAAATCCCATTTTTTAATGACAGGTATTTAAAAAAAGGATTAAACATCAGTTATAAATTAATAGCCAAATACTCAGCACCAACATGTGTTAAGTTTGCATTCAGCATTTTCAATGTATCTCTTAATATAGAATATTCAAATTGTTTTTAACTTATTAAATTATAAATGGATTTGTCAAAGTTATCAAAAACATCATTTACATATAATAAGATGCCCAGAGTATATAATCAGTTCAATACTTAACATTCTTATTAGGTAGTGTTTGGTTACACATACTGTGGCCATCATGTGATGCTGCAGAACCACCAAGAAGCCTGCAAGTGATAAATTTCTATGAAAAAATGGCTGAAATCATCAATGGACAAAAAAATGCTGAAATCGGGTTTTTTTGTCCATCAATGATTTCAGCCATTTTTCATAGAAATGTATCACTTGCAGACTTTTTGATGGTTCTGCAGCATCACCTGATGGCCACAGTATGTGTAACCAAACACTACCTCTAATTATATTAAGAACTTGTATTAATTTACCTCATTGCCTAATTTTCCAATAAGGTAATTTTCTTCTAAAATGGCTTGTGTTATTTCTGGTTTTAAAGCTTCTTGGTGAACTATTTCTTCTCCAATATACCATTCAACATAATAAGTAATATTTTGGTCTGGAACACCAGTTGGAGTTATAATATCACAGACATATTCCACTTCAAGTTTCTCATCATTTACTCTCCATGATAACACCGGATCATCGTATAATTCAGGAGCAGCATCTGAAAAAAATAAAGATTTTTTTAAAAAAAGATTATTAATACAGAACAATTCAAAATCAATATCTAGAAATAATGTTTTATTTCAATTCAAATATTTGTTTTGACCAATCTTTGTATGTTTGTTTGTGTGTTTGTTTCAATTAAGAATTTTTAAGTGAAGTTGGAGTGAAATTTTAAAAGCAAAGTTCAATATGTTTAAATTCAATATAATTTGTTAAAATTAGGTACATTGTTTTGAGATCACTGGCAATGTGATATGGCCATATAATATTTTAAGTAGGTGCTAAATTAACTTACATCTGTCTGCATAAATTAAAAAGTGTTTTTTTTTCCAGAAATTCTGGCAGTAGCTTATTAATAGGCTCCATGTGTTTATGCTTTCTTAAATCTAGACCACTAGATGAAGAAAAATTTAAATATTTTGATATCAAATTCAAAAGTCATTCAAAATTAAATATGTTTTAAGTCATGCATGCATTTTTTTTATTTCACTTGAAAGGTTGATTTAAGTTAGAATAAAATAAAGGTAATTTACAATATAGTTTTGTCAAGCATTTTTTTTAAAAATCCACTTTTTGAATGAAACTAAAAATATATATTCTTTTCACTAAAAAGGATGGAATCATATTTTATGTCAATGATAATGAATAAAATCCATTATGCTGCCTTTCATTTAAATTATAACAAATGCTAAAAATCACATACAGCAACTATTAATAATGTAGAAGGCTAAAACCTACAACAGATGTGCCTTAAAATGCTTATGTGACAGCCAATTAGATGTAATAATGACTGCATGTGGAACTATCAATTCAAAAACACAAGCTATAACACAAGAAAAAGATAGGATCCACCTTCTTCTATACTTAAATTTGTATATAAATAAGTATAGAAGAAGGTTTGGGTCCCATATAAAAGATGGGTTGGGTCCCATATAGAAGAAGGTTTGGGTCCTATCTTTTTCTTGTGTTCTGGCTTGTGTTCTTGAATTGGGAGTTCCATGTGCAGTCATTATTACATCTAATTGGCTATCACATAAACATTTTAAGGTGCCTCTGTCAAAGGTTTTAGCCTTCTACATTATTATTAGATATCTACTAGTGCTTAATAAATTTATATATATATATATATATATATATATATATATTCTAACCTGTAATCTCGTGCATCCTCACTTCAGAATAGTATATATGAAATAAAACGGGTTCTAGCTCAGTTAATAGTTAATAAATAAAATATTCAGCATTAAAATTAAAATGTTTCACTAGCTCAAATTTAAAATACGAATAAAGTTCAGTTTATAAAATAAATTAAATAAATATTTAATTTTTTCATGAGACTTAAAGTGAAAATACAGGTGACAAGATAGATTACATTGAGCCAATGTCCCACAGGATACTACCTCAATGGCATAAGAACACCATTCCCCCTTTATTACTATTTCAAATAACAAACTCATAGTATTCTTATGACTCTAATAACTTCTACTCACTAAGATTAAACTAATAATTAAGTCTTAATCTTCTATTTGTAATAATCTAGCTCAAATAAAATAATCTTGGGTTCATAAAGTTTATTCTAAGTTAATAAAAATACGGTAGTAAAATATGAGAAGGGATTTTATGTCATAATCTACTACACTGAAACTAATAATAATAAATAACAGTAATAATATTCTTCATTGTTTAACTAATTCTGTATAACTTTTCTTTTTACTATAATTTTATTACCATAATAAAATAATGAAATAATATAATATGATCTTATATCTTCATGTAATAATATAATAAATACGTGGTAGCATTTTAATAATCTGACAAACAAAATATGTGTGGCAACTGATAGCATATAATTTAATATAATATTGTGATAACTGATTTATGACCAATAAAATAATGTAAGATTATGATTATTTAATTATAATGAATACCAATAAAATATTTAAATTCTTAAATAATTCTCTATTTATCTTTTTGTGCAAAATTATATATTTGTTTCGATTATTATGCATATATCATGTTTTCATGCAGTGATGTGGAGAAATAAATAACTCTGACACAAAATTTTGGAAATAACAAAATTTAACAAAGTTTATTACTAACAACAAATAAATAAACAATTTATTTACACTATTTAGAGTGGATATCCTTAACTTTTTTACTTTACAGTTTAATCTACTGGGTTATAAAAATAATAATTTATATTTCAATTATATCTTTATTTAGATTTAGGACAAAATTTTAAAAAAAATGTTAATATTTGGTTTCTCATCATGGTTAACTTATTACAAATATATTTATCTACTTTATTAGCAACAGCATTTTATCCTTAATATTATTAAACTATCTTATTTTAAAAATTCATACTTAGAAAAACATTCTATAGAAAACAAAATTTTATAATGAGTATGGATTTCTCAAGATATTAAAAAAAAATTTCATCTTGCAAAGTCAAAGATGTTACACAAAATATTATCCAAAATTCAGTACTAGATTTTAGTATTTATCACACAATGTTTACTAATCATAATATATTCTTCTTTAAGCCTTACTTTAGTATGATATAAGTGTAATCATTAATATATTTCTGTTAATCAATAAACAAAAAATATACTATGCATATTGTTTACATAATTTACTCTGTACTATTGTATTTTAAAAATATGCAATACTTATTTTTCTCTTTAAAAAAATAATACTAAAGCATTTAAAATTATTATCACTTTAAAGAAAATATCTTTGTTTAGATACTTTATTTTAAAAAGTTTATATTTCATTTCCGAAATAAAATTCAAAATATATTCTATGATTCTTTTCTTTCCTTAGGATACTTTGGATCTTCAATTTTAAGTTATAACGTCCTATTCCTTCTAAGCAAATAAACCAATCTTATACAAAATGATAGCATAACCTAAGTTCTAAATTATTTATCATTTCTCTTAAACATATCTTACTGAACGATGCAGTTACATGAAATAAAGATAGCGAAAACAGATGCATAGGATTAAGGAAGAAAGCTAGAGTATTACTCTTAACATATCTCAGAATCATGGCACAGTGCGAAGAGGTATGACATTTACCTGCCTAATATCCTCTAGTACAAAGACGATGTTAAAGCTATTTCTTCAGCTTTATTAGAACATCAAATATTTAAAGAAATATAAACACTGTCCAAATAAAATGTGTATCAGTCATAGGGCTTTGTTAACTATGCTGATATTCACATAAAGACTAAATATTATTTCCATTCCTTATAACATCCTATTTCTTAAAATATCATCTTGGTTTCCTGTTCACTAAGTACTTCCAAGCCACTATCTCAACATTATTTCTCAAGATTTTCCACATCTTACATCGATAAATAACTATCTGCATTTACAAAACAATAAATAAAATTCATTAATAGTTAAACAATCTAGCTGTTCCACAAGAAAAATCTGCTTACTTCATTATTCTATATGTCTAATCATATATAATCTACTTAGACAATATTTGAATTTCCAATAACATGAAAATTTTAAAAGAATCACATAATTATTTGTTATGTTGGATTATATCACTAATAAAAAAAAAATAAAAAAAAATTGTCGTATGCATATTTTCAAATCAATCCTATCTCATAATGCTTTTTAAAATGTTGTATGAAATGCGGTACATATAAGTAAAAAAACTTTTACACTTCATTCTTTCAATTTATGGATGATCTAAAGAAAACAAAAAAAAACATACATTATAAATTATCAATAGTTATTATTATTACCAATAACCTTTATCTAGTCATCGTGTTCAGTAGGCTTCCTTTATCCACTTGAGCATTGCAGATATAAAAAAAAATTCATACCCATACACTTTATATTAAAATATTTTTAGCTAAATTATTAGATTGTTATATTATAAAATTTTAATATTAATAAATTAATGTTTTTATGTTTTTCCTAATCTTATATAAATATTTAGATTTAAACTAGGTTAACAAAATAAAAAGAATCAAAACTATAATTACATATTTTCTTGATGATAGTTCCTGATAAGTCCAAAATGTTTATTATTTTCTCTAGAGTTTTAAAAAATGTTCTCCTCCAAGTGCGTTAAAGTTTAAAATAAAAATAATTATTAATCCATTTAGTAAAATTTATAGAAAATAATCCTTGGTTTTAATATTTAGGACAATAATTATTAAATCATAATATTAATTAATCCCGTGAAGCTTCTTAATCTTCTCTACCAATATTCTCTGTGTATCCGATGCATCAATCCATCTAATTTAACTTTAAAAATATTCGATAAACTTTTAAGTACTATTTGTATTTCCATGGATCCATCTTTTATTCAACTATGTGTTCACTTTTTTATATATGTTTCCTTCTTGATACATTTAAACTTTCATTTGGTATTTTTTTATAAATCTCTTTTAAAAATAAAAATAAAAAAACTTCAAGTACTTTTAAACAAATCTTTTCTAAATACATTTTAAATAATTCTAAGACCGGATGTTTTAATATCAAAACGCTTCTGTAACATTTTTTCCTGGGTTCTGTCTTTAATTCTTGAAAATATTTTTTTTCAAAATGTTACCTTCAGAAAGTATATAACATTTTACTCCTTTGAATATAATATTCTATAAAATAATTCATGCAATATATAATTGTCTTATTACTATTTAAAAAATAAATCTTGGATGAGCTTATAAATAATACATTTCAATACATTTTTTAGACTCCGTATAATGTCCGAGCTGTGGTTTTTCATGTACCAGAACAGTTCTTCGGTAAAATAAAATATTAATAAAGCTGTATCAATAAATATTCCAAACATTTTTACAGTATTACAATTTCTATCCATTTTATTCTACAGTATATCCATTTTTTATTGCGAAGTTTAGGTTAAATTTTTAGATAAAATACGACTGGTAAGTACTTTAAAAATTAGAAAATCATTTCCACGAAGTTTCTAAATTATTATATTTTAAAACTCTTTTTTGCAAAAAATACTTTTAAAAATTATCAATTAGTTTGACTAAAATAAAAAAAAAAAAAATTGACTAAAATAAAAATTTTAAAAAATACTATCTTTTTGATAGTTATAATTTACCTTTCTCCGGTTTCAATACATTATTAATCTCCCCTGATAACTTAGTTACGACGATATTTATAGTCTGTAAGAATACCTATTCCTATTGGTTAATTCTTACTTTAGCTTGAGAACAAATTTACATATTTTTAGTTTATAGTAGAATTAAATTTCAAAATTAGAAATCGTGACATAATGAACTTAAAATATTATTTAAAATACCACTTTTAATTCAATTATTATTTTATTTAAATTATTTAATCTTTTAACATAACTATTAAAATAACATTTAATAACTTATTCCATTTCTTAATATTCAATTTATCTATTTTTATTTAAATAAAATATTTAATTTTTATTATATCTGTATTCATCTTTATTACATTACTTAAAACATTACATACGATAGTTAACTTAATATTTATTATTATTTGCTAGGTGACAATTCCATCCAATTCTATAATATAACTTTTAAAAATATTTTAAACTTCGTTACTTTAAATACAAACAAGCACGTGTGTGAAAGTACATAGTATACAAGTCACATGATTAATAACTTTGACAGACGATTTTCAATCTATTTCTCTGCCTAGACTAATAAAATTGATACACTTATTATATTTAATAATATAATTATAAAATTTGGAAGAACAATTTAGAAAATATAGAATTAAATACAATTCTCACCATCATAAAGTTTATTTTTTAAAATATATTATATTAATTTTGACTATTAATTATGATTATAAATTTAAACATAGCATTTACTAAATTATCAGTTTTAAACTATTAAAATCGAATTTTTAAATATACTTTTAATATTTATAGCTGTGTTATTTAATATGGCCAGCTTTTACAACCATATGAAACAATATTTAAAGCTTTACATAACTATTTTTAAATGATTTTATATACTATGTATTCTCTTTAGCTTCAAATTGTACTTTAAAGATATAATTGACTTAATACAATTACCATATTAAAAGAACATTCTAAATTTAAACTTTTTAGTAATTGACTGTTATGAACTATTACCGACCTATAGAAAAGGGCACAATATATATATATCAACTACGTATATGTATTAATTATTTAATTATACATAAAAAGCCATTTTAGCACATAGTTTCACATCCTATATTTGAAAGGGGCACAAAACCATGTGCTGAAAAAGGTTTTTTAATGTAAAATTATTAATATATATCTTTCTATATGATTTTTATTTATTATAATATAAAATAATTTGCACAGATTAAATCTGATACATACATATATAAAGGGGTTATACATATTAAATTCTTTCAGAAACATCAAGTGATATTTAAAGTAACTGAATAAATAAATAAGAGCATGCTAAGATGCAGAGGCAACACTGTAGTATAGAACCTGTGTATTCTC
The DNA here is from genome assembly GCA_028023455.1 of Epiperipatus broadwayi. Classification (NCBI taxonomy): domain Eukaryota; kingdom Metazoa; phylum Onychophora; class Udeonychophora; order Euonychophora; family Peripatidae; genus Epiperipatus; species Epiperipatus broadwayi. The sequence continues at coordinate 374,593 of JAQFVV010006553.1, read as the reverse complement.
TAACCTGCAAAATTTTATAAATTGATAATGATTAGTGCCATGGAAGCTGGATATTTTATTTACAACAATATGGATGCCACTGCTTTATCTAGGCACAATGACCTTATGGCCTGCAGTCAATGAGTATGTAACATGGCATGAACATAAAGGAGATGGTATGAATGTTTAAAGATTTATATTATAATCTTATAAGAGCAACACAATGAAAAGATGCAACAAATTCAATGCAACATCTATCATTGACAGATTTTGCATTAACTGCAAAATAAAATAGAGGCATAAATAAAATTTAGAGATAAATGACACCATAGCAATTGATAACAATACTAATTTTATTATACAAAATATACAATATGACTATCGTAATTAAAACACTAAATAAATAATAATAAAAATAATAAATTAATAATTATACACTTCTATATTTTTAATAATAAACTTTACAACTATTAACATGTATATTTAACTTCTATTAAAATATAGTCTTATATAATATTATAAAATAATATTATGTCAAAACTCTTTATTATAGTTTATTATTATACAATAATAATTGCAATAATGAAACATATTTATTTACCATTTAAGATTTAAATTATAGTTAATTCAGATATTAGACTCAAGAAATGAAGCAGAAGTATTGAAACAGTAAGATTCACATTCGAATCTTAAGTTTCACCTTTTTCTATCATCTCTCACCAACCACCCTATTCTACCCAAATTTAAACTTTTTGGTATCGAATTGTGTGTGTAGTAATATTAAAAATGTATAAATATCTGTAAAATTCACCGTAAACGCACACACATTTCGATAACAAATTTAAAGCAATAAATGAAAAATAATTGATGTAATTTAACTTTCTCTTTTAGTTATATAATTTTATATAACTTAAACTATTTATTTTAAATTATAAATGTTTGTTAGTTTATTGCTTTTCTTAAAATCGTATTTTAAATAATAATTTTGGAAATTAGATTGTAATTCAAAAGAAAAGCAAAAATAATTATATATTCCCTTTTGTACACGAAATTTTGCAAGTAATGGTCGGTGAGAGATAATGGATTAATTAATTAGAAAATTTCCTAAAAGCTTTAATTATTCCCTAAAAGCTTTAATTATGAAAATGTTAAAAAGTAAAATAAACCTAAAGAATAGGAATGCAGCTTTCTGAATTAATTAAACTTATAAAAATGCATTGATTCTCCTCGGGGCAAATGAATGGAACTAAAAATAAAATAGAATAAAATTTAAAAGATAAGATAAAGAAAGGAGGACATTTTGGATTTCTAAGAACTTTTAGTTAGACTTTGGCTGTGCTTTTGCTTGGTTGAGAGAATCCAAATCTTAAAATTAATTCACCCATTACAAGATGATCGAGTAGGAAGCGCCCAGACTATTTTGCCCCCAGAGATAGTCGATCATATGCTGGAACCTCCACATGTGCCCTTCACCAATTAAACCAAGAGGATCTGCTGCCCAAACAACCAGAAAGCTGCTGCTGCCATTGAAATGAATTAATAACCTGAGCGCTGGAAAGAACTGCTACTATTTGAACTCATAAACAATCTGCTACTGACCATGAAATCTGACAGCTTCTTATAAAATATGTACCTGTACTCAAGGCCATCTAGAGTACTCTAAATATTAGTCAATCTATATCTCACTCTATATATAAATTATACAATTATTAATTTCATTATTAATCTTTTATGTAAATATCTTTTAATAATCTAGCTTACCTAACTCTGTCTATTTCTTGGATACATATTTCTAATTTTACATTTTTTTATTATCTAATGATAGCATGCCTATGAGATTTCTGATCAGACCTCGCCAAATTTTAAATATAAATCTTAATCAAAACAGTTGCCATCTTGTACAGCAACCTACTAATATATTTTTTTTATATACTCATGTTGGCTGGTCGGCTTGGAAATCTCCATAATTCTCTAAATACAAATACATTATTGCCAGAAACAGTGGATGTATGTCCTGAAAATCATATAATTAATATTTACTTCTATAAATTATTTTATTTTCATATAAATCGACACGCATTTGGTGCTTCATTTATTGTAAATGCAGGGGTCTACTACATAGCAAGTGGCAGACATATTAGTTCTTAATACCCACCCAACTTACATATTGCTTTTACACTTATTAAATAATAAATCCATTAAGTGCATTTCTTTGAGAGAAAAACATATTATTTATTAAATGTTGGTGGTGTAGGGTCGAGTCATAAATTATACTAAATCTTAACAAAATATTATGTGAATTATACATGTGTTATGATTTAGAGATGCGATAACACATTATGAGCCTTGGATAGCCTGAATCCTACAGGATTTACTGAATCCCAGTCCTACACAAGTGGACATAATGAATGTTCCCATAGGGCTTGATACCCATCATGCAATCAGGGAGTAAGTGTGGCATGAACCCTTTGCACCTGATTATGCTTATGTGACATCTTACCTTTGGGCCTATGGTAAATGCCAGCTCGTTTTAAATTCATCCATTGGCTTTGCAGTTTTAATGTACTGCCACACTAGCATAGCAGTTCTAAACATATGTGTTTCTTATTATTAACTTTATTATTCAATGTATGACTCTGTCTCTGCATTAATGACATAAATTCACTCTCAAATAAATGTCTGACCATAATCATTTATAAATATCTTATTTAATTAAATAAAATATATGTCCGCAGCTGCTACTATCAATCCCAATTTAGACTTATGCATTGCAAAGATATTAAATCCCTGAAGGCATATTCTGGAAATACTTGCTCAAGAATTCAGTTAGCTAGATTACGTCAGCCAAATAATTGTATGTCTTTGAAAATATAACAGTATCGGAGTAATACCGCTACTGAAAGTATAATATAATCAAATGTTTTTAATTAAATGATTTTAGTATTAAATATTGTAAATAAATAATTTCAAACCATACGTCTGCTGTCACATATTTATTTATTCGACACCCATTTCATATACTATCTTCTCGATTATTTAAAATATAATTGTCTAATATTAATATTATATATAGCTAACTGGAAAATAAAGTCTCTGAGTCTCTCGCATCTCCCTGATCCCCATGCCTAAAGAAATGTTTACTAATGTAGCATCAGATGTGTTGTTTCGTAGAGTGTATTGTGGAACCGATAAACCATGTTTGAACTCAGTATTACTGGTGATGTGATGTATTATGGCTTCTCCTTAAATGAAGTCAAGAATATCTCAGCAATTATGCCCAGATAAACCTAATAGCCACTTTATTTTACATTCCCCACTCTAAATTTACCCATAATCTGCTCTACCCCATTTCCGCAACATAATCTTTGTCAACTCTATAACCTTTATACCTAAATCCCCCTTATCTTTTCCCAAACCCAGCATAAAAACCAATAATTCATTTTCTGTATAATCACTCTTTTCATATTTACTTTTCCACAACTTCATTATATGTACCCTTTCTGTTTTCAAACATTTACATTCAATTAACAAATGCCTAATATTTTCTATTCCTTCCTTACATAATTTACAAAATAAATCATCCATATTTTACCATTTACATGTATATTTTTTTGTAGCTAAAGATCCCGTTTGAGCCTTAAACAATAAACTACTTTCCTTACTATTTTCATATATTAACTCACACCTAATATTCTGTTTATTTCTATATATATTTAAACTCTTTTTACTCTCCATACTATTTCTCCATCTCTCTAACTCCCTAGTCTTTATTACTAAATTTATTCTTCACTACCTATGGTGCTGCTTTTCAGTGCGGTGGTCAAATTCTGCACTATGTTAACGAAGCATACGAATTTGACCGTTACAGTATATTTCTTCAAATATTAACAAATTTAACCCTCCCATGTATGATAAATATATATATATATATATGTTCTGCTTTGAGTTAAACATTTAATGTGTAGCAAAAATTAATAGCTATAATCATAGTCATTTATTAAATATTTTATATGTTTATTATATAAATAGGAAAAAATTAACTAAAATAATATATGTGTACCTCAACATTATAATAGGTTCACATATGAATATGTCAATCATTAATTAATACACACTTTTTAAAATTAATATTTGTTAAATAAAAACTATTATTACTATTATACATTGTATATAGAACACTTTGGGATATTAGACTTTTTTTTATAAAGTAAATATAAAATAATATTGCTATTTTTTATTTATTTAACCTGAATAGTGTGATATTAAAAAAACTTATCAATTGTTCTTGTATGTTTCTGCAGCCTACTGAATAATCCATGTCAAAGCTCATAGTGTGATAATTTAGTGAAATTATTATTATTAACAATTAGCTTTGAGTATCCAACTTTGAGTTTGAACAATAATTTTTATATCCTTTTTGTTTCCTAGTTGATTGATAAATATCATAAATTATAAGACAACCATTAATTTAGAGAAGTCATTTGTTATACAATTCATTTATTTCATGCTATAATTTCAATGCTATAAGTTTTGTGCTGTGTTTTCTTCTAATTTCTTGAAAAAATATACTCCTCTCTCAATGTTATCTTAGAAATCTACGCTTTTGTTTTTTGATCTATTAAAATATATGCTTATCCCATAGTTAAGTTTTTTTTAATTAGAAGATTTGAAGATACATGTTACTGAGTTCAATGTCTGCTTCCTCTCTCAATTTATTCATTTTCACATTCTTTTACTGATCAGGCAATCATTTCAAGAAATTTTTATTGATTTTTACCCCCCTTTCTGTCTAGCATTGCTTTAAATATACTTTTTTACATAAATAAAAATACAAAAAGTATTTTACAAATTTTATTTATAATTATTTATAGTCTACAATAAACATAACTTCTGAATATGAACTGATAAAATGAATTTTACATAAAATATTTTAAAATTAATGTGTGTAATTCTATTTATTTATTTTTATGCATACATACATCATATATTGACTATGTTGTTTATCCACAGTCAATACAAACACAAACTTTTATTAACCAATATGTTATATGTCTTTTAAATGATAAGAGTCTTTATTTTGTCATTTATTTAAATCTTTTTTTTGTCTTTATATAATCATCATGATCTTAAATATCTCATTGCCATAGTAGAGTGGCTGATTTCATTTAAAGTCTTCCTATTATATGTATTTGGATAGTAAATTAGCCATAAACAAAGTTAAAAGAAACCATAACAAACCACTGAAATTATAAGTGACGACAGTGTGAACCTCATTGGAATAGCTTATTTAGATCTGAAACTTTTAGTAATGAATCAGGATAAGTTAAAGTTTATTTATCAATCTAATTTTAACAAGATCAGTTTTAAACTTGAATCTTCCTCTAATTTTGAAATGAGTATATTGTTCTGCACCACTCATGATATAAACACCCATACACACAATTAATATATATAAAAACTTCTCTCATATAACATATTTACTTGATTTGTTCATTATATTATTTAACATAAATAAAATGCCATTGTTATTTAGTAAATATCACGTTGTGAACTTTACTTGTTGTATTTCTTTAAAGGTAATAATTATAACTTGTATTTGATTAACATAGATAAATGATCTTTGTTGACAAATAAGCTAGGCATTATTACACATATTCATCTTACGTCTTAAAAAAAATATAGATTTGTAATATATAATTTAAGGCATATCCTGAAGAGATAGAACCCTTTTTATTTTACTATTCTAGATTGTATTGGTGCAGACAAGGGATTTAGAACCAGGGTATGATTGCCCTCTCATTTAATTTATTGCATATCCATATTTTCTGAATTTTACAATATCTGGGACACTATTTGTTATCGATTCTATTATTTTCATATTAACTGTAATGGGCACACATGCTGTTACATTATTATAATAAGTAAAATTAGAAATTAAAAATAAAAAGTCGCAAATAAAAACTTTTTTAAGATTTAAAAATTGAAAATTAAGTCATCTAAACTCCTATATATATAAAATTGCACAGATAAAAAATTATTAAAAGCAAACTTTATTAAAAAAAAAAGTATTTTAAAACTAAATTTTCAACAAAAACTTAAAAGATTTAAAGATAAAAATATAGCTTCATGAACACACAAATTTAATTAATTCTATTGTGTAAAAAGGCTAAAAATGGAAATGATTATTTTTAATTAGTCTTAAGTAAACTAGCCCTTGGGCATCTCAAAAGTTATAATTAAAGGTCAGATAGGAGAGAAAAACAATAAGAACAGAATAGCCAATAAAAAATCCCTCAGGAAATGGACCACAGTAAATAGATCATCATCATCATCATGTTATGTCCAGTTAATCCACGATTTAATATAAAAAGGAAAAGATTGAAAATAAAATAGGTGTGTTATATGTGTTAATGGCTGGAAGAGTTGAAGGAGAAGGGATTTAAAAGATGCACTTTTAATCCCTTTTGTTTTCCCAAAAGAAAGAGAAATGAAATATCATTTTCCTAGATTGTGGACACCAGGACATTAGGGTTCTGCAATAAAAGCCTGCAAAGAACTATACCAGCTGCAGCAAAGGACCTACAGAATTAGAAACAACACTGGATCCCAATTACAAGCAACTAGAAAGCATGGACTTTTTTCTTTAAAACCGTAAGAACTCTATAACTAATGAACTTTCACTACAAAACTTTCCCAGTATTTAAATAGAAATAGAAATTCCTATTTGACCAAACTAAATCATTTATTAATAATTATTTTTATTGAATAGAATGTATATATATATATACTTCAACAAAAATCAATAAATTAAAAACTAACTGTGATAAAACACAGTTGCTGAAGCTTTAAACATAAAATAACTATAAAGCTGAGCGCTTTCAGGGGACTTAAGCCTCCATAATCATAGCCAAATACAAAATATAAACACTTATTCACAAGTAAAATGGATACCTCAAATAAAATGTACACTAAATCTAAATAAATAAAAAAAATATAATATAAATAAATATTATAACATCCATATTTTAGAAATATTAAAACAAGAATCCTTTCTATTAATAGCATTGGGATTACCTGCTATAAAACAAGCTTCTCTAATCTTACGCTTTATTTCATTCTTTTCCATACATACTAATTTTGCCTGAGCCTTATTTTCATGTTCCACAAACACTGAATTACCCAAAGATTTAGTTTTAGTACGATGATATAAATATTTATGCTGTGAAACTCTATTTAAAATATTGGTTTTAGTTTCACTATAATAAATAGAATGACAAACTTTATGAGGACATGAAACACTATAAACCACATACTGTGTTAAATTAGATTCAATTTTAAATTTTGAATTGTTAATCAATCTATTCGTATTTGGAGGTGAATGAAAAATTATTTGAAAATCTGGAGATAACTTATTAATTAACTGTTTTGCAATAGAATGAATATATGGCAAAACTATACGAGGTTTTTCCATCTTGTCAGGTTTAAACTGCAAATTATGTAAAAATTTTACAACTCTATAATTGATAGTTGAACATTTATGTCCAAGTTTCACTAAGTCCTCAATAAAACAAATAAGATTTTCTTTCCTATGTGCCTCAAATTTACAAAGATGGTGGTTTCTATATAAAAATGAATTCAAAGATGCCAACTTGTGCACTTGAGGAGAGTATGAATGTGGACGAATTAGAGCCCTAACTTCCCTAGGTTTCACAAACATATGGTAGTTCAAATGATCTTTTGTTCTATGCACAATAATATCTAAATATTTCACTTCCTGTAATGCATCTTCCCAATTTATCGTAAGATTTAAACTGGTAGCCTCATAAATACTACTTTGAATCTCCAAAATGGTATTTTCAGGAGCCACAATAAATATATCATCTACATATCTAGTGTAGACAATATCTGGTACAGAATTAATAAATGTAGAAATAATATGACACTCAAAATGGTCTAAAACTATACTAGAGAGAATTCCACTAAGAGGAAGTTTCATAGGTCAACCATTCAACATTTGAAAACAAGAATCTTTAAATGTAGCCACTAAATTTTCATCCAACCAAGTCAAAAATCCAACAATAAAATCAACTTTATGAGATGGAAAGACTTTATAATGTAAAGATAACTTGACTATATCTAGTGACTGCTTACGATCAATGGACCCATACAATTCCTTAACATCCAGCACTGCAGATTTAAAATTAGAATTAATTTTAGCATCTTTAATAACATCAATAAATTTAAATGATGAATTGACTGTAAACAACCCAAAACCTATAGCATCAATCAACCAACGATTAATCAAAACAGAAGTTTCAAAATAATGTACATAATAATAATAGCATTGGTAATCCCAATGCTATTAATAGAAAGGATTCTTGTTTTAATATTTCTAAAATATGGATGTTATAATATTTATTTATATTATATTTTATTTAGATTTAGTTTACATTTTATTTGAGGTACGCATTTTATTTGTGAATAAGTGTTTAAATTTTGTATTTATTTTGTATTGGGCTATGATTATGGAGGCTTAAGTCCTCCGAAAGTGCTCTATATTTGTTATTTTATGTTTAAAGCTTCAGCAACTGTCTTTTATTGAATGTTTTTTAATCATTTCCATTAATTTAATTTTTTTTTGTTCTTTTAAGTGTTTATTATGGGTTTTTTTTTCACATTAAGCTAAAACTTTTAATTAAATCGTGTTAAATTTAAGTCAGGCATGAATGGCTGCATAGATTCGTAAAGTTATGTTTGTTTAAGGAAGGGTAAATCTTAGGTTATTTGTTTCACAGTTAAATTGGGTCAATAGATTGGATGTATTGGTGTAATTAGTAAATGTAGCATGAAGATCCGCTATGTGCAGGATCACATTATACACCGCACTTGGGCAAAATAAGCCTATTTTTTATTGACTATCAGAGTCAGATGATTTTCCCTGCTTTTTGGATCACACCTTTAGCCTAAGGAATGGGATTGTAAGTTGGCAAAAAGGACTGCAATCTCTTCCTATGGAGTTTTTTTATTGTTCTTTTCACCAGACAGATGAAGTATTCCTGTACCGGATGAGAAACATTTCTTCTTTATAATTGTGCTATTCAGATGTATATTTCTGACAATGCGGTATTGTGCTGTCATATTTATGCTGCATTGAATCCATCAGTATATCAGGTAGATTGGTGTTAGTTTGATTGCGAATGTTTGGCCTAGGGTTGAATAAGGTATATAGAATATTTTCTTTTTCAAGTACAATCTATGTAGTTTATCCATACTCGACACTCTAATAAAATATTAATAAATTCATCTGTGTGAACTTATAAAATAAAAGGTTAAAATGTAAAACAAGTTCTAAAGTAAATAAACTAAAGTAAATAATTCTAAATTTTATATATGTGCAAAATAAATGTTTCTGTGTATTTTAATCTGGCAGTGGCTTATGCTTATTTTTTATTATCTTTCTTTTTTTTAAAAAAATAAAGTATACATTATCTCTGCTGCTCTGTGAGCTAGTGACTGGGGCTAACAGTCTTTAACAAAATAAAATTGGATTTTAACTTAAGTATCTGCTTACTATATAAATTTTCAGGTTCAAATAGCCTGGTGGCACCCCTTGTATGGCAGATATGGCAAGACTGCAAATAAAACATTTCCCGAACCATTATATAACTGATAATAGTTTTACCTGTTTATTTAATTCTATTTGGGCATATAATTTTGTCTCACCTGCTATTCCATTTCTACCATTACAATATATATATAAACAATTAGTGTTAAATCAGTTTAAAGTAAAATCATACATATTAAATAAAGTTTCTTTACAATGTAGAAAACTTTTTTTAAAATAGAAAAATGTCAAACAGTTTCTTTTTATTTTAAGTTACATTGTGATTTATTATACACAAATCATTATGGGCACATAGAATATATACTTAAGGTATATTCATATTAACTTATTGCAAATATAAAAAAAGTGATATGTATATATATAATATTACAATATGGTTTGACATTTTATTTACTGTACTAGTATAAAAAAGTTAAAAATACATAGAAATAATTTTTTTATAATAAGACTACTGTTTAGTATGGATTAAACACAAAACAAAAATTGTTTCTTCAACCACAATTAGAGTTTTTAAATTTAACTTAAAATAAAAAAAGTAACAATTCAGAAATTAATTAATTCAATTCCTATTTTTATAACAAAAGATTAACAACTAATTTTTAGATCCCCAACATCACCCATGCTTTTATTTCAAGTTAAATCTAAAAACCACAATTTGGTTGAAGAAAGAAATATTTTTTTTTGCTTTTTAGTGTATGGTAAATAAAAACATTCATTAGAAAAAAAATTTCTGTTTATATATGCTTTAGATTACTTTTTAAAAGAATTCTTTATAATTAAATAAGCATATTTTTTTAAATTAATATTTACTACTTTTTAAGATATAATTTGTAGTATATCAAATATAATGATTCTATATAGAGTATAGGTACACAATCACAATAAAATAATATTTATTTTATAAAGTGCAGACGGTATTGAAATTGAGAGAATGCAAGCGCTTGAGAAGTTTACACTCTCTCAGTTTAATTTCAATCACAATAAAAATAAAACAGAGAATGGAAGTTCATAGTTTTTTCTAAAATAATTTAAATTTTATAATTAATAAAATTATTTAAATAATAATAGGTATACTTGATATATGTGTGTGTATATGATATAAAAGATGTTTTTTATTTTATTTTTAAAATGGCTTTTTTACATTGTTACCTTTTGATTTCCAAATATCAAACTTATTCCACCCACAATGTTGACGCCATCCATTCTAGATAAACACAGTAATGATTATCATGAGCTTAAGATTATCTCTATCCCAGGTATAAACTTTAAATCTCAGTTAAACATTAATATATCTGTTTTCACATATAAAATTAGAATATTAAAATTCCTGACAAATCTTTCATAAGTAATTGATGTTAATTTCAAAAAATTAAAATGAACTTTTTTTAAAACAAAAGCCATGTTTCTTGGTGATTAGTATAGCATAGTCTAGGATTCTAAATGTAGGTTTCAAAAACATGGCAAATAATATATGTTGTGAGTGAGTCTCTGTTAATAAACAACGTGTTACTGTTCTATAAGGAAATGAGTGGACTAGTTGATTTAACCCAATAGTTTACTGTTCTCAAATGAATTTCTGGTTTTTACAGATAACTCTCTTATAATATATCAATATCAGATTCACTGATTGTACTAAATTGATTGGTCTTTTGCTGCAGTTATTGTTATTTATCTCTTTCCAAGTTCTGAACACAAGATTGCCGTGCCAATGATGGAGCTGTTATATAATATTTAATTCACTCTCTTGTGGCTAACTTTAGACTTCACTTGCTAAGTTTGTATTCCCTTAATGGCAAAAACTGAAAACAAAATTGTATTGATTTATTAATTCTAAAATAAATATCAAGATGATGGGATAGTACAGAGAAATATAAATACAAATGGACTAATAACACCATTGATTAAAATTTCCTGTTTTTTCCCCACTGGGGGCGCTTGCAGATGCTTTTGAAAGTGCTTATGAATTTGTTATATTTTGAAAATGAAAACATATTTTCTGTAATTTGTTTGCATATTTATAATTATTTTGCCATAAACATCACATGATTACTATTCTTTATGCTTATACAAGCTGTTTTTCACAGAGGCAAAATCTCCATACAGTAGTACCACTCAGTGCAAGCCAGAGTAATCAATGGATGCAGGAAAGTTTGTGCATAAAATTTCTATCTAGTGCCTACTCATCCATTGATTACTCTGGCTTGCACCGAATGATGCTATTGTATGGAGTTTTGCATCTATAATTATTTTGCAAAATATTTATTGTATATTTATTTTATGAAAGAAATGGTGAATTTTACAAACTAAGCTAAAACAAAACTATTGTTCCGATTATAAATAATACAAAAATTCTGTCAGATAATAAAAATTATTCTTCATGTATAAAGTGTGATAAATAGAGTAGCTAAAATTCCAAAAACATTTATCACAAAAGACTATTTGCCAAGCACTTTTGGTACCGTGTACAAGAATTATGGCTAAATATCAGAACTGAATGATTAATATTCCAGTGCATGTTCAGTGGAATCACTAGTTTTATGCTGATTGATAATGTTTTTAGACTTCACAATAAACTGAGCCTCTTTCAGCTTCCTCTTTCTATCATTTGATTCATTGCACATAGACAGAATTAACCTGTGAATCACTTTTAGATTTTTTATACTGATAAACATGCTGTTGCAATCATGTTAATACATTAGCCTTCTGTAAATCAGTTTATTACTTTTTTCAATATTTGCAAAGTTGAAACATTTTTTTAAAATAATTTTCATTTATAAACTTATATTTTTAAGAAATAATTCAAAATTTGAAAAAATATAATAAAGATAAATTTAATAAAAAAAATTTGGAAATTTAATCCAATCGGCCATTAGTGACTACTAAAATAAGAACCAAAGAGTTCATTGTAAAAGAAGTTTGAGCACCAGGAAATTGGCAGAGCAGAACTAATACTATCCATAGACTAGACATCAAATTCAGATCATGCCAATTTACCTTTGCACCAAACTAGACATTGCATTGTTATTTAATTGGTCAACCAGATTGCATTCTAAAGCCAATGCTAGAAAGTTTTTAACTTGGTTGAGGCCATAATTGATAATTATCATTGCATAAACATTGAGATGATTTCAGATAATTGACCCATAACTAATCCATTTAGCTGTCCATCCTGAAGTAAAACAATAAAGCAAAAGTCTGACCATACAGTAGCAAGTTAGTCTAATGAAGTATTGGTGAAAGTATTTTTATTTTCCAGAAGGCAATGTTAAGTTTTACCAAAGGTTTGTGATGGTGGTGTTCTAGTTGCATTTTTATGTTGGACTATTTCCATCATCTAATACATGTATTGAATGTCTTTAGAAAAATTTAACTTTATTTAAATATTCTAAATACATTCGACTGTTAGTAATAGCATATCAAACAGGTTAGTATATGTACAACATTTTTTAGAGGTATTATCCTCCCCTCTTCTTCAGGTGTTGTTGGTCTGACCAGTAACAGAACTAGCATGGGATTCGAATCTGGATCCTTAGACTTTTGATTATTGAATTTTAAGGTAACGCTTTAACCAACTTTGGCAGGATGGCTCAGTTGGTTAGAGCGTTACCTTAAAAATTCAATAATCATGAATCTAAGGATCCAGGTTCAAACCCCATGCTAGTACTGTCACTGGTCAGGCCATCAACACCTAAAGAAGAGAGGAGAATAATACCTCTCAAAACTTTGTGCATATACTAATCTGTTTGATGTGTTATTACTTACAGTTGAATGTGTTTGGAACATTTAAATAAAGTTAATTTTTTTTTTTAAATATCCAATATGCATATTAGATTATGGAAATAGTCCAATATAAAAATATAACAATGTTCAGGTTATTTTAAATCTCACTTAAAAATTAAACAGTATAATAAAATTATGATTAAAAACTTTATAAAAGTAATTATATGCGATCTGAGTTATTTTTTTTGTATTTTTAATATAACCATTATATTACATTCAAATATCAGCCTTTCAAGCTAATTGAGCACACGCCTTTTGAGAGTGTTAAATAAATGAATATTTTCCTCTTCAATCCAAGATATAGTATTTATGCAGGAATAAAAAGGATCCTCTTATTCCCATGACTCAAATTCTTTTATATGAGCAAATCTGAAGAACTGTTGAGGAGAGGTGAATAGAGTTCTCACTTTAAATTACTATTTACGATGTTTTTTGACTGAATGACGTCGATGAAATTGCTTAGAATTTAACCATTAGAAAATGTTCTACTTATAGAATATCAAGAGTTGATAAATTACCAGCACAAGGAGACCAGCCATTTTCTGATGTTTGTCCACGTACACAAGGCACTTCATTACCTTAAAGAGATAAAAAAGAAAATATTAGGGAATTATGCCTAAAATATACATTCTGACATTTAAAGCTTATATACTTTTTATAATAATTATAGCACAATCATTTCATTCTTAATTCTGTATTGGCGAATAATTCAGAATAATAATTAAGTAAAGCATTAGGTAAAGCAAATATTAATGAAAAGAATGAATCTCAGGTGTTACTTGCCAATACAATAGGCTTGATAACAGACAGGTGTTGGAGGAAGCTTGTATACTGAATAATCACTACAATTTTTTACACTTATTGTCCAGTTAAATTTACAACAATCCTTCCCACTAGTAACACATACATTTCGGTTTACTATCCCTTCCTCTAAAGTTGGATGTTCACCTAAAAAAAAAAAAAAAAAGATTATTAAGTATTAGTTTAATTTTTGAGATTTTTTAATTATTCAGATTTTATTTCATTCTAAATTATAATTCTAAATTAGCATTAGGCATACAAATCATAATATACTCTCTGCTCTGGTTTCTAAATATATTTATTCCTATTAATTGCTTTATATTTTATAATTATGCAAAAATCTAATACTTTTCCAATCAAATATTTATATATATTTCTTTTCATGTGTCATAGCATCGGCCGGGAGGCGAACCCGCTAATCCGGGACAACTTCTTGTAAGGCGGCTGTGCTGACCTTTTGACCACCAACGCTTGACAAATATCTAAAAGCAAACCATACAAATATCTTTATTCAATATCCAAGTTCGTTAAAGATATGTCTTAATGGTAAATAGTCTCAGATAGCAAACTGAATTAGTGTAAGAAAAAACTAATGAAATCAATTCATCATTATCTATAAAAAATATTGAATTCATTAGTTATAAATACGGGGGGGGAGAGGTCATTCCCATAATGTTTAACATATCCAGAGTTGTTTGCACTAAAATGCAGGGTACGCAGGACATTAAATGGCCCAATTTAAAGAACAGCAGATTTATCTTATCACATTGCCCAAATGAATTCATTGTTTAATAAATTGCAGACAATGGTAGTGTATAAAATGTGATATGTTGGACTATTTCCATCATTTATGAGTGAATGTTGAATTTATAGAAAATTTTAAATTTTAATTAAACTTTCCAAATACAAACAACTTGTTAGTAATAATACACAAATAGACAATATTACCAATAAAAATTTAAACATTGGTTAACGTTTTGGGTGGGTTTCTCTCAAGTTATTAATGAAAAAAAAATATTTTAATTATTTACTAGTGTTAGGAATTATGAAATTATTAAAGTTGGGCCAAATTTAAATGTTAGTTTTTAAATTTAATAATAGCATTCAATAATTTTCTAATATTGATATTAATTGTTGCTTCAGGAAAAAGATATTTCGCTAAATTAAAATTAATAATAAAAAATTATTTAAAGCTAAAGTATTATATAAGTGATTTTCAAAGTTGGTTATTATAAATATAGAAAGTGAAATGTATAAAGATTAAAATGAAATATGTAAAGATTTAGATTTAGACAATACTATGTAAGAATTTCAATGTACAAAAGCTAGAAGAATACATTTGTAAGCATTAGAATAATATATATATATATATCAGTGACGAAGCGTGACTTTTTTGGGAACGGAAGCACACTACATCTTTTTTCTAATAATGTTTTTATTTTATTTGATACAAGAATTTCCACATATTTAAAAGATCGTGTATAATTTAAAATGCGATTTAGTTCAAATCATAAATCAATTTTATACTTAATTTTGCTTAGATCACATATATATATTCCAGATTATCACCATCATATATATATAGCGTCTGGGTATTTGGTCGTTTGCTATTTTTTTAATTATTTTAAAATAATCTGTAAAAATTAATCACACCACACCTATGTTTAGTATGGCGGGATGATGAAATCAAAATTTTATTAAAGACAATAAATGTTTGTCGAAATGTATTTTAAGCTGTAAAGAAGATTTTAGCATTGTATGAACTTCTTATAATCAACTAATAATGCATTGGTCAAACTCATCCAGTGGCAGGCCTAGGTCATGGACCTTACTCATTGCCAACATTCTACAAAAGGCTAGCTTTGTTATACCATCCATCAGCAGCAAACTAAAGTACTGGGAGGTTTTCAATCAGACTGCAGACTTATCCATTGTGTCCCCTACATTCCTTGAACTTACCAATGCCCAATTAATCCGCAAATTCAAAACATGGTCCTTTGAGGCAAAATTCCTCGATTTCCTCCTCAAAATCAATCTTCACTCTCCACAAATCAATTTTTGGTCAACCATAGGGGTTTCACCAAGATCTCTCCCATATGCCAGCTCTGTAAAACTGACAATGAAACCTCCAGCATTTCCTACTTAAATGTCCTTTTCTGCTTGGCATGAGAAATATCATCAACTCCTGCTTTTCCTCACACAGGAATACCATCTTCAACCTCCAAGAATCCATAGAAACACTACTTTGCAGCTATTAGACTATCAGTTTTTCTTATCTATGCTCTCTGGTTGCTCCGATGTGCCATTATCCTTGACCAGAGAGTACATTTAGTCAGTCAAAAGCTCTTGGACCTAATTCATACTCTCAATACCCGAGATACCAAACTAGCCCCACCTCCACTCCTCACAGACACTTGGGCAATCCTCCACCTCCCATTCTTTCAGCCTCTGTCATAGGACTCAATCACGAAGACATGCATCTCAGACTGGCCTGGACTTCCCTTTCCACTTTCCATTCCCTTTTCACATATATCCTTCCCCTCTTACTATGTTGCTCCTGAAATTTCATTTATTTTACTGTATCTGTTGTTGTTGTTGTTGTTTTTTTGATGAATAAACCATTTCATCACTGAGAAAAAAAAAAGTTAGAATAGTTAGTTCTTTTTTTATGTTTAGCAAAATAGAGATTTGATTTTTTTTTTTGCAAAATAGCTTATATACACTAATGTACTTATTGTTGTTACTACACTATTGTATGTGCAACTTGTTGGATTGATTTTGTGAGGCTGAATGTGTACATATTTTAGTGAATTTTTTAAATTGAACTTCAATTAAAGCTTTTGAAAGTTTTAGTGAATTTTTTTTCGGAAGCACCCATTCCGTTCAATACATGAACGCTTCATCCCTGATATATATATATATATATAGTGGTATATTATTGTACATTGATTTGAACCCAGTAATTTTTTTCTGATTAAAATAAATAGGGACTTTTTTTTAATAAAAAAAGAAAAGATAATTTTAGTTAAAAAGTTCACAAATGTTTAAGTTATGCAGTTAATGTATATATAAGATCTTGCATGGTTATGTTATAATTGCAGGAAAAAATGTTTATTAAACCTCACAAAAAAATAAATACTTATAACACTTTTTTTAAAAGTTAGAATATTTTTATTGAGTTTTATATTAAATCTATTTTGTGGATATGGAAATAAACAAGTAGATCTAACTAATTTTAAATACGTAAGAAGATTAATTTGTTTACATATACAGTATATTAAAGTATGAAGATTGGTTATCTTAATATAAGCTGAGCATTGATTGTATATATTTTTGGAGATGATAATCTGAACAAACTGACGAGTGCTGGTTCATCACGAAATACGTATATTGGTGATTGTTTATCTTTTCAACATGTGGGTGATCAAGTGTGTCAGCAGTATGAGATAGCGTGGATAGTTGAGGGTCGTATGAAACTCTGAGTTCAAACCCTTATATATATTACATATTGGAGTGCAGGTATGAAAAAGCCTGAACTGTAGAAAAAATCATATATAAATTGCAAAGATGTTTAAAAAAATGAATAGGATTTTTAAAAAATCTATGGTAATTTTTTAGTTGTGTTATCTGTTCATACCATGGATTGATTAAATATAAATAGAATCATTACTTTTTGATTATTTGGAGTGGATGAACAAACTGTGTACTAGGCTATAATAAGAAAAAAAAAATTATTCCACAGCAAGTTACAGTTTAACTGCTAGTAATAATATTAAATAAGATGTCGTGTTCAAATATAAGAAATGAAAAATATTCACTTTGCTAATAAAATTTTAACAATGGAAAAGTGAGATAATCTCATGAGTGCCAATTGTAGTAGTTCTATCTAAATATATGAACCTGCCATGAAAAAAAAAAACATCTGCCTAAAAGAAAGGATTGTAAATAATCTTCTGAAAGAAGAGAATGAAATATGGCCATTACAACTCTCATATTTTATACCATTTATGATGATAAGCTCTGCAGCCAAATATCTTTCCATCTATATGTGATAGAAAATTGAATTGCAAAGGGTATAACTCAAAGCAAGAATCCAGAAAGTTGGAAAGTCACTTATAATCATATCTAACTTAAAAAATAAACACACATAACGTGTATTCTAAAAAAAAGCTTATATATATATATATATATATATATATATATATATATATATATATATATATATATATATATAACAGGCAAAACTCTCTGTATGTATTACCAATCAGTGCAAGCCAGAGAAATCAATGGATGCCATGGGCTTGTGCATAAAATCCCCATCTAGTGCTTATTCATCCAATCCCCAGACTAGTTTCTGGCTTGTGACCTTCATCAGTGAGGAGCCTTGGATCTGAGAGCACTCTACCTAGCATAAAATCCCCCATCTAGCACCTATGCATCCAATATCTCCAGACTAGTTTCCGGCTTGTGGCCTTCATCTGTGAGGAGCTTGGATTTGAGAGCACTGCACCTAGGTGCAGTGCTCTGGTGGACTGCTCTCAGATCCAAGACTCCTCACTGACAAATATCACAAGCCAGAAACTAGTCGGGAGATATTGGATGTGTAGGAACTAGATGGGGATTTTATGCACAAGCCTTCTGGCATCCATTAATTACTCTGGCTTTCACTGATTGGCCATATGTATAGAGAGTTTTGCCTGTTTTAATAACAGTTATCAGCAAGCATAAGAAGTGGTGATCTTGTGTGATGTTTATATATCAACATAGTATGCTAAACATACTTTTGACTAACTGTTAGTCATATTCTTAGTTATAATTATTCCAACAGGATTGTGATCTTTATAAAAAAATCACAAAAGGGGTGATTTACACAAAATTTGATTATAAAATATAAATGAATTTATTTGAGTGACTTTTTTGATAAAGGGATGCAGGACTCTTTCTTGTTGATTGCACTTATATTTTTGGCAATGTGCAAGCCCTTGTTAACATTGCATTTAGCATCATTTCTTTCATATCAGATACTACTGGTGGGTTCGAAGATGTGACCATGTTTAGAGTCAGGTGCAAAAAAATAGATATAATATCTATATTAGTTTTAGTTCGATTGTAAAGATATTTGTGCTGTGCAATTCTTGTAGAGAGATTGGCATGAAATTCTCCAACATAAACTATGTTGCAGTTTGTATTGTTGTATATAATTTTATGCACAAGTTGAAGAACCTGCTTTGGGTGCAGCTTTTATTTCATACTGATAATCAGGTGATTAAGGGCAGGATGGGTGTGAAGACTAACTTATGTTTCAGTGCAAATCTTGTTTATACTTTGGATAGTCTTTGATGTATAAGTAATGTCCAGAGTTTTTCATAAACTAAGTAGATTTGTACCTAATTTTAGCATAGAATGTCTTAATAATGTAAATAAGAGATTAATATTTGTATTTAATATTATGTATATCACTAATATATATTTCAATATCAGTTTCTTGATAAAACTTGAATTTTACAGTTATAATTTATCTTGGGTAATATAATATCTCTTCATATACTGCTATGATGGGTCCTCAAGGTGTACTCTGGCCATGACCAGATTAGATCATAAGTTTCACATTATATCATTAATTTTGTCTGTTATAACCTCTTAGGACCTTTTTGGTTACTATATATATATATATATATATATATATATATATATATATATATATATATATATATATATATATATATATATATATCTATATATATATATATTGTAATGGACCGACAAATAGACAAACAGATAGCCGACCACATTGTGGCATCAAAATGTAATGGAATATGAATAAATGATGAAAATCATAATGGAAAATAAATCGATGAAAGAAGGCCTTAAACGTAGGCATCAAGAAAAAAAATGTAATGGACCAACGATGTACTATCAACAGTCCTTGAAGAATAAGCTATATATTTAGGTTATATACTCATCCATTCCTCTAAAGATCTGACAGATACTGACAGCCAAAAGAATGATTAGCATTTCACAATTTTGAGATAGATAAAAGAATTCAATCACTGCTCTTAAAGTATACAATGTTCCATGAACACTCAGATGATCATCACATTTCAGTCTCTCTAAGCTACTGCAACCCATAATAGTTTTCTGCAAACACTATTGCACTGCCCTGCTTACATCCAAGTCTTAGGGGCTACTATTTAAAAAATATTGCCTTGCTCATCTTTGGGAGTCTTAGAGGCTAATATTATACATATATCAAAAGAAATATTGCCTTGCTCTCTTTGGAGTCTCAGAGGCAAAATCATGGCAGGACTACTGTTAACTGCTTCATGATAACTAATAACTAATAACATAATTTGGGCTGGAGCAGTGAATAAGATCAATCAGTCATGAGTGACATGAACACATCACATCCTCAAGACAATGACAAAAATTCCCCATCCATCATCAACACTTGCAATAGAACCAACCAAACTCCAACAATCAAATATCCAATCTAACCTTCAAAATCCTAGATTTTCTACAACACAAATTTTCCAAATATGGATAAAATTACTACTCTACAATTTAACACCATCAATGTAATTCTAAATTGAAACTAAGCTCCAAAAATGTAACGGACCATCGACCCATCTCTAACCATTTACCTAAATCCATCCCATTACATTTACCGAAACAAGAATCCGGCCATCCACGGAAAACTGGAAAGATCCAATAACACTACAACCAAGATGGATCTTTACTATCATTCAACCCCCATTCATTTTGCAATATGCACAGGATCCACCCAATTTTCATGTCAATCCATTAGATTCCCTAGAATTCAAACTCAGTCATAATCTGAGTAATTACTCTGTTCAGGTATAAATTATAAGAATATATCTAGCCAATGTGGGCAATGACTTGATGTTATGGTTTATATAGTACACTTATTGGATACATATTACATATATATTTCCATATCAAGAGATACGTGAATTCAATGATGTATTCTCAACAAATTATAGATAATCCTTGATGTAAAATCAATTAAAATCAACAAATTTATTTTATCTTAACATAACACATTTCAATATATAAATATACATTTTAAAACACCATAAATATGATTCCTACACTTCCACTCAATCTCATTAAAATAATAACACAAAAAAGGAAAAATACATAAAATAATAATATCATCAACTATAGGTCATTCTTGGTATACATAGGTCTCTACCTTTCATGCCATCATATTAAAAATAATAATTTATGATCTTTAATACCAATCTAAACAAATGACATTGTTTGTTATTTTTATTTTTTTTTAAAAAAAAAAGGTATCATCATATCAATATACAAATTATTATTTTATACATATAATTGAATTAATGGGTTCGTATGTTACTATTATAAATCATGAGAACTGGAATTGCCATCAATTGATTTTATAAGTAATTGTTAGTATGTGTCTTGTTAATAAAGGGTAATATAGGTTTTATTAATAATTAATTTTGTTACTAAATGTTATGTTGTTAATGAGTCAAAAATAAGTCTTACCTTCATTTATATTCATTTCATCATAGTCTAGTCCTTCTCTTTTTTTTAACAGAACCATTTATATTTTTTCTTATTTCAAAAAATACATTTTATATCATGAAATGCATACATCTAAATTCTTTGGTACTTCCAGCTCAAAAAATCCAATGTGGAAGTAAAAAAAAAAAATACATAAATGAAGAAGAGAAAACCTTAAAATTTTATAGCATCAGTATGTTAACCATAATGAACAAACAGTTACATATCAACATAAAATTATGAACGATTTAGTAAACATCTTGATCAAACATGAGCATCTTCTTTAAATGGAAAAATTCATGGTAGATTGAGAATTTTCAGCATCTTTTATTTACTTCATTATCCAAAGTAGTGTCTTCTATGATCTATCCAACTCCCACAAGTTGACCAAGTAGTTTGGATAATCTTTGATTTGGCCACTTTCATCATTGATCTATACAACTTCACATAATATATGGTTGCCATTTTATATATATGTGATGGTGAGAATTCACACCTATGGATCGTGTTCCTCACCCTCTTCAAAACCCATCTGAGTTGCCTTGACCTTTCACAATGACTTTTAGCACACCTGCATCATTTTTCCGTTAGTATATATATACATAAAATTCTTTCCTTATATCAGCAGTAGAAACGTTTTAGCTATAATAAACAAAACACGATTAAAGTCAATTTTTTTCTTTTGATGTTAAACGTTATTAAATTTAAAACTTCCAACAGTTCTAGAATTATCAAACGCTTGATTATGTGAATGAATATTTTATTACATATTTTTTATAGCAAATAGTTCAATATAATTATCAATAAAATAAAAAAATCTTGGTTCCTATTATGCTTTAATCAACAGGTTATAATTTGTTTATTTTTTTTAATTTTCATAGTTTATACAAAAGTTCAATCCCAATGGATGTATAGTGATATTCCTTCGTTTCAGTTTTTTTTTTTTACATATATAGATCAAATCAAAAAAAACTTACAGTTCCATGCATTTTGTTCTTTCTTTAAAATGCTGAAAACATTTTACCAAAATACGATAATCAAATTATCTGAATTGCTGTCATTAACGAATATATATAAAAAAATCTTGCATATAACTTTCTCTATATGTTTTTAATTTTTCCAGCCATTAGAAGAAAAAAAAGTTGTTATTGTTGTTATAGTTACATTGTATTCATCAGGTTTTTCTCTCCCCTTCCCATTTTATAACACTAGATTACAAAATTGGCTTTTTTTTTCTACAAAACTTTCTCAACTGTTTGAATAATTTCGTTTTGTCAAATGTTATTTTAAAATATTAATAAATGAAATTTAGAAACAAATTTATGATTTTGTTTCAAGCATTTCCAGTTCATTATACTACAATATAATTTTATTCATACCGTTATATATCATCAACTTACACTGTTCAATAGATGTATTAGCTTTTATAAATCAACACATCCATGTATATATTTATGTTCAAATGCATTTAATGGTAAGGATAAGAATGATAGTTATAGCGATCCTTACAATATATATATATGTCTATACTAAACAATGTAATTAAAAGGAACATGAACTCAGACTTTCAAGTTTCCTACTATTATCCACTTCATCTTATACAACCAAGACACATGATCATATACATGTGAAAAAGATAAATAATCTCTGATATATATATATATAAGACATATTTTGTGGGTTCATTTGTGTTAAAAATTTAAATATTTACATACCGACGTTTCAACTTGATCACACAAGTCATCTACTGGATGATAAAAAATAAAAAGACAGTTGTTGAAAAAAACTGTTAAAGTTCCACCAACAGCAAAAATGTTAAATTAAGCATGTTTTTTTAAAAAAAATCTTTCCAAATAGGAGGTAGTTTGCATGTATCATCTCGCTTTTTGATACAATCTGGCCTTTTAAGTATCTCAATGGCTTCTCTGATTTTGCACTGATAAAGATTATCATACCTGGATATGATCCTGGTACTAGCAAAATCAATTTTATAACCTGAATCTGTAGTATGGAATGAGAGAGCTGATGATGATGAGTGTTGTTTAACTGCATTAGCATGCTCATCTCTCCTAACACTTATGTGATGATTACTCATACCTATGTAAGAAGATTTTCACATGAGAATTGATAAACACCTTGAGATTCAAGAGAGATTGAATCCTTAGGTATGAGTAGTCATTGCATAAGTCTTAGGAGAGATGAACATGCTAATGCAGTTAAACAACACTCATCATCAGCAGCACTCTCACTCCATAGTATAGATTCAGATCAATCATATCCAGGTATGATAATCTTTATCAGTGCAAAATCAGAGAAGCCATTGAGATACTTAAAAGGCCAGATTGTCAATAAGCAAGATGATACATGCAAACTTCCACCTAATTGGAAATTTTTTTTAAAAAAACAATCTTAATTTAACATTTTTGCTATTGATGGAACTTTAATAGTTTTTTCAAATCAGTGACTGTAGCGCCTCTATAACCATCTTTTTACCTTTTATCACCCAGTAGATGACTTGTGTGATCAAGTCAAAATGTCGATATGTAAATATTAAAATTTTTAACACAGATGAGCCCACATATATATGCAACCCGTGAAAATCTTTGTATCAAAATATACATATATATTGTGTAAATAGCACTCATAAGTTGGACCAGATCATTATCTCCCACACACATATAGAATTAACTCTCAGTTTATATTAAGATAGTAAATCTTCAAACTTCAATGGACATGCTTCAATCTTCCTCATCCTACAACTCTTTAGACACCCATATTATTAAAAATATGAAGCTTTTGTTGGTGTAGGGTGAAGAAGACTGAAGCTTGTGCATTAAAGCTTGCAGATTTGCTATCTTAATATAAACTGAACATTGATTGCATATATGTGTGGGAGATAGTGGTCTGAACCAATTTATGAATGCTGGTTATATGAATTATGCATATCGGAAATTATTTATCTTTTTCACAAGTGTACGGTCATGTGTATCAGTTGTATAAGATGGAATGGATAGCTATAGGAAGTTGAAAATATGAGTTCAAGTCCCTTCTAATTACATTGTTTAGTATAGACAAAGTTGTTTTATCTATTTACCAGTTTTTTGTTCATGTGTCATAGCATCGGCCAGGAAGCGAACCCGCTAACCGGGACAACTGCTTATAAGGCGCTGTGCTGATCTCTCAACCTCCAAAGCTTGGCTGTTTATCAGTTTTATGCATACTTTTTTTTTGTTTATTAGTTTTTAAAATTATTAAAGAAAGTAAACAATAGATATGTTAATTAGCGAACAAAAAATAAATGAATTATTATATTATATATAATAAAGATTATATATGTCGGTTTCAAAAACAGAATACTTTGCTGATGAATAGAAATTTTCCGATTTTAAAAAATCTCATTTTGAATATTTGCAGGTAGATAATTTCTTGCATTATAATAAGCATGAGAACTAAACTAAATACATAGTAACCTAATTATTAACAGAATCTTACGACCTGAACTGATTTCAGAGCCATAATTAGCCACTTAAGAAATGAAAAACTTTTACTTCATAATGCTAAAAAAAAACTTTATTGTAATTTATTATAAATATGAAAACATTAATTTCTCTTGTAAAAAAGGTATGTTGAGATACGATAATCAAAAAGTAACTCTTGATTATATAAAAATTGATTGTTTCTTGCAATCTCTTTATTCTAGAGTTACAAAGTTTAACGAATCTTTTATAGGCTTAATATATTGATAAAAATGAATATGATCAGAATAGCTTTAATGATCAATCTATTACAATTTAGAAGAATTAAAGCTTCACTGTAACACTTTTTAATAGTTAAACCGTAATATATTGAGCAAAAATTTTGAAGAATGCATATAAATAAAAATAACTCAACTCTTATTTAGTAATTTACTTCCTGTAAATTAATCAAGGATTTTTTTTAATCTTTTGAGTATTGGTGATTATTTATTAATAAACAACAATGTTATTGTAACACCACCAAACATCACATGATCACCATTTCTTATGCTTGCTCATAACTGTTATTAAAACAGGCAAAAGTCTTCATACAGTAGTGCCACTTAGTGCAAGCCAGAGTAATCAATGAATGCCAGAAGGCTTGTGAATAAAATCCCTATCTTGTGCCTACTCATCCAATATCCTCAGACTAGTTTTTGGCTTGTGGACTTCATCAGTGAGGAGCCTTGGATCTGAGAGCACTGCACATCTTGGATCTGAGAGCATTAGGTGCAGTGCTCTCAGATCCGAGGCTCCTCATTGATGAAGGTCATAGGTCAAACATTAGTCTGGGGATATTGGATGAGTAGGCACTAGATAGGGATTTTATGCACAAGCCTTCTGGAATTCATTGATAACTCTGGATTGCACTGAGTGGCACTACTGTATGGCGAGTTTTGTTTGTTGTTGTAACAGTAATTTTATATTTCATGCAAGGATTTCTGCTTTTAGAATACTTTTCTATTTAAAGTATCAAATAGCTGGATGTTTATCACACACACAGACACACACAATCTATGTGTGCACGTGTGTGTTGTCTTTCGATCAGTACATCATTTCTAATAAAAGTGAATCTTAGTTTATCTTTGATAAGATGAATAGTCAACGGTTCAGATTATGATGAAATGCATTTTATTGATCGATTTTTGGAATGATAAGAATAAACTTTTGTTTTCTGATTCATGTGACTACATAATTTTCAATATCTTGTTTACATGTCTTTTTTTTTTTTGGGGGGGGATGTTATTATGTTGCAACCATTAAATGTTTCCAAACATGTTTACTCATAAATTAAACCTATTAAATAAGTTATAATAACTAATTAAAAATAAATTAATTTGTGCTGTAGTTTTCCAGAAATATATTATTAAAGAAATATATCAGATTAAGTAATTTAATTTAACAATAAATTATAAAACATACCATTCATCCAAACAGGTTCAACAGTGGTACACTGAAACTCTGGAACACAACTCGTGGGCATTTCATTACCTGATGGGCTTTCAAACCTATACCAGTTTTCTATTAATAGATGATCACATCGCAAAAATGAAGATGTAGCCCTTGATCCTGCTGTTCTTGTAACATCATTTTCAATTAAAGTAAACTGCTCACATGGTTCAAAATCTGCCAAAATATATTAAGAAATTGCTTAATGCAGTATTTAAAAATGTAATATAAATAATAATGATTTCAAAAATATATATCTGTGGTAGTAAATGTATATATACAGAACTATAGTAAATTTTTTTGTTTATCATTTTTTGGTATGACAAATAAGTATTTAGCATCTTCCCCCCACTATAAAACAGGAGGGATCTGATTAGCATCCAATTATTAGACTGGATGAATTTTACATATCAAAAGATAAGATAATATGGTGGCATTGTAACTCCCAATTAATTAGCATTCTGTGCATTTGCCTCTCTAGCACTATGGTTCTGTATAATACATATTGGAAATGATATTTCTGGCACAGTTAACAAGCTTGAATAATAACAATTTAAATATTAATAGACAATATAATTAATAATATAACAAAAAAAAATTGCGATAACAGTTTAATTAATAACTGAAACACAGGCTTATTATATACCTTTGTCTATATATATGTAATATATAGAGTATATGAGCACAGACTTTCACACGACTCACCACTCTCCACTCTATCTAATAACACTGATACACTTAAACACATATATGTTGAAAAGATAATCACCAATATATGTATTTCATGCTAAACCAGCAATCATCAGTTGGTCCAGATTATCATCTCTACACATATATGCAATAAGTGCTCAGATATATATTAAGATAGCCAATCCTCATACTTTAATGGACAGGCTTCAATCTACTCCAGGTGACCTTTGAGCATTCCATCAACAGATTTCCAATTGGATGGACAGTTGAAAAGCTGGAGTGTGGAGTGGATTGAAGCTTGTCCATTAAAGTATGAAGATTGGCTATCTTAATATATATCTGAGCACTTATTGCATATATGTCTAGAGATGATAATCTGGAATGATGATATCTGGTTTAGCATGAAATACATATATTGGTGATTATTTATCATTCCGACATATATGTGTTCAAGTGTATCAGTGTTATGAGATAGGGTGGAGAGTGTTGGGTAGTGTGAAAGTATTAATACACATGGTACTAATATATATAATAATAATTTTCTTTAATTTACATTATACATAAATAGTGTATGTGAAATTGCATTTATAATTCCAATTTATTCTATAAATAATGTTAATACGCTTCTCAAGAAAATATAAAATTTTGTTTGACAATTTTATCAGCTAAACCGGTGTTATTATTTGAAAAAAACCCATGATATTATTATTTGCTGTATCATCCTTTCTTCAGGAGCACTTTTAATTCCCTAAGTATCAGTTGAGAGTTTTGAGTGTAAATCTGTTTTACTGTGTTTTGCCAGCACTATATGAGAAAAAAACTGATAATGATTTATTTAAAATTATAAATTTACATTCTTTAGCTTAAATAAGCAATATGCATCATCATCATCATCCAGAAGCAAGTCATTGTTGGATTGGTAAGATCTAAAAATCATTCAGGTTTACTCATTGTTGGGACAATAGCATACAGTGTATGAGTATGTGTGTAACCTCTGAGGACAATTTAAAGATTTAATACAACTTCCACAATTAAATACCATCAAATTGCTAAGTAATACATAAATTAATGAAAACTATGGATTATAAAATTATAGAATTTGTTTTAGGACATATATTTTATGCAAGAAGATATAAAGCTTGTGCCAAACCATAAATTTGCTTATAATTTAATAAAGTTCTATAACTTTAAAGGCACAAAATATTTGAGGGATAATAGTGGTAATAACTATTTAACTTTCAGGGATGAAAAATTCTTATAATGATCTCTTATTTATAAGATGTACTTGTCCACCTAAGACCATCATAGATCATGGATATTTAATTTATCCATTTAATTTATTAAGTTTAAATATGTTTAAATTATTAAAATATTCTCCTGTAAGCAACTGCATTGGATTATTGTAACAGTGTTTTTGAAAATTTTATAAGAGACTTCCATGATGCTTATGTTTATAAAATTTGTTTATTGTAAAATAAATGTCATTTTGTTGTTAAGTCATGTCTCTGTAATGTCTTGGTATTCACGAATCCATATCCAAAAATCTGAACATTGTGTAATTTATAATGCAAATATTTTTATGCTATTTTTATTCAAAGTACAATCGTATAAATTAAAATATTTAACTATTTAATGATGATGATTTTGCAGATACGAAGAATGCATTTGAAATAAAATATTATTCATGTTATTCTATGGATCACTGCAATTTATTTAAATAAGACTGCTTTTATAGTCAATCATTATCTATTTTCATTTAATAAAATTTATTATGTTGTTGATGAATATTTTGAGTGGCCATAAAATCCTTTTCCACTCTGGTATTCAAATGCTATCCTAGAAGATGATTGTATTATTCCAAATTTAGAGTTTTATGCATTTTTGTTGTAATTAAAATATTTTATTAAAATTTTCCACCACCACCACCCCTACCACCACCACCACCACCCCTACCACCACCACCACCACCATCATCATCATCATCATCGTCGTCATCGTCGTCATCATCATCATCATCATCATCATCATCATTATTATTATTATTATTATTATTATTATTATTATTATTATTATTATATAGTAAGTAGACATTAGTTGGTAAATTAAGTATGCTCATGTTTATCATTAGGACATCATTCATTTTATTAATAATATATCCATAAAAAAGAATATTGAGAAAAATTAGCGTTAAAATGTAATACAAAAACCCTGAGACCATAATACCATAGTTCTATAAAATAAGAACTTATATTTATTGTTAAAGAAAAAACAAAGTGACATAAAAAATCAATAATATTTATAAAAGAGGATTATTTTATTAAAATGTGTATCTGATCATGGCAATAAGATAATGAAGAGGGAGTTGGAAGTATAAGGCTATATTGAAGAGGAATAATAATAAAAAATTTATAATTAAATAAATTATTGTATCCTTGCTACTTTGTGATGTACACTATAAATATTGGGAGCTTTGAAAGTTTTGCAAAAGTGAGTTGAAGTTTCTCCTCCTGTTAAAATTTTATTCAGTTATACTTTGTAATGTTTAATGATTATTATTATCATTATTATTGTTGTAGAACTGTGAGCTTCACCCAATTCCTTGATTCACTGCAATTCATAATTTACACATGGATCCCTACTTATGTCCAGTTTCCCCAGGTACAATATATACATATTATGTTGTAATTATTATATTATTAATGAATAAAATGAACTATTAAAACTCTTATGTTCAATTATTACCATTCCTGAATTAAATTGTGAATTTCTATTAAACTCAAGTTTCAAAAAAAAGAGTTCCATCATCACTTTATCAAGATAAAAACTTGAGCAGTGATTAGTAAATGCTTTGCCAGGCATCTAACAGTTAGAGGAAATTATTTTAAATCAAAGTTCTATTATAAATTTGATACAATAATCATAATTATATTCCACATCTAGAATTATTAATAAATCAGCTATTGAAGGAAAAGGAGAGCAATATCTAAGGATGCCTCTTCAAAAATAAAATTAAAGTGACAAAAGAATTAAGGATATGGGAGTATAGACTTAATAGAAAAAAAATAAATATGGTATTACTTTGAATATAAGACACACTTCTTTTACAAAATTGGTGCATCTTAAACTGGGGACCAAACATTTTTAATATCTCACTTCTGCAGATTTTTGTTTTATGTCATATATGAACATAGTATTATGATTATTGATTTGTGTAGAGTAGCATGTTAAATCTTTTTTAATCAAAAGAAAAAATATTTAACAATAATGTCTAAGTTTTAGATTAATTTTTATAAGGCTTTAACTCTCTCTCAAACCACTATTTTTAATGTTATTTTGCTGATTTACCATTATTTCATTGAGAAAACTGTACTGAATAACCTTTAGAATTTTTTATAACTAATAAATCATTACAATAATGAAATAAGAACCTGCCTCTGTTCTGGTTAGTTGTTTCTTATTCTCTACACAAGAGAGTGCCTGCCAATGATTTTGGAAGTTCTGATATCTTTGTTTTGATTTCAAAATGAAAACAAATGCTTTACAATATTTGTTACACATTTATAATTTTTTTTAGAAAATATTTTTAAAAACTTAAATTATTTTAGAATGATTCAGATTTTAATAGAAAAATTTACTTTTACACAAGAGCAAATTGAGAAAGCAATCAATGATGTATGGCTGCAATTTGTAATTGGATGACAAAAATATGTTTTATTTTTGATCGCTATAGATTATTTTTGCCAATTATAAAAATAAATTTATTTTTAAAAAACTTTTGATTACTTTAATAATCTGACAAATTATTGATTTGAATTTTAGAAAAGGTTTTAAGTCAAAAGAAATCAGATTTAACAGTAACATTAAATTTCAATACTGTATTTTAAAATCTTTTTTTTTCTTTAAAAAAAAAAGTTATGGTATTTACGCTAAACAAAAAGATTTTGTAATGCAAACAATATACATATAATTTTGAGTGGATTTTGCAGTCTTGGAATATGCCTGAAGAAATTATCAAAAAAAAAAATTTCTTAAAATGTTGCATTGCTAATGATTTAAAAGGCATGAAGGTGATGTTCTCTGATGGAATAGTGAAAATGAAAGTCTGAGTTCAAATCCTCTATATTTACAATTAAGTTCCAAGTATAAGAATGCCTATATTTCAAATCTTAGTTTCTATTTAAGGAAATACAAATGTTTCTCATTTTTCAATAAAATCATTTAAAAAATTTTAATACTTGAAATCCTACTGTCTTAAATTCGAGGGCATCTTATATTTGAAATAATACTATAAGTAAAATGCTCTATAATTTCATTTTAAAAAATCATTTAATAAATCAATATAAATTATGTTGGGGATTTTTACTAATAGTAATATACTATTACAATATTCAACTGTGCTTCATAAAAAAAAAAGTTATAATTGATTCTGAATAGATACAAATTTATTTGTAATATTTAATATTCCATTTATTATGTGCAAAAGGTATGTATTTAATGTAAATATTAAGTTAAAAAAGGAATGGATTATTTTTCAGGTGTTCATAAAAAGTTCATGCACCAAAAGGAACAGCCTAAACTATGGTCCATAGATCTTAAGTTTACTGCTCTGCCCCCACAAAACCATGCAAGTTTTCTATAATCTATTTTTAAGTGTATAACATATACAGAAACAACGTTCAAGTTTTTTTCTTATTAGTTTTGAATGAGAATGGTGGAGAAAAAGAATAAAACTTAGATTTATTGTTGTAACAAACTAGAATTTAGTTGAGACAGTTTTAACTTTATTCAGAATTAATGTTTCATAGTTAAAATAAAATAAATAGTGGTGAATTAAAAATTAAGACTTGAGAAATTAAAATATACATTTTGTTATTTTGGAAGTTTTATCCTGAAATAAAGAATCGTTTATATATATGATTTTTCAATAGATACTAGATTAGAGTGCATTCAATTTGCTAAATAAAAGGCTGAATATACCTTTATTTAGCAATAAATATTGATATAATTGTTAGAGGAATGATAGTTATTGCGTTTATTACAATAGCTTCTTTATCTTAAGGATAACTCTTGTAATTTATGAATGTTAGTTTGCCAAATCAATAATTTTAAGAGAATATTTTTTTAAAAGCTCAAAATATTAGTATTTGGGTATTAAGGAGATGAATAAAGATTCAGAAATAATGCTCATACATATTTTTTATTATCCAATGTATTTTTATAGGGCTCAAACACTATCTACTGAATAATGGAGAATTTAAAAGCAACAACCCGAATGAATCGTATTATTCAGTATCTTTTTTAAAAATTCTGAGTTAACATCTACATTTATTAAAATTAGAAAAGACATCCAAAAATATTCTCACTGATATGTTTGTGATTCATATCATCAACGAATTGAAAGAAATAAAAAAGACTCTTCAAATATATATTTATCAGCAGAGCGGTCTGACAATGGCGGAAACCTTGCGACCGCATTAGGCCCAGCATTTATCAAGGCCGCACACCTGCATGATTTACGCTTTCTGTGAAAATCAAAAATAAAATATATTTATTACTGGTTAAACATAATTATGTTTCTTTTTCTGCCAAAATTCTGTAAGTTGGAGGCCCTATTACATCGAAATAATACAATTGTTAGAAGCACTGATTGTGTGGTGATGTCGATTTTGCAGCTGTGGATGTAATCTTAAATATTTTACAGTGTTTTTATCATGTTAATGTGAAATCAGCATAGCTCAAGAATGATTTTTTGTTAGCTATTTTATCTATTGAATCCGAATTCACAAAGAAGAATAAATTACGATAATAATTTTGATGGATTCACAATAAAACATTCAAGAAAATAAAATATAATATTTTTCAATTATATGTATATTTTGTTTTTTCAAATGTTCATTCAATAAAATTATACAAATCATATTTATAATTTTATAGTAATTATTTATACATTATAAGTAGTAATTTGTAAAATTTTATTTTGAGTAAACAAAATAAAATATACATAATGAAAAAAAATATATTTTATTTTTTTAAATGTTTTTTTAAGCCAATAAACATCACATGACTACCACTTCTTATGCTTGTGTATAACTGTTTTAAGACAGGCAAAACTCACTATAAGTATTGCCACACACAGCAAGCTAGAGTAATCAATAAATGACAAAAGGCTTGTGCGTAAAATCCCCATATAGTACCTACTCATCCAATTTCCCCAGACTAGTTTCTGGCTTGTGGCCTTCTTCAGAGAGGAGCCTTGGATCTGTGAGCACTGCACCTAGATCTTAGTATCTAATGCAACCCTCCAGCAGCCACCTTTTATCTCTACTTAACTACAAAACTATGAGTCTTAAATTGAAAACACCTTAATGTTTTCAATTTAAGACTCATAGTTTTGTAGTTAAGTGGAGATAAAGAGTGGCTGCTGTAGGGTTGCATTAGATCCTAAGATCTAGGTGCAGTGCTCTCAGATCCAAGGCTCCTCACTGAAGAAGGCCACAAGCCAGAAACTAGTCTGGGGAAATTGGATGATGGGATTTCATGTAAATTCACATTCAAAATACAATTTTTAAAGAAGAGAATCATTCTTAATTTATAATAATTATCAAGCAATATATCTATATCTATTTTCAAATAAAATATTTTTTATCATGAATAAAAGATGCTCCAACCCCTCCTGCATGAAAACATTGCTCCAGGCTGGGCTTTTTTTTGGAGAAGGGGAGCACTCTGTTTATCCAATTATAAGATCTAAATATGCTTATTTTAAGGTATGTATGTAAATTAAACAAAAGCAAACAATCAATGACAGCTAAGATTGATCATGCTCATGCATCAATGAATGTAAAGAATAAAAGGTCAGTCCACTCTTCTCTTCAGCTTTGATATTATTTAATCCTTTTGTACTATACTAAAATTCTGATAGATTTCTTTGTTCTCACTAGATTTAAGCTTTCACCTTTCACTTTAATATTAAACCATTATTATTTATCAGAATATAATAAATTTGACCTCATTTAATAGATATTTTTGTTCAGAAATTAAATAAATTTTAAAAAAATCACATTTGATTTTTGGAATTACTTTAAAAATTAAATTTTAATCAAAACAAAGTGCTGTCACATCATCATATTTCAGTGGAGCAGATTCAACTTGCAAAATGAATGGAATCTTCATTGTTTGATAGTTGTTTTAGAAGTCTAAATGCATTATTTTTAATATCTACTAAATCTAACAATTTATGCTTTAAAAGTTTTAATTTTTTTGTAATTTTTATGATATCACTTCTAGACAGTTGTATTTCACACACCCTTAATCTCTATGGTAACATTATACAGAAGAATATATTCTTTTATATTTAAATTTAAAGCATTTCTGTAAAAAATAAATATGTAATAATATATATTTTAGATTTCTAATAATTATTACACAATTGCAATACAAAAACAATCATAAACTTTTTAAAAAATCAAGTTTTTAGACCATTGTAATATTTTCTTGAATTAATCTCACAATGTTTGAAATCACCATATTTATAATAGACACACATCATCGTGGAGTTTAAGAAACCTTGAAGACCCATTTATTCAATTACCCTGACATCTTTTGAATTGTTTTGAAATTAAAATATTAGAAAAAAAGTATACATAAATATTAAAGCTGTTAAAAAAAATGCAAAATTTTTTGCAGAGGGAAAAAACACAAATACAATTTCTTGATTTCTGGCCTGAGAAAGTTTCATAACTAAAACAGAATAAGTTGAATGTATTCATCTTGTAATATTTAATAAGGATTTCACAGTTGTATATATGCCATATTTGAAATATGGCTATTAAATAAATTGAACATTATATTTACAGTAGTGTCAACAAATGTGTGCTTAAATAACATCAAAATTGAAATTAAAGGTGGACTGCCTTTTACTTCTTTATGTTTGTTGTAGCATAAGCATGATTATTTCTAACTGTCGAAGGATATAAGATTCAATATCTGTGTATATTATGACTACAATGTGTTATATATATATTGTATTGTTTTGAATAATTATATATATATATATATATATATATATATATATATAATATTAAATAATATAAATATTTGATTATATAATTACATATATATATATTTAATTAAAAAGTAAAGTTTAGAATAAACTCCCACCTTCTTCTCTTTATTAATGTTTGAATTGTGAGCATGGATGTAGGAGTTTCTTGTGATGATGATGCTATGTTGATGATTATGACTTTATGTAATATTTGTTAAATGTCATCTTTCTATTATGATTCATATATTTCCACTCTTAGAATTTACAATTATTATGTTTAATTTTTCTAAATCATCAATTATTAATAACAATTTTACTTTAGACATTTGGGAGTGAGAAGAACAGAGAGTAAAGATATCTCATGATAAACTCACACAATATATCATTTGACTCTGCAATACTGTTTTGTTTTGATATGTGTCTGTGGAACATGTGTAAATTTGATGTTAGTATATATATATATAAGATAGTTTAAAACGATCGTAATTTATTGTGTTTCACTGGATTTAATAACTTTATTTAGATTAGCAAATCTATAAATGATTCAAGGGCAGATAGCAGCAAAATCATAAAAAAAAACATCCATAACAAAGCTATCAGATTTAAATTCAAACTAAAGTAATTGAATGATGCCAAATAAAATTTGTAAGTTTTTTGATTTTTTCTAATCCATGAATTAACAAATCCAAATAACTGAAATTAATTATCAAGCATTATAACAAGTTCATCAACATATAATATTAAATGATCTATGTTCTTTATTACTGTTTTACAATGCTTTTCTTACATTATAGAGAAAATATTAAAGATGCATCAATTATTATATATGTGTATAAAAATGATAATGATTTATTGATGGCTGCAATCATATTGGAATCATGAAAAGACATGTAAATATAAATTTAATTTTGATCTTCAAAATATTAGGAATCTTCATAAAAAGAGAAACCATAATAAAAATAAAAATTAAGGAGTTTATAAATAAAAATAAAATGTATATAATTAATCAACAAGCTGTTAAAGTTAAAATTTGAGAATCTTGGAATTTGATTTGATGACGTTTGCTTCTGTTATATTTTTTTTAATTAAAGGACTGTTGAAAAAGGTTAAGTAATTAACTGAAAGTGCTTTATTATTATTAATACTTTTATTATATATGTGTGTCAAAAATCATCATTAACATCCAAATATATCAAATATCACCAGTAATGCATTTCTATTGTTTTTGAAATACTGCTGCCAGCTTTTAAATTAAAATAATATTTTTATTTTATTTAAATCAGAGCTTTCTGAAGTTTGGTTAATCATTTCATATTTTTCAAGGCATTCAATTAGGAATTTGCTTTTCTATTACAGTACTTATCGTTTTGATATTTATTATATATTGTCAAACATTGTTTCTTTATAATTGGAGTAATATATTGTGCCAGACGAAAGCTTTTAATTTCGTCTATCAATCTATTCTGATACAGAGGGCGCCACCAGACCACTACGTGTCTGGAAAATTTGTTTACTGTGATCAGAATAGATGATGATGATGGTTTGCGCCGACTAGACTCAGGGAAAAACAAGAGATTTTAAATTGTTTAAACAATTGAGACAAAAGCACAAAGACAAACGTCAGCCAAATTAAGTTTAAACATATTTAATAACATTTTATTCAGAGAAGAATAACCTATAAGAAAAGTTTATAATTTATTAACACAATAAATAGGATTAACTCAGGTGTGTACCAGAAATACTTAAGGTAAAGCTATGACAGACTGACTGATCTTCTAATAAACGAATTATAAAAGGGAGGATGTAAATTTCATTCAGCAGAGGATTCACCCAAACATTGGTTCTCACTTTCAGATACTTAAACCATATGTCCTTGAAACAGATCAAAGAAATCCAGCACCAATGAACTTTTCGAGGTCCAAAAATTGGTCAGACCCCAAATGTCCTTATATCAGTATGAGCTGCACCTATTACTATGTTTAAAATAATGGTGATTGATACACCTCAAGAACAACCAAAAAATATGCTTGAAACAAAGTAAAACAAGTAAAATTGGTGAATCCCAGCCAAACGATTGGCGAAAATTACTTTAAAATTAATAATTAAAGTCTCAATAAGGGACAAGTAAATAATTAGAAAAACAGTTATGTCTGCCCCAGCATTTAAAGAAAATAAACTTACAAAAAAATTCTGAGTACACGCTCTGATAAATTTAAAGCACACATAATAAATACAAAAAGAAATCTATCGGAGAGTGCACATGAGTACGAAATATTTAAAGTTTAAATACTCCAGCAGAACGAAAGTATTGCTCACCTGTAATTTAAGAAAGGATAAATTTTATCTTCCTGCTGATGACTTATAAAATTACAAAGAAAAACACAATTCTAATTTCCACTTTTAGAGATATTAAAAATGAAATCTCCACCTGCGGCAAATTAGACAATAAAGTCGCCAGCCAAAAGATTTTCGGGGTTTGTGAAAGCGCAAACACAGTGTTTACAAATTAATTATTGAATACTAAATAATTACAGGTAAGCATTTAAAATGCATGACCGCTAAAGCATTTATAAAAAGTTGTAGGCATAAAAATATAAATATAAAACTCATTCTACCAAACTCTCCAATAAACAAAACTGAAAACAAATTGGGAATCTTAAAACTAAGATTTCAAAACCCATTACAAAAATATAAAAAAACACAATAAAGGTTAAATATGAGTATAACTATTATTTAAGAATACATATTTATGATTAGATTGAGCGGAGATTTACTGAGAATTAATTTACCCTGGGAAGAATAATAAAAGAAAATAATTACCTTTCGGTAAAACAAAGTTCACATAGAGTGCACACTATTATTTTAGTTGATTTCAAGTTCTTAGACAGTGGCAAGGTAGATGTAACGAGGTTCCGGCTTCTTGTAGGTGTTTAAGGCATTAATAGAGCTAATTTGGAAGTCAGGGATCCGTCTTTTGTTGAGTTAGCAAGCCATTCGGGTGGTGGTAACATGTATAGAATTTTTCATCTTCTTGCAAGCAAAAGGATTTAAATAACAGCGAATTTTCTTTAAGAATTTAAATGTCCGTTGAGATAAACATTCACTTGAGGAACAGCTTGTCTAGTGACGAATAATGAATTAATTGGCGCTCCAAATTTTCGGGGCTATTTATACGTTGCTCCATTTCCCACGAAACACTTTCCTTGTTGTCCAATTTCTACGCCTTAGGCAGGGCAAATATTAATCTCCCGCTCAATCTAAGAATTCTACCCAAGGATTATTGAAACGAAAACAACTACATAGAAATCAAATCTCCGCTTTTAGAATTGTTTACAATAATTAAAATAAAAGCTACAGGAAAGTAATTAGCTAGGTTGCTTGTTTTTTTTAATTAATTGATTTAAAGTAAAAACAAGCGGTATAAGAAAATTATTTTAAAATAAATCGATAACACTGAAATGAACCGTTTTACATATAAACACTTGTGTATTTTGATACATGTATTCTTTTTTAAATAATAAAATTTAACCATTAAACGTTTAATGAAAATTAAAAGCTTAATAAATATTTTTGGTAATAACACCATTGAAACGAATTTCAATTTGGTTCAATATATATAGCTATATTGCTTTAGTACTTCTGAAATATTGGCTATGCTGAATAATATATAACAGGGGTGTCCAACAAGTCGATTGTGATCCACCGGTCGATCGCAATGCCACTTTTGGTCGATTGCGAGGCCAATCTGGCAAGAGCTGTCAGGTAACGAGTGAAACAAATTAAGTCAAGATTTTCAAGTTTTTTTTTTTTTGTTTTTGTTATTTTTTTTTCAATTCTATATAGGTGAAGTCCACTAAACCGTATCATTATTGAAAATAATATTTTTAATCTTGATTTAATGTAGCTAATTCCCATGGACATGAGTTTTTTGGCCTGTTAAATAATTGTTATTTTTTACTAGTAGATATATAAAAATAGTATGTATGTCACACCTTTCTTCACTTAGACTACGCCTATGACAGCAAGTCGATTGCCTATGATAACAAGTCAATCGCAACACATTTTAAAAATAAAAAGTAGATCTTATGAACACAAAATTTGGCCACCCCTGATATATAAGATCTGAATAAGCTCTAGTTGTTAATTGTTATTAGTAATACAACCATTA
Organism: Epiperipatus broadwayi; assembly: GCA_028023455.1. Lineage (NCBI taxonomy): Eukaryota > Metazoa > Onychophora > Udeonychophora > Euonychophora > Peripatidae > Epiperipatus > Epiperipatus broadwayi. The sequence goes on along the minus strand of JAQFVV010006553.1, from coordinate 334,991 downwards.
AATTATCTTTAAACTCTAAAAAGAAGCAGATATTTTGAAGTTTGTCTAAAATAATTTGCCTACAAAGTAGAATTATCAAAACAATATATAATAAAAAATAGAAATAAAAGTTAGTTTTAAACGAAATGTGAGTTAGAATTTTTATTAATAAATTTGCTTTTTTTTTTTTTTTTTAAAAAAAAAAAACATTTTGAAAATGTTTTAGAATACTAAATAAATTTACTATTAAAATTTTATTTCTAAAGCAGTATGTAATTTGCTTATACGAACGTTTCTTATATATGTAAATAGAGGGATTTAAAATTAGGATTTTTTAAAACTATTTATCCTTCACTCTATCTTTTTTTTTTTTTTTCCATGTGTCATAGCATCGGCCGGGACGCGAACCCACAACCATCTGCAACCAACTACTTGCTTGCATGGCGGCTGCGATACCTCTCGGCTAACAACGCAAGACACCTTCACCAACCAATACACATGACCACGCACATATAAAAAAGATACATGATTTCCAATATACATATTTTGTGCAGAAGCAGCATTCATCAGTTGGGTCAGATCATAATCTTCCACACATATATACAATCAGTGTTGGTTTATATCAAAATAGCAATTCCTCAAACTTTAATGGACAGTCTTCAATCATATCATCCTTCCAACTGTTCGATCATCTATTTCATTGAAAAATTGACAATGGAATACTCAAAGCCCTTGTTGAATTTGATATTATAGTCATACCTATGTAAACATTACATCAATCTAACACATCATATTATTGGACATTATGTATTCATATATATTAATAGGAGATGGATTTTCTAAATAGTATGTAATTCAAAGGCAATTATGTAATTTGCTTATATACTGAATATTTCTTATATTTATAAATAGAGAGATTTGAACACAGAATTTTTTTCAGTTTACTCATCCACTCTATCTTGAGCAATCAATACATATGACCCACACACATGCAAAAGAGATGCATGACCCCAATATACATATTTCATGCGGAAACAATTGATGAGTTCTAGTTCTGCATAAAATACGTATACTGCAGATCATGTATCATTTCATGTGTGTGTGGACATGTATATCAGTTGCTTGTGATAGAGTAGAGAATGAATAGATTGATAAAATCCTGAGTTGAAATCCATATATTTACATATATAAGAAACATTTAGTGTAAGCAAATTACATAGTGCCTCAGAATTACATATTGCTTGGGAAATAGATTAAATCTTAATATAAGGTTAACCCATCCTCTCCTATTAATATATATGAATACATAATGTCAGGTAATGGGAAAGGTTAGACTGATGTAATATCTACATGGATATGACTATAATGTCAAATTCAACAATGGCTTTGGGTGTTCCATCATTGATTTTCCAATAAAATAGATGGTTGAATAGTAGGAAGGGTGAAAAGATTGAAGCTTTCCCATTAAAGTTTAAGAAATTAATACTTTAATATAAACTGAGTCCTGACTGTTAATTGGTGTGGGAGATTATGATCTGACCCAACTAATGTGTGTTGGTTCTGAACAAAATATGGATATTGGGGAACATGTTTATTTTACATGAGTGTGGTCATGTGTATCAGTTGCTTAAAATAGAATAGAGGATGAATAGACTGAAAAAAATCCTGAGTTCAAATCCCTCTATTTACATATACAAGAAACATTCAGTATAAAACAAATTACATACTGCATAAGAATTATATATTACTTGGGAAATAGATTACATCTTAATATAAGTTAAGCTCATCTCTCTCTTAATAATATATATGGATATGTAGTGTCTGATAATATGAGGGGTTAGATTGATGTAATGTCTTCATGGGTATGACAATAAAATCAAATCCATCAATGGCTTTTAGTAATTCATCAATGGATTTTTCAGTGAAATTGATAGTTGAATAATTGAAAGGATGAAAAGATTGAAGTCTATCCATTAGAGTTTGAGGAATTGCTATCTTAATATAGAACAAACAGTGATTGTATATATGTGAGGGAGATTATGATCTGGGCCAACTGATGACTGCTGGTTCAGCATGAAATATGTATATTGGGTATCATGTATCTTTTTTGCCTGCATGTGGTTATGCATATTGGCTGCTTGAGATAGAGTGGAGGATGAATAGACTGAAAAAATCCTTAGTTCAAATCTCTGTTTACATGTTATAAGAATATTGTTTATTCTAATACTCTAAAAATATGGTACAATTGCAGAAAAAGAAAAAAAATACTTACCAACATCTTTTTCACATACGTAATAAATTTTAGGATTCACACTAATTGCATCACATTTTCTGGTATTTAAAGAAACGAAGTCTGATTCTGCGCATTCTTCTTTGCCAGCAGTTCTTGGGCCCCACTTACTAAACAATAAATTATAATTAATTATTAAAATAAAATATACATAACACTTCTGTTGTATGGCACACAATAACATAGTGTGTGTGCACAAAATCTATATAAATCTAAATGGAAAAGTAGAAATAAACAAAAATTTTAGTAGATATTTTCTATCTTCCTGGAATAATAAGGATAGTAAAAGATGAAATAATTCTGAATTTAAAATAGAATTTTATTATAGAATAAAATATTTAAAAAGATCTAAATAATATTTTTATTGAATTGCGATTTTGAATTTAAAAAACAAGTATGTTTTATAATAGATCTGATAATTGTAAAAATTTCTATCTATTTTGAAATTTATTTAATTAATTAGTATATGTATATCACACTTTGATAAAAATTTCAAAGTTACTTTCAAAAGGATTAGAATTGTTGTTAATCAAGATAAAAAACATTTTCAATGTGTTTTATCAGCTCATCAGACTACAACATTTAGTAGATGGAAAGATTAATTCAGTCTGGATAGTCGTTTTTTTTGAAAAGAACAGTCTGGTTTTTTAATTGGTCTTTAATATTTTTGATAAGAAGTTGGCTGGCAGACTTGGACAGATAGCTATCCTGGATGAGATGTAGCTGAAATCAAGGAAGTATATCCAGCCGCAGTCTATGGATTCACTGGTGGAGTTTAGATGCATCTAGAAGGAAGATACACTTCTCTGTCTCTAGTCTTACATGTACCCAAGACAGCTGGCTGACCTGAAGTATATGTGGAACCAAGTCAATGTCAACATAAACCTGATTATACCTTCCTGATTATGACAATTTTGGACCGATTCCCATCAAGAAAAAACATCAGTGGATGAAGGATATTTCAGCTATATGCACAGAAACATAGATAAATGTATATACAGTGAATCATATTTTTAAATATTCATTAACATGACATTTTACCCCATAACTTAAATGAAAACAAATGAATAATTTTCTCAAGTCACACATCTAACAGAAAGAAAAAATCCACAGATAATTTATATATATTATTGAAGAAATTATTTTTAGTAATTCCCTAAAATTGACATTTTAAAAGTATCAGAAAATTATTTTGCTTAAGTTAAAATAAAAATCTAAACAGTAAAGATTTAATTCATTGACATTATATTTCTTAAAAGTAACAAAAAAGTTGTTAATACTTTTTTTAAAAAGTAAACTTATTAAAATAATGAATAAATTTTATGTACTTTCAATATTAAATCAACTATAAAAGTATAATATTATTATTGTAACAAATTAAAATATGATATAGATGCCAGAGTGTGCCTGCAATTCAACATGCACACACATATATGTAAAATTTAATCATTTTTTATTATTAAATGTCAATTCAAATAGGTTCATTTTATATCAAGCCACATGCCTGTATTCTTAATGGCTTTTAGATAAACCTAGTGGATCATATATGTAAATCATAATGATAACTTGATTTTGTATAATAATCATTGTAAATCACAATGTGATAATTTTTTTATTGTATGTTAATCAAAATCAGAAGATTTAATTGATGTGTGCATAGCCTTATTCTAAAGACCTTAATATCATTTTTGATTGATTGTTACTAATAAACTTGAATTCAATTGTTAAAATTGTATTGCATCATTATCTCTTGTTCACTGATCTAGATTTCTGCATAATGGTCTGATATATAAATGGGAATGTATGTTGTGCTTATGAGGCATCCAATATAATTGATATATCCTTGTTAGTGCATAAGATTATATTCTTTAAAACACCTGCACTACATTTTATTTTAGTTAAACTTATTAGAAATTAAGTTTATAATGGCCAGTACACAATTATACTAAGTGGCCAGAGCATTGATGATGATTAGCATGTTTTAATATCCCAGCACTATAGCTTTGATTATTATGTATACTGTTGGATTAGCATTTAAGTTGCTGCATTCCCAAGATGGCAAAGGCTCAACAGTTAGCACGGTCTACAGTAGACCCAGTTAAAATTCAGTCACCAGATTAACTGTTGATTTATATTTCAAATCCAATCACATGATTAACTGTTGATTTATTTTGATTGTTGATCATTCATAATGATGAATAATATTTACTTAGTACTTCTTAGTATTTTTGTTTACTTATTGATAATGCTGGTTGAGGTATGGTTAATTATATTTTTAGTTGCTCTAAGGAGTTAGCTGCACTGATTTCTTTGGAGATCTCATGATCTTTTTAATATATATAATTGCTTATATATATTTAGATATTGAAAATTATTTTAATATCTATATACTTTCTTTAATATCTCTGTTACTTAAATATTATTTTTGTTTACTTGAGGTTGATGAAGATTTCCATCACCCCAGGTACGACCACTGTGATACTCCCATTCCGTTCAATATATTTAATTTAAACAAATCTGCACAGGAGTAAATATATGTATATTTACTTTGTATGACAGACAGCATAAAAATAAAAGTTTTTTTGCTAAAAAATAAAAAGTGTAAGATTTTTGAAATTGAACATAAGAATAAGTAAACCATAAATAAAAAAATTCTTATTATTTTAATGTATTTTTAATAACAGTCACATAAATGAGTATAGACAATATGGAAAGATAAAAAATAACCCAAAGAAATAAAAAAAATTAGTATGAATTTCTGTAATTAAATGATGGAAATGTAATGTACCAACACACAATTTTATTACTAAAGGAAGTGTAAAAAAAGACATTATGATAAGACGAGGTCTGTCCTAACTTAAATGGCTAAAGGCAGTAAGATTTAAAAAAATGTAGAGATAGAGAAAAAAGATTATTAATTTATAAATATTAATAATTAATTAATTAATTTAAAAAATAGTTTCATTCATCTACCATTCACTCTTATAGTTTTTTAATAAGCATATAAATTCAAAATTAAATACTCTTTTATTTTACTAAAATAATAAAACAATGACAAATATATTCTGTCATATAAATCTTTAATAAGTGTATCAATTTGCATTCATCTAATATATATATATATATATATATATATATATATATATATATTGTAACAATTTAAATAAATCAATTGTTATTTGTAACAATATTTTATAAATTAATATAAATATGTATTATTTAGATATTTGAAATTATTAAATTAATATAAAAGATATGTATTGGTAACTATAATTTGTAACTATATTAATTCATCATAGCATAGATAAAGAAATTATATAATCACTGTGCCACTTGAAAATATCAGCATTAAAGATTCTTGGTATTTATTTATATATTGGGGCAGTCATTTAAACAGTAAAACATACTGGACATTGTCATCTAATAAAAATAATATTAAACATAGCAACTGAATAAAAGTACCCACTGTGAGATTCCTGGAGTGCCTTATGCTTATCTCCAATACTAGGTTCTTCTAATAAAGAATCCTTCCTATCCTTCTTTCCAAATATATAAGACCATTCATGGTCATATGCACACACGGGTGCTATTCACGACAACTTATAAAAATATATTTTATAAAACTAATATTATGAAGTTGGAAAGGGATGATATTACTCTTTATTCAGTTTAGCTAAGTACATGTGTTTTCCCATGAGCGCCACTAGATTGTTTTCAATCTAGATAAGTATCTATTTATAGTGTACTTGAGTTCAAACTCATTCAGTACATATTTATTACACATGACTTGGATGACTATTGAACAAAATGACATTCCTACATTTTATCTATATTGATAAAATTACAGGATCCCAATATTACCAAAGTTTATACTATAGATCAAAGATTCTTATAGACATTGCTAGCTCATTAGCGTATATTGATGAACAGACATGTATAATCCTATTAATGGCTTCCAAACAAGCATGTGAAGACCATTATTGATATTGATGGCCATTTAACTAAATTATTTATCACAATAAAGGTAATAATGATGATGATGATGATAATATCATAATAATGATAATAATAGTGATATCATAACAATGATTATAATGGTGATGATGATACCAGCCATGGCTTATCAATAGATTCACAACAATAAATTCATCTTTATAAACTTATAGGCATCTATTAAAATTATCATATTTCATACTGGGATTTAATAATACTAATGATGATGATTGATCATCATGAATCTCTTTGCATAATCTTCAATTTTATATAAACCCCTATTTACTAAAATATATTCATTACGCTAAACGTTAAATTTAATGATCATAATTTATTAATGATGATTGATGGCGATCATTTTTATATAGTATTATTTGAAACATTTTTAACTAATAACATAATATCCATCATTGATGAGGATGATCTAAATTCATGGACACAACACAATTTTAGCTTTCTATGTTGAACTATAATTATCAAAATTTAATTTATTCTCAAGCATAATCCTTAAATACTTAAATATCAACATTCTGGTTTACCTATTATTTTTCGGACGCTTAATATTTGTAAGTGATTGCTCAATATATACGAATAGTAATACTTAATAACTGCGAGCAATGATGATGAATTAAAATGATAGAATTAAGACAAAAAAAAATAAAACATAATATTATTAATAATAACTCGGAAACCAATTAAGATATATAATTATATTTTATTAACACTACTACTCTCTCTTTCCTTCTTTAAAGTCAAATCGACAATTAAATAAATGGCTTATTAATATAAAAATTCATATAAGTATAAGCAAATAAACTTAATATATAGGTTTGTCACCTTTCTTGATATCTCAAAATAAGCTGACTTAAATCAATATTAAAAAAAATACATATTCTATAAATGCTTATTTAAGAATTTTCTTACTTATCATATAACAAAATAAATTTCAGGTGTAACTTGTATATGTCATTTCATTTCCATTCAAATGTAATGCCCTACTTTTTAATTTACTATTTTAAACTAATCATATATAATCTATTCTTTGATGTGTTTGGGTAAGCAGTTACACATTCACGCATTCGGTAATGTTAACATATATGTTTAAAATGTATACCCAAAAATTACATATATAAAAATATATTTTCTCTTTTGCAACCTTATAGCGAAAGAAAACAAAATACATATATTAATTCTTTAATATGCAACAAGATAAAATAAAAATAAAAAACATTATAAATGCATATATTTATAGGTTGCTCATTATCATTAACATCTAAAGAACAATTAAAAAAAAAAACATTTCAACATTACAATATATAATAAAAAAAAATAATGAAAAATTTAAGTTTAAAGATTTAAACTATGTTTGTGCTATGTTGTGAGATATTGCAAATAACTATAGATAAACAAGTCTTTAATGTTTCTGTATCAAAAAAGAAAATTGCTTTGACCATTAAGTTAAGGTTTACTTTTAATAAGTAAAAGAATAAAACCGGTTAAAGAAAGTTCATATTTACCCGTCTACTTTTTACTTCTTATTAATGTCCTGAATTTGAATTTTAGACTGCTTTTCTTTGCTCACCAACAAAAACAAAAAAAAAAAAAAAAAAGTTATTGCAGATACTTTTAAGATAATGCGGAATCAATTGACTTTGCTTGTTTCTTCAATTTCCTTATTATTCACTGTTGATTGGCTTCCTTCTACCATTTAAAAGAAAAAAAAAAGTTATTATAAGTACTTTGAATAAGTAGGTACCGGTGGATTTGCTTGTTTCTCTTCTTTAAAAAAAATAATTGCGGTTGACACTTTAGATGATTGAGGTAAATCAACAAAAATTTGATTTATGGCTTCAAACTTGGTTCTACATAGCTGTTTTAAATTTTCTTTTCCTCCTATTTCCCCTTCTCCATTGGTTTGAAGGCAGTGAGCTTTTAATAAGACATGAACTAAGAACAAAGCATTCCATATAGCTTGCGTGGTTGGCTTCAAAATCTATAATTTTGTTGGTTATTACTGGATACATGATTTCATAATAGACAGATCAGCGATTTTGACTCTTCTGTATTAATCAGGAAGCAGAAAAAATGGTTTAGCAATGCAGAGGCATTGTATTTTGCAAAACCAAATATGTTAATATCATTTTTATAATTATTACTAGCTTATAATAAATTCAATCTTGTTCCATTTCTCTCCTATTCTTTAATATTGCTTGAAAATTGCTTTATATAAACGCACATTTCATTTGCTCTTTTTTTTTAACTTTCCAAGAGTGAGAGGAAAAAAAAATTAAAGCGTTCACTCTTTTTTTTAAAAAAAAAATTCGAGCTTACATTTCTGCTTAAGAATTATAACAAGGAAGGACCGATTGAGTTGAGTCTCAAAATAATAATAATAATTTAACTGATCATCTCTCTAAAGAAATTTATTACTGACTGATCATCTCTTTAAAAAAATTAATGATTAACTGCCTCTTTAAAAAATTTTAGACTGACTGCCTAAAAAAATTGTTTTAATCGTTTATATCGCGAAAAACATCTGGAAATCTTTAAAAAAAATCAAAGCTTCACAAGTTTGACGGTCACAATCAATGACGACTTATAATTGATCGCTATCATCTACATCAAAGCACCTCTTTTGTAAAAATAATTTTAAGATACAGATAATCAACAAAGCTGGAATCTATAGCCATCAGAAATAAGTGTAAAAGCATCTTTGTGTTTGTACCGATCTATTCATTGTTTCACACGTGTACAATTTTTATCTCCTAATCTAACAGTTTTATTTTACACCTTTCTGATTTACTCTCTTTTAACAAAAATGAAAATTAAATAAATTTAACACATATTATTTAATAAAAAAAATATTATATAATAAATCACAAAAAGAAAAGAACTGCTTATTCATAATAATAAACTACACATATAAATCTCTGTATGTATAAAAGAATAAAAAAAATTTTTTTTTTTTTTTAATAATTGAATACTGTATGTATATGTACAATATATATATATATATATATATATATATATATATATATATATATATATATATATATAATTATCAATAAAGGAAGTCATATATAATGTGACATTGTTTTTATAAGCTTGTATTTACAAAAATATAATACAGAGAGTGTACCAATAGCTCAAACAAGCTCTTAATTGATAAGTTAGATAGCTGAATTAAAAGACATTTTCATGTCTGAAAACTTCAGAGTTTCTACTTAAATATTACATATGAAATAAGTGCTGGTTTTGAGTTGATATTTTAGATCTAGTGTCTGAATATTCTAGCTCTTCACTGAGGTGAGCCATAAGCTCGAAAACAGTTGGTCTGGAGATAGGAATGTTCTGGATAGAGATTTTAAATATTTTCTCTTACCGCACTTATCAATTAAGAGCTTGTTTGAGCTATTGGTACACTCTCTGTATTATATATTAAATAAAATGATATGCAATATTCTTTATGCTTTAAAGCTAAATACTATAATTTTTTTAGAGTTGAGTATAATATATATTATACTGAAATGGATATAATAATCATAATAAAATCAATACAAGGAAACTATATCATTAGCATCCAATTTAAAAAGATTAGTTTCATTGTTAATATGTTGAAAGTGGATTAACATATATTGAAACATTAAAAGAAAATAAAGATTAATTACAAATATAATTTTATAAATGAATATATATATATATATTAGATTAAGGGATTATCACATGATATATGTGATTGTTTTGGTGCTTTACCGACAGGTATTGTTTTCGGTTTGCTGTCACTGTTACTGATGATGATGATAATATATTGTACCATTCTTTAATTGTAAAATTAAGAGCATGCTAATAGCTCTAAACAAGCTTTTTTATTTATTTATGATAAATGCTACTACAAGAGAAGACATTCAAATCATTTTTATCTTGGATTGTCCCCATCCCCAGACCGGTTTCGACCTATGGGTCTCTTCAGTGAGGAGTTGGGACATTAGATTTAAAAAACCAACTCAAGCAAAGCATTTATTTAAAAGTTAATTGTTAGAAGAAGATCTGAAACTTTTAGACATCTACATGTCTTTAAAGTCAGCTCTCCAACTGAAAAAATCTAATGTCCCAACTCCTCACTGAAGAGACCCATAGGTCGAAACCGGTCTGGTGATGGGGACAATCCAAGATAAAAATGATTTGAATGTCTTCTCTTGTAGTAGCATTTATCATAAATAAAAAAAAAGCTTGTTTAGAGCTATTAGCACACTCTTAATTTTACATATTTGTAAGTGCAAGCTATATATAAGTCATGTGACATCTGACTTGTTATTATTACAATCTTTAATTGAAAACAAATTTGGACTGATAGACAAATAATTGAATATAAATTACCATCCTCTTAAATAAATGACATACAAAAGGTTACTTTCAAACTTAAAACATACTCACTTAAATATTTTGTGTTTTTAATGAGAAAATAATTTGTTAATCATTTGTTTACTGATACTTACATGACAGACAGATCAAGTTCAGGACCATCAATCCAGTGATACTCACGATTTGGCTGTCTACGCAAGCCTACCCAATAATAGGCAGATTTTTCTTCTCTATCTTCTAGCCATCTCTAAATATATATATATATTTAAATAAATAAAAGAAAAAATATTACAATAAAATATATTTTTAATTATAGTTTAAAATTTAGGCATGTTGTTTATTGATTGCATAATTAATAGTCTATCTTAATTAAAAGATTTAGAATTAAAATTTATTTTTCATATTAGTTTACAAATGATTAAAATTTGACCGACTTTACAACTTTATACTAGTTTCACAACAAATACAAATCAGATGCTGTTTTTTAGATAATTTTATAAAATATAATGCTTCTTTAAAAAAAATCTACAAAAGAAAAACAATAACACACTGTTCTATTGCATGATGGGTATAAGTTCAGATAAATGAAAAATATGTAATCAAAATAATATCATTAATTCTAGGAATAGTAATTATTTACTTGCATTCAAAACTTTATACTATGTACTGGAACATACAGAAAAATACATTTAGTAGAGATATAACAATAAAAGTAATAGGACGGTTTTGATAAGAAAGAAAGATTATGAAAAAAGTTAAATCTATCAAATTACAGCTTAAATATATATATATAGTATTATTAAATTTATATAAGTTCATATAAATAAATAATATAAATACAAAATAATACATACAATGTTCCAAAAGATATATCTATATTCAAATTGTATAAATATTAAAATTATCTAGTAAATAATTTATGAAATCCCAATATTACCATTTTAAGTCACTAAAAATTTAATTTAATAAGATTATTATCGTTTTTATTAGTTAGAAAATAATATATTTCATTTACGATTTAGATTCAAATTTTAAATAAGTAAATAAAATTCATAGATTCATGATATATTTTATAGATATATGATAATCTGCATTTCTAATTATTTGCTAATTTCCACTAATGAGACATGATTGTCTAGAAATCATAATTATCAGTCTTATATTTTTCAAAGTATAATTGTAGACATAGGAGAAGGGGATGCTAATAGTTCCCGAGATGCATTTTGGCCAAACAAATCTTATGCCACCGCATAACTCTCTAAATGATGCATATTGCAGTTATATATTTACCAAAGAACAGCATACCGCCCAAATATACTAAGCACTTATTTACAATAATCACTTTTCAAAATATACTTAAATGATTATTAATAAAAAAATTTATTAGGTTGGAAATTATATTTTATTTAATTTGAGGCTCAACTTTGCTATAATATTTTATAAATATAGGGGATTTGAACTCAGACTTTCAAGCACCTTTCAACTATCGGCACTATCTCATATCACTGACGCACATGATCACACAAATGCAGAAAAGATCAATAATCATCAATATATATATTTCATGCTTAATCAGCACTCATCAGTTGGTCCAGATTATCATCTCTCCCACATATATATATATAATCCGTGCTCAGTAAAGAAAATAATTTTGATGTTTGAGAACCCCCAGAAATGCAAAATGCTGAGATTCTAATTGAATCTGAATAAATTTGATTTTTAATTGACTATTTTTATATTTATACCAGACAATACATCACATGTTTAAATAAATGTTGGGCCTCATTAAATTTGGCCCATAATAAGAAACTAGTGTGGAGATCTGCAAACATTATCAGCTAATATTCATTGATTATTCAAGAATAAAATAGTTGTTTCTTAAAAACAGTAAATAGAAATGAATTACTACCTATTACAATGGTTAATTCTAGCAGAGAAAAGCATGCACTGGGTAGTTTTATATGTACTACCATTACCAACAAATCAAATTGAGATCACTAAACTATATACTTCTTAACACAAGACTAGACCTGTCTAGATATCAGGTCTTTAGGATGTTTTAAATCTCTTTAATGTGATAAAAAGATTTGGGAATATCTGTTAGATGTAATTATGATTTTTACCAAATATAATCAATAGTTACAAACTATTCTGGATATTTAGATATAATACTATCATCTATAGAGAATGCATTGATTACTGAAAATGAAAGTAAATAAAGTAATAATTACATCAGTGTGAATTATAGTTTCTAGTGAAAATATTATATTTTCTAAAAAATGTTGCAATTCTTATATCTTAAACATGAGGTTGTAGACATAAGAAAAAGCTTCTAATATATATACACTGTGACACTCTATCATGTGTACATTTATATTTTAAAAAAATATTAAAAAAAAATTTTAAAGGTGATATTTTAAAAAGTTGTAAAATTATATATTTTATATATGCTTAAACAAGTTTACTTTGAAAGAAGAGAAGACGGTTTTTTTTTTTTAATGTTTTTTTTAAATGTATTTATTTAATAAACTCTTAATGCAATTAATCAAAAAAGCAAGAATGTGTAAACATCTTTATAAAGAAATTATGATATGACATATAATGAATAAATAAAGATAGTAGATAAATAAACCACTGAAGGAATTTAAAAAGTAGAACAATTATAAAAATAGTATTTGAACAAAAAATGTATTTCTTTTTTTTATCATATGTCATAGCATCGGCCGAGACACGAACCCACAACCTCTGGGCTAACAACACAAACTTGTCAAAGGATATAAAGTAATATTTAATATGACTATATATAACCTTAAGACTTGTCTTTTATTGTATCTTTATTTATATGAATTTAAAAAGAATGGGGAAGTATGGAGGTGTTTATTATTTCTATAAATATATTACATACGGACAGAGAAATGTGAATAACCCCGTGTGTGTAAATTAAAAAAATCAGACATATTAATCTTTAACTGAGGTTTAAAGTTTATATCTGTGCTAGAGATAATCTCTACTTTCAAAAATGATTAGTAATAATCATTAGTGTATTTATCAGAAATGGATGGCGTCAAAGTTGTGAGTGGAGGAAGTTTGACAATGGTAAATGAAAAAGTAACAATTTACTCTAGATAAATACTTTGCATATAATAAAGATATATATGAGAGATGGTGACCTGGGTCAACTGATGAGTGCTGGTTCAGCATGAAATGCATCTTGGGGGTTATTAGCCTTTTATTGTATCTTTATTTATATGAATTTAAAAAGAATGGGGAAGTATGGAGGTGTTTATTATTTTTATAACCTTAAGACTATGTGCCTGAAAAAATGACAGTAGGGTCCTCTGCAAATCTTTAACACAAGATTTATTTAAAAGACAAGGTTATAGCCTTATTAAATATTACTTTAAGTAACGAGTATGCACTTTATAAAAATAATCATTATAAACGACATAAACAAATTTAATCAGTTGGAAATAAAATGATTTGAATTTCAAACTGAATTTAAGTCACAGGGTTAATAGCATGTCTTTGACTTGCTATTACAGAACCATTAAACTGTCTTACATTTTAAGTGGATTACTAAATCATAGCCATGATTGGACAAGTGATTGAAAAAGATTTTGTATTAGATTTTCATGATTTTCTGAAAAAATAGCTGTCTACATAATTGCACCCATGCTAAGGAAATAACACATCTATATCATGAATTCTACTTTAACGCTTCATTAAAGCTTTTTACTTACCTATAAAATTCTCAAAGTTATGTTGAGATAATACATAACTTCATAAAAAATGAATGCTAAGAAAATAAAAAGTATGCAATAGCAGATAGATGTTAAAAAACTCATTGAATTAATACAGGTAAATTTGACTTAATAATAATTATAATTTTAAAGTTCATTTATATCTGTCAATGCAATTATATAAAAATGAATATTTACTTTTTTTTAGTTATATAATAACTTTTATACTTTCTTGTAAAAAAATCTGTATGATCAAATAATTACATAAAATAAAATATAAATATCTACAGATTAACTTAATACTATTGTACTCTAATAATTTTCTTTGTTTTCACTTGCTGTAAGCTTTCAACTTTCATTTTAGTATTAAACCAGTATGATATATCAAAATATAATAAATTTGACTTTATTTCATAAATATTTTTGTTTAGAAATTAAATAAATTTTAAAAAATCATACATGACCTTTGCAATTATTCCAAAAATTAAACTTTATTCAAAACAAAGCACCATTTTGATCACTCGATTTTCATTACTAAATAAATCAGTCTTTACTTTAAACATAATTATTTCCCATTTCAATGATTAAAATTGAAAAAGATAAAAAATGTAAGACTAGCTAAAACTCCCCCCCTTTTTTATGAAAATGGGCAGGTCCCATATTTTTTTTACATTTTGGAAGTAATTGTGCACGCACTTTGCGAGTGTTAATAATAAATAAATAAGTGATTCATTTTATTCCTGCATAAATACTATATCTTGTATTGGAGAGGAAAGTATTCATTTATTATTAACACTCGCAAAGCGCATGCACAATTATCTTGAAAGGCTGATATTTGAATGTAATAACATTGAAAACACAGTGCTATATAAAAATAAATGCTTATTTACATTTTGGAGGGAAAATGTTTAGAACAAAACTAAAAAAAAGTATTCATTACAGTCAATTATTTTTAATATTGTATAAAAAAATTTCAACAAAAAAACTTAAGTTAAAATTATTCATTATTCTCAGATATTACTTGCATAAAAAGTTATTTGTAAATGTAGATGTGCATACTACAATACTTTGTATTATCATGATTTCATTTTTAATTCCTCTTTCACTTTCCTTTCTGTTAATTTTTCTTCCTATTTCTTCAAATGTTTAGAATAAAATTAAAATAATTTCCTAAGTGGATTAACAAATTTGAATTGATTCATTATTGGCATTAAAAGTTTTCCATTAACTCAAATTTCTAAGGTATATTGGCACAGTTTAAGTTTATCCATTCTCCAATATAAGGTTAGCACAAGCTGAGACAGTCGTGTTTTTGGATGAACCACAAGGCTTGTTGCAAATTTTTTTCAGGGGTAACAACCTTCTACATTTTAATTTTTAGTGACCTGACTAGGTAGTCAGGTTTGGTGAACTTACTTTTTAGCTAAAGCTTAGCATATGGTTTCCATTAAATTCATTTCAAAAAAACATTATTTTAAACTTTTAGTAAAATTAGTCTTACTTTAGAATATAAACTTATTTTTCACTTTTTTCTTCTCAAGAGCTGAGCTGTTACTGCAGTTTTTTCAATAGCTTGATCAAGAATGCTTTGTTGACTAAATTAGAGATTGAAGTCTAATGCTTTAATCTGCCACATTCTATTTTATTTTTTGAAACAATCTTGTTATCCATTCAAATACATATCTCATGAATGACAGAAATAAATCCTGACCAATTAATGCTATTTTATTTTAGTATTTTTTCCCTCCTTTTTTATTTTTAATTAATTAAAAAAATTCTATTCATACCCTATTTATTGAAAAATATCTTTTATTTTTTCTTAATTTCCTAAAACATAATCCTTTGAGGGTCACACTTTAATTTGAAGAACCACATATTTTGTTTTAGAGAGAGAGTGAGATATAAAGAAAAAAAAATTAATTAATTAAAAAAACAGCATTTTTCTAACAAAAATGTTAAAACCATATTTTTTTTACTCTCTTTTTTTTTTTAAAAAAACTGATACACATTGCTTAAAATTTTATTTACTTATACTTCTTATGATTTTTAAAATGTTAAAAATTAATAAATAAATAAAATTACTGAAGAAAGAAAAAAAGATTATTTTTGGCTAAATTAAATGGCTAAGCCTACTAATATATGGAGTATCTGAATTAAGTTCAGGCCCATATGATTTTTTCAGTTGGAGAGCTGACTTTAAAGACATGTAGATGTCTAAAAGTTTCAGATCTTCTTCTAACAATTAACTTTTAGATAAATGCTTTGCTTGAGTTGGTTTTTTAAATCTAATGTCCCAATCCTCACTGAAGAGACCCATAGGTCGAAACCGGTCTGGGGATGGGGACAATCCAAGATAAAAATGATTTGAATGTCTTCTCTTGTAGTAGCATTTATCATAAATAAAAAAAAAAAGCTTGTTTAGAGCTATTAGCACGCTCTTAATTTTACATATTTATTTTTATTATTTTTAAAAAATACTTTTCTCTCACTTTTACAAATACCGTTAACAAAATATTAAATATTCACATTCTTATTTAATATGTTTGGAATTCCCATACTAATACATTAGTTTGTATTTGTTATTATAGAAAAAAAAATCATGAGAATAATTTCTCTCAATATATATGCAGTATTTATATATAATAGAAAGTGTGTGTGAGAGAGAAAACACTTTTATCAATAAAAAAATTCATTTTCTGAAATGAAAAATAAATGCAACCTAAGTAAAAATATAACCATTAGTTCTTCCAATATAAGTGCATTGTATAAAATTATTAAGTTTAATTTTGTTTCAGTGAAACAAAGAAATGAATAATAGCTAATAAGTTTTTATACACATTCAGTAAGGTCAAAAATACATTGACTATATACATATACAATGCCAAATATATGGACAGAAAATGTTAGTTAACATCTTCAACCAATGAAAGTGCAATGACATAAATTGGAACTAATACTACAATTTTCATTGTAAGTATAAAAACATGTAACAATTCATAGAAGACATTGAAGTAGCTTAATGAATCATGATTTGAACTTAGAGCCAAAATTTTATCACTCACATAGTAGATTATTATTTCTATTAAATAAAAGTTAATTCATTTGTATGGTATATTAATCTTTTATTAATGAACATAATCATCATCATCAATGTTAACTATATCAATCCACTGCAGGATGAAGGTCTTTCCAAGTTCAAACCATCTTCTATGATCTTTAGCTTCTCTTCTCCACATCACACATGCACACTTTCTTATTTCATCCATCCATCTCACATGTGGTCTCTTTCTGGGTCTTTTACCATCTCTTGGAATCCAGTTTAAGATTTCAATTGTCCATCTATTATCATCTCTTCTAGCAATATGTCCAGTCCAATTCCACTTCAGTCTTTTAATTTGTTCAATGAGATCAGTAATACCTATTTGTTCTCCTATCTATATAATGCATTTCTGTTCTCTTTTTGTTACTCCTAACATGCATCTCTCCATACTTACATTAATATATCTTTATCCTAGTTTAAGCTCATTAAGATAAAATTTGTATACAAATAAAATAACATTTTAGTTACCATTTCATAGCTAAATTTTTTATTTCTATTAACAATTTCATAATTAAAGATAATTTAGTGTTTAATGAATGATGTACATTATTTATGTTAGGAAAAAATGTATAACAACAATTTAAGCATTTCTGTCAATACATTTTTATTGTTGCATGCTTTAACCTTTTTACATCATGAATATAATTTTATATATAATGAAACAAAATTAGAAGTGATCATCTGAACTACAATATACCAGAAATATATAAATAAATATTAGATATGACTAGCTTGTAGCATGTCCACTATAGCCACTAATATACACATTCTATTTTATAGATAGACTTGCAAAGTAAAACGTCTGCTATGAAGATGGACATGCTCTATTCTGGGTGACATTAATGTTTATATATTTAATTTTGTATATTCAATATTATGAAATCATTTGCAATTTTATTTTATTATATCTTTATTTAGATAGAGAAAGAAAATGGGAAACCCCAATATAGATTTCACTGACTGAACTTTTCAATATCTTAGTGATTTTTTATTTAATTCCACTGAAATTAAAAATATTGGGGGGGGGGGGGGTGCATGAAATGTAAACAATGTAGAGAAACTCCTAAATTTATATCAGATATAAAATAAATAGAACTAGATATAGATAAATTGTGGTGCAAAGAATAAAAAAAAAGGCATGGCATAAAGTATGTTATTTTGGAGCCAGTTTTAGATATTATAATGCAAATATTACTTAAGTCCAAGAATAAAAAAAAGAGTTATATTTAGCACTCTTGTAAATAAAAACCGGTCTGGGGTTGGGGATATTCTGCAAAGCTTGTTAAGAGCTTATTTGCAAGCTCTTTATATAACATTTGTAATACAAGCTTGTTAAATCAGGTCATGTGACATATGCCTTGATTTCTTTGTGTGTGTATATATATATTGACAATTAGAATGAAATAAATTTCAAGGAGTCTGGTAGTTATTTAAATGCACATATCGAAAGAAATGTAAAAAAGCAGTTATGTAATGCTAATATCAAAAGAAATGTAAAAAAGCAGTTATGTAATGCTAATAAAAATATGGAATACTGTAACAGGTCAGTGAAAGGATTATAAGATTTAAGAGATATTTAGAATAAGAGCAAAGTGATTGAAATTATAGACTTATAAAATCTTGTTGTTGTTTTTTTTTTTTTAAAAAAAAGAAGAAAATAAAAAATATATGATTTAAAAATTAGAAGATTTTTCATAAGAAAAGCTTCTAGATAATAATAATAAATTGCTATTAGATGATTTTTTGATCAGAGGATGTGAATATACTGCAGTTGATATAAATTAAAGTTATAACTTAGAGTATAAAACCAAATGAGATTATTTTTAAAGACAGAAAACATAGCTGAAATAAAAACAACAATAACAGTATAATGATGAACTCAAAATCTTTTATTTTGGAAAAATGTTGAATATAAAAATAAACAGGAATCATATTAGATTATAAAATATGGTAATTATTGAAGAAAAAAATAGAAAAAAGTTACAACAGAAAAATAGTTTATTAAAAAGAAAAAAAAAACTAAAATATTGAGTTGGCAATGAGGTAATGGACAAAACATTAGAAAAATTAAAAAATATATAAATGCTGTAAAAGATAAAAGTACTTATAGAATGCTAAATAATGAAATGTGATTAAAAATAGATAAGAATAAAAGGCAGAAATTATAGGAAAAAAATTAAATTATGTAGAAATTGAAGGTTTCGATTAATAAATAAAGGAATAAAAAAAAAGTTTGTATGGGAAAAATAATCATATTAATAAAGCAATAATTAAAGATAGAATTAAAAAATTTAAAACAAAGAAAATTGATGCAATGAAAAGATAAAAATATGTAGTTTGTGTAATTAAAATAATGTCTTTTTTTGTATTAATTAAAAGAGAAGTTTAAATAAATAAAATGAAATAGTTGTGTATCATCAAAAATGAAAATAAATGAAATCTATTATACTGTTCTTTCATACCAACTGATGAGTGCTGGTTTAGCACAAAATACATATATTGGTGATTATTTATCTTTTCAACATATGTGTGATCAGGTGGGTCAGCAATATGAGATGGCATGAAGAGTTAAGGATCATGTGAAAGTCTGAGTTTGAATCCCATACACATTACATATATATAGGCAGGTTTAAATCTGTATAGTGTATTAATTTATAACAAATAATAAAAATCATATACAACAGCTATATATATCATAATAAAATATTAAAATATAATCATAATAAACTATTATAATCAGTCTTTCAATTAGCATAAGTACTTTGGTTAATTTCTTAAACCTGTCTCAACTGCCATTAAATAAAAAAAACAAAGTGGAAGCAAATGTCATCAATTCAAATCCCACGAATCTCGTATTTTGATGTTACCAGCTTGTCTATTTATTAAATGCATTTTATTTCTATTTATAAAAATTGCCTTTTTAATTTTTTTTTATTATGGTTTCTCTCTTCATTAACCATCATTTTATTTCTATTACATATATTATAACTGAACAAAAAAATGAATGCTAAAATGATTCCAACCAAGTACCAATCAAATAAAGTTGATCTTAATCTTTTAAACAGTTGTATGGCCACTTTACGAGACTCTTTATAATAAAAAAATATTTATTTTAAGGAAGCAATATACATATGTGTAATTATAACTAGCCACAATAATATTTCAGGGTTCTACTACAATTTAAAGTATAATTGTGAATTTACAAAAATAAATAAATCCTATAACATTCTTGTATTAGGGCTAGTGAGTTTGTTCAACTTAAAGTTATCTCAGGGTTTTACTATTAAAGTATAGAAAATACTATTCTTAAAATTATAAGTTATTATTATTGATATGATTAAATGAAAAAGGCATTTTACTGTATTCAATTTTCATATCTTAAGCAGTTAAATATTAAAATGAAGCTGATGTAAGCAAATAAAAATAACGAACAAGTTTCGTATCAAGCAATATACCTTTAAATAATGTATATTAATTATATAATCATGTGACCATATAAAATTAATAGATGATGGGTATTAACTAATTAAAGACAAAGACCAGATAATTAACAAAATATAATTATTTTATTAACAATAAATAATAATAAAATATTTGAATAAACAAAATAACAATGCTAAAAAATTATTTGCAATGATTATGTAATATAGGGTATATGAACACAGACTTTCACACCACCCACCTCTCTCCATTCTATCTAATAACACTGATACACCTAAACACATACATGCTGAAAAGATAAATAATCACCAATATACGTATTTCATGCTAAACCAGCAATCATCAGTTGGTCCAGACTATCATCTTTACACACATATATAGTATAAGTGCTCAGATATAGACTATCCTCATAGTTTAATGGACAGGCTTCAATCCACTCCACACTCCAACTCTTCAACCGTCCATCCAATTGAAAATCTGATGATGGAATGCTCAAAGGCCACCCTGAGGCCGAGATTATTGTCACACCCATGTTGACCTAAGGTCAATCTGAACCCCACATGTACAGGACATAATCCATTTAATACATATGCAAAGATGGGCAGACATCTCTATAATGTAATAACTGAAACACAGGCTTGTTATATACCTGCGGCTATATATATGTAATATAGGGTATATGTAATATATACCCTATATTACATATATATAGCCACAGGTATATAACAAGCCTGTGTTTCAGTTATTGCAATGATTATAAATATTCTTGTGATATTTTTAATTATTGGAAAATGATTCCTACTTTATTACTAACTAAATGTGTGGTCTTGGAGAAAGTTTTTAGGATGTATTCAAAAGACTTAATTATAAATAATAAACAAAATTAAAAAATATTTAATTGCATCTTTAATTAATAATAATAAAATCCATTTTCTTTAGATATTTGACTTATAAACTTAGCTGTTTCATAAAAGAGATAACCATTAACCCAATTAACAATATTCTTCTTTAAGTATAGCTTTAATTAACCTGATCCTAATAGGTATTGATAGCATTTTATAAGTTTTATCAAGCTCACCTTAGGAATAAAATAATAAACAATATTGTCAGCAGTCTAACTCAACTGATCAAAAATATTGATACAAGTATTACTTCCACAAATACAATTGAATATAAAATACAATCTTTATAAAAATTCTGAGAGTACCTATGTGGATAAATCAGAACAGTAATATTTATAAAATATCTCAACTATATGTTTGAGACACCTTTAATTAGAGAAGCATAGGATTAAATTAGCAGACCAATAAAACATATAAAAATGTCAGGTATTATGTCATAACTATACCTAATTATTAATTAACTTTAAATATTAACAACAAGTCTTCATTGTATAAATAATCAATAATACACACTTATTCTAAATGCTACAATTTTCTTCTTCTCCCTCCTTTCTTATGTATTGATTTCTATATTTACATATGATACCATTTCCAACTTTCTTATACACTTAACAATACTATTTTTTACACCAAAACTTTACTCTTACAGTTTTGACTGTCCTGCAGTCATCATCAGAGCTACAATATCCAAATATATAATCATACAATTAATAAACATCACATGATCACCATCTCTTATGCTAGCACATAACTGTTATTAAACAGGCAAAACTCTCCATACAGTAGTGCCACCTGTGCCAACCAGAGTAATCAATGGATGCCAGAAGGCACAAGAGATGTGATCATGTGATGTTTAGTGGTTATAACACCAATCCTGCTTAATAGGATAGTGGTGGCTATGGTTGGTAAAAAGCCAAAGACCCAAAAAATGTATAGGTGCTGAACTGAGTTCAGATCCATATGACTATATAAACTATTGAGCTTAGATCAAACCTATTATTGTGTTTTCAATTCCATTCTCATAGTTTTGTAGTTAAGTATAAATAAAAGGTGGCTGCTGGAAGGTTGCATTAGATCCTAAGATCTAGGTGCAGTGCTCTCAGATCCAAGGCTCCTCACAGATAAAGGCCACAAGCCAGAAACTAGTCTGAGGATATTTGATGAGTAGGTGCTAGATGGAGATTTTATGCGCATCCTTCTGGCATCCATTGATTACTCTAGTTGGTACAGGGTGGCAATACTGTATGGAGAGTTTTGCCTGTACATACAATTAATACATTATATTTATATACATAATCAATAACATACATTTATAATGGTCAGGCTAAGATGCATGCTATTGCTAATGTATATAAATATAATGTATTAATTGTATGATTATATATTTGTAATTGTAGCCCTGATGATGACTGCAGGATAATTGAAACTGTAAGAGTAAAGTTTTGGTGTAAAAAATAGTATTGTTAAGTGTATGAGAAAGTTGGAAGTGGTATCATATTTTAAATGATAACCATAAATTTAATATACCACCTGTATATTCTTTTATTATATATTTCTTTTTGTGATAACATTCACTGAACAAGATAAATCTAGATATTCTAACATTTAAACAAATTTGAAAAATATAATATATTCTTATAATTTAAAATTAATTCAAAATATTTTTAAAAATTCAAAATATTTATTCTGGTGCAGTCTTTTAAAATATTTGAAAGTGATTAAGTCTTTTGAATCCAATAATAGGGGGTGTTAAAATTATTCCAGAGAATCACAATAAGTTATTTTATTTCCTAGGTGTGGAATATAGTTATGAATCTCTTAAGGAATGACATTCACAAATTATAACTTTTCTCAAAATATTTATGAAGGTAAAATTCTTCAGATAAAAATTTATTTAATAATAATTATCCAATATAAAAGTGTTTATTCAGATGAGGATAAAATTGATTAGTTAAATTTTTTTTATAAAACTATAATTGTCCATTACACTAGTGCTTATCCAGGAAACTTTAGATTTCTATAGTAAATAAAATATCAAGCAGAAAAAATTTTGGAGATTAAATAAGTGAATAACATAGTTTAAATAAAAATAGCATTTCCATATATTTTTAAATTTTTATACTAAAATCCAAGTTTTAAAGTTTCATTTTTTTTAAATTATATTATAAGATGATAAATGTGGTTAGATATTTAATCCTCCATTAAGAACAGTTCTCAAGGTATATTTTCCATTAAGGCAAATGTTTATTTAATTATCTACTCCATTGTCATTGTGCTTCAAGATGCCATATGGCTAATTTCAAATTTAAGTCCAATACAGTTCATTGCAATCAGTTAATAAAAAAGAACTCAGATTTTCAAGCAATCTTCAATTATCCAGACTATCTCATACAACTGATACACATGACCACACACACACATGTAGAAAAGATAAATAGTCACCAATATACATATTTCATGTTAATCCAGCAATCATCAGTTGGTCCAAATTATCATCTCCCACATATATATAAAATCAGCGTTCAGTTTACATTAAGATATGATATATATATATATAAAATCAGCGTTCAGTTTACATTAAGATAGCAAATCTTCGTACTTTAATGGACAGGCTTCAATCCATGCCAACCTCTAAATTTTCAGCCTTCCATATCATTGGAAAATATAATGATAAAAACCCAAATACCATGCTGATGCCAATATTATTGCCATGCCAATGTTGACCTCAAACCACTCTGACCCCTCATGTATAGGACCTTATTTTATTTAAATAGATAGAAGAGGGATGGGCAGGATACAAGCTGGAGGTGTAAATATTTGAAAACCAGGTACTCTTCACAAACCTAGCTTAATTGTAAGTGTAGGGGACTTGAACTCAGATTTTCAAGCAACCTTCAGCCATCCACACTATCTCATACAACTGATACACATGACCACACAACTACCTCATCATTTTGGCAGATTTTTTTTGTATAACAATTTCTCAATAGAGGACCTCTAATGTGATTTTTAAAAAAAAAATTACTGAAGATTATTATATGTAAATTAATACACTATACAGGCTTACACACACCAGCACATATATAATGTAATATAAGGGATTCGAACTCAGACTTTCACATGACCCTCAACTCTCCAAGCCATTTCATATTGCTGACCCACCTGATCATACACATGTTATTGTGATCACTTACTTTATTTATCTATTGCTGCATCTTTCATAGTGTTTTTTCTTTACATTTCATAGTTAAAACTTAAGCAAATCAGTAATGCAAAGATCCTAGACTTCTCAAAAAGGTATATTCTGCAGAAATAACATAAAATAAAAAATCCAAGACATTCAAATTATTCTTGCTTTAGTTTGTCACTATTGTTTATCAAAAATATTTATTAAAAGCCTATAAAAGAGTTCATTTGTCTAAATAAATGGGTTACTTAGAGACTATTACTATGTAAAATGAAAATATTATTTCTATAAATACTTATTTCATTCTATATTTAAGTGTGCAAACTTTATGCACATAATTATAGTGTTTGCATAATTTAGAATAATGGTGCTAGGACTTATTCAGCAACTTTTAAAAGAAAAATTAAAATTAATTAAAATAATATCTTAGGACATAAAAAATTAGATTTAAAAATACAACATAAAACTTGAAATCAACAGAATAATATTGCACAGAATTGTAGTGATTTTATTTCCTACTTATAAGATCTTGGCATTCTTCCAGATGATTTTTTAATAACAATATATATAGTAAAAATATTAATTGACTAGTCGTAAATAAAAGTACTCTTTTTTCCCATGTGTCATAGCATCAGCTGGGAAGCGAACCCGCTAACCCGGGACAACTGCTTGTAAAGTAGCTGTCGCTGACCTCTCGACTACCAATGCTTGCATTAAAAAAAGAAAGCTTTTAACAATATCTGATAATAGATTTTAGATTTTTTTTTTTTTTTTTGCAAAAATTATATTACTCAGTTTTCCGCGTCACACAAAAACAAAAACTCGTACCGATCTTAGATTTCGTGAAACATTAGTGTATATCACAATTTTTTAAATAATTCATTTGATTTTCGTGTCTGCATTAAAATATACTATTTCTTTAATATCATGCTAAAAAAGATGATATTTTAATGGGACATTTTTTAAAAAAATTACACAATATTTTTTTGTTGCACCATCAAAAAGGAATTACCCATAGATCACCACATTTAGTTCTATGTTTTACGATTTATCTTATAAATAAAACCAATGAATATTTTGAATATAATCTTTATTTACTACATTTCCAATGTTATTTTGTAATACTTACTTTCTTACTTTTAATTAAAATGTTTTTTTTCATGTGTCATAGCATCGGCCGGGACGCAAACCCGCTAACCCAGGACAACTGCTTGTAAGGCAGATATGCTGACTTCTCAACCACCAACGCTTGACAATTAAAAGGTTTTCAATCTTAAACATTTTGATAATTCAACTTTGCACTGACTTAGTGTTTAACCTATAAAATTTGAAATGTTGCAATTTAGAATGATAAAGATACTAAAAACTTTTAAAGATGATTCACAATCATTTTATATGAATTTGATTCGGTCCCATATAGCTATTTAAGTTAGATAGCTGGAGTAGAAGACATTTTCATGTCCGAAAACTTTAGAGTTTCTCCTTAAATAATACATATAAAATAAGTGCTGTATTTGAGTTGATATTTTAGATCTAGTGTCTGAATATTTCTAGCTCCTCACTGTGGTGAGCCATAAACTTGAAACCAATTGGTCTGGGGATGAGAGTATTTCGGATAGAGATTTTAAATATTTTCTCTTACCGCACTTATTAATTAAGAACTTGTTTGAGCTATTGATAACCTTAGAATAGTAACTTATGAAAACACTTTTCATTAATTAACCATACACTTATACGAATAATAATTATTATTTTAAATAATCACTCTCTAGTAATCACATCACTTATCCTTAATCAAAATATAATTCTATATAAATAATCTTTGGAAATCCTAATTATTTTAGCAATAACCCACTCCATTTAATTTTCAAAGAAACATTATAGTTGTCTTTCTAAGTGTTATCTTGTTTGAATAATGCAGTAATTGTTACTTAATCATTTTCAAAACATTCATACACTTTCATGATCTTAGAAATTATATAATAACCAAAATAATTTTTGAAAAATATGTGACCCTATAAATAGGATACATTTCCTTGATGCTCTGAACATAAAATGATACTTTTTTTTTAATGGCACAGCGTCGGCCGGGAAGCGAACCCCCGAACAACTGCTTGTAAGGCAGCTGTGCTAACCACTCGACCACCAACGCTTGACATAAAATGACGCTAAATGATATTTTATAATTAAATTTTACATACCTTTCCATATACATAAATTTTAAATAGATTAACAAGTAAATTTGACATTATTATTATTAGACTATAAATCAAAAGTGACATATATTTGAGTTATCTGGTTTAAATTCTTGTACAACAGATAATTTTTAAGAATTAACAAATTTTCTTTATTACTAATGGATATTAAATGACATTTCATTCAAATTCTTTATTAGAAATTTTGTGATAAAGCATTAAAAAAATAATTTTTTTAATGTGCTATATAATTAAGTATGATGTTGTGACCCTTATAATTCAATAAAGGAGACGACACTAATCATTTAGTTTAAATCGAAACATACATTTATTTACAATAATTTGATATTTAGAAAAACATTTTCTATTTACAAAAAAATTAGACTGTTTTACAAATAACATTCTGACTATAATATATTTAAGTTTATACATAAAATAAAAATAAATACTGTAACTAAATACAATAATCCTTTCTTTAATTTCCTCATGTATGAATCGTTTAAACCACTAAACATCACATGATCACCATTTTTTATGCTTGCTCATAACTGTTATTAAAACAGGCAAAACTCTCCATTAATTGCATCCATTGATTACTCTGGCTTGCACTGAATGGCACTATTGTATAGAGAGTTTTGCCTGCATGAATCGTTTACTGAATTTAGAACAATTATTTCAATATTACTAACTTACATATTTATATTAAAAAGTTTCAACTCTCATACCTTTCTCAAGAAATTTTATAAATTATATTTTACTAATAGTATCTAAGTAGTAGGTTGTTTATTTTTTACTCTTTCTTGAATTTATTAAAATGCATTGCAATGCAAATTTGTAATCACTGTATTGATATATCATTGTTTATATTATCTATGCAATATAAATAAGATACCATAAATAAATATTGGAATTAAGAATATTTTATCTTTATTATTTTATCTTCATCCATCTACTTATCATATATATTTCTTTTACACGCTTCATTTTAATGATGTCATACAATAATTTGTAATAATATCTTATTCTTTTTTTGTAAGATCTATGTTTATATGTTTTGCATATGCTCAATTATCATTCCTTAAGCTAACATTATTTACTATACAAAGAAAAGCTATAGATTCTTATCCACGTTACTAATATACAATGCTTAAAATATAATTTACTATCTAAGATATCACTTGGAATAAGAAACTAATTTATAGTCAAAATAAGAGTCATAGATCACATGACCCTATCTCTTAAGCTTGTAAGTTATAAGCAATGAGGATTGCCAATTCCTCAACAAGCTTTGTGATAAATGCTTAGCCAGAGCCAGCACTTAGAATATCTCTGCCAGGAACCCCCCCAACCCCTGACCATGGTTTCATGCTTTGGCACTTTTCAGAGAGGTGCCAGGGTAGGTTCAGACACTAAATCTAAAAATACCAACCCAAAGCCAAGCATTATCTAAAAGTTATCTATTGAGTGGAAAATCTGAAATTTTCAGACATCTATATGTCTTCAAACCCAGCTATCCAACTCAAATAGCTATATGGGGCTGATAGATCTTCAGCCAGACAATATATTAGTAGTCTTAGCAATATAACATTGCATAAGACTTATGGCAGAGACTATAAATAGTCAAAATAAGAGTCATAAATCACATGACCCTATCTCTTAAGTTTGTAAGTTATAAACAATGAGGATTGCCAATTCCTCACCAAGCTTTGTGATAAATGCTTAGCCAGAGCCAGCACTTAAAATATCTCTGTCAGGACCCCCCCCCAACCCCTGACCATGGTTTTGTGCTTTGGCACTCCTCAGAGAGGTGCCAGAGTAGGAATTGAGGTAACTAACATTTATTCTTTAATAGCCATATCCTAGTGTAATCATTATTCTTTTAATGATATTACCTCTGGATCCTGGCTTTTCTCTTAAGCACTTAAGGATTGGGGTGATTATCTGTCCTACAATATTCTCAACACTTCATAATAAGACAAGGCATCTTTTAGATCTAACCCATTTACACTCAATATTAGTTCTTCATGATTTATACTCAACTATGCTGGCATTTTCATTTATCCAATATTAATTCATTAACTTAGAGCATCAATATAGAGTTTATATTTTCAATCTAAGTATCTAACACTTTATCTCCCTAACATTTATAAAACTTTGTCTATAAAAGATCATTTGTTAAAAAATATCATATATTAATGCCAATCATCATATTATACTCTTAATGATTAATAATGTTTGAGATCAGTTATAAATATAATGAAGAATTAGATACATTCAATGGTACACATCACTTATAATACTACACATGTCTTATACAGTCATATTTTATCCTAAAAATATAATTCTTCTTGATCCATAATTATTTATTATATACAAGTGGATCAGTTTCTCGTAAAATAAATTAACAATGTAACATATACTACCTCTTTACTAATATACATTTATTTTTTTGCATATTAAAATATATAATATAATAAAATTACCAAACTTACGGATTACTGTTTCTCAGTTTTCCTTTTTATATATCAATGAGGCAATTTATATAAGATGTATAGAAAATAATCATAACATATACATTTAATTTTAATCTTTAAATCTAATATTATATAATAAAATAATACCTATATTTAAAATATTAATAAACACATATATATTACCTAATCATTATTCTTATTGTTATAATAAGAAATAAATATTCTCACACATAAAAAAAAATTTAGATTGAAATTTTTTTTTTCTATCATTCTTTTTTTTAAATCTTCCCAAATTTTTTAACAGATATCACCATGACGATAATAATGAGCTTCAATTTCTTCTTCTGTTTCATTGTCTCCCCCCCCCCAAAAAAAAAAAAAAATTGCAAAATTATTGTTAAAAAAATACATTTTAAAGAGAAGATATATATACACAAATGACAAACACTTTTAAACTTCTTAGCACTTTTAATTGTTTAACCTAGGATCCTTGGTTTGAATTCAGGGCATTTCATAGCTTTAAAATATAATTATATTAAAACATTTCTTTAAATATTCAATATTATTTTATAATCTTAGTTATCTCATTATAGACACATATAAAAAAACTAGCTTATCTTGTTTTTATCTTTTCATCTTTTATTCTATATACTTATAAGTAATATTCATTTATAATAAATTTGTTTTTTTTTTTAAAACTATTTTAGTTTATACTCTTCACATTGATATCGATTTATCAAAATAAATAATTCTTCCTTTTTTTAAAAAAATCAGAATAATTTTCTAACTCATCTTAAAATATTTTCCAAAATGTAATCAATAGTTCTATTTCACCTGCAATCTTTTCATTATATAAAAATATGTTCATTGCTTCTGATAAATTATTTAAGGTCAGCAAAAGTACATGTTGTTCATTAAGATATATATTTTTTAATTTCCATTTAGTACATAAGTAATTTTATCCAATATAATACTTTCCAAAATCAGTTAATTATTATTATTAGATAGATAAATGAAAGTCCTATAGAGTGTTTTGAAATGTCTATAATTACTTTTTTTGTAAATAAATAAAGATTTAGTTGTAGATTACTTTTTAAAATTATTATAAATGAAAAAATATTAAAATACATCATTATGTGAATACTTTTGAAAATTAGTTCAGCTAGCAGATGAAAGAATTTCATTTTTCTATTGATTATAAGGCTTTTCCTTCTCACTTTAGGTAGTAAACTATGGTTTAAGTACAATTTGATGGCAAATAGAATTAGCTCTCCTGGCAAAGAATTTGTTTGTTATCCCATGGTAAATTTATAATCACACTTAAAATTATTGTACATAGTTATCCAGCTTATTGAATTTTAATTAATTTTAAAATAATACATGATAACATTTTATATTTACATGGAACTAAAAATAATAGATTAATTAGCTCATATTGCTCTTCAAATCTTCCCTTATTTTTGTCTGCTAATCCTTTTTATATTGTAGAGAATGTGACATCATATTTCTAATTAAATAACTTCATTAG
Organism: Epiperipatus broadwayi; assembly: GCA_028023455.1. Classification (NCBI taxonomy): domain Eukaryota; kingdom Metazoa; phylum Onychophora; class Udeonychophora; order Euonychophora; family Peripatidae; genus Epiperipatus; species Epiperipatus broadwayi. The sequence continues at coordinate 303,800 of JAQFVV010006553.1, read as the reverse complement.
TCATCTAAATTTAATTGACTAAAAAGTTTTTGAATAAATTAACTTTGTCTACAATTTTAACACTATTAATGTATAATAAAATTAATAGAATATTTTAACACTTAAATAATAAATATAACTATATTTTTAACTTAAAATATAATATTTTGTACTCTTTTAAAATATTCACTTAAGTTCAAAATCTATAATCAATTATTATATGGAAATATCAAAATTATCACAATTTAAAATTTAGAAATTAATAATTTAATCCTCCTGATGGAATAAAAAATATCATTTTCAACCAGAAAGTGTAAACAATTTATTCATTTTAAATAAAATTCTGCATATATATTCAAACACACATTTTTAAAGAATCACTGTTATAAAATTAAACAGGTTTTACTATTATAATTATTATATTTGATACGTGGTGTAAATTTTAATCAATATAATTTATGCGTATTTAATAAAATCATAATTAAAATAAATATGAAATTTAAAGCATAAATGACCATTACAAAAGGTGAATGTTAGTTAAATTAACAGAATCTTATACTAATATTATATGTAAATTAAGCTTTCATTAATTATGCAAGTTAAAAATTAATACCTATATACTACTTATTTACTTTATAAATTTAAATTTTTTATCATTATATTAAAGCTAACTTATATTTTAAAAGAGCTATTAATGTGAAGGACTACAATATATATAGGAATTCCCATATTTATATATAGGAATTCCACCTTTATTGTAAGGTGGTTACCTTGATAACTATTTGAGATCATTGATTGTATATAAGTGTTGACTGGTTTTGATGATTATACATATATACACTATATAATAAATAGAAATGACATGAAAATATCTATTAAATAGAGATAAACTTTACCTTTTGATGTTACTAAGAAATTATCAAATTACTATTAATTAACAATTCCTGAGTCTCAGGAATTGTTAATTAGTAGTAATTGATAATTTATTAGTAACATCAAAAGGTAAAGTTTATATCTCTTTAATTAATATTATCTCCTTATTTCTATTCATTATTATAGTAACAATCCATGTAAACATTTAATATATATATATATATTATCACCATCAAACATTATCAATCAACTGCAGAATAAAGATCTCTACAAGTTCAGTCCATTTTCTCTTATCTCTAGCCTTTCTTCTTTACATAACCCATGCACATTTTTGTATTTCATCTATGCATCTCACATGTAATCCCTTTTTTAAAATACAGTTTAAGATTTCAATTGTTCATCTATTATCATATTTTCTAGCAGTATGTCCATTCCAACCCCACTTGTCTTTTAATTCTTTCAACAATGTCAGTAACATTTGTTTGTTCTCTTATATATGTATTGTGCTTTTGTTATGTTCTTCTTGGTCCTAACATGCATCTCTCCATACTTATTTGAGTGGTATAAATTCTTTGTATTGCTCTTCTATTAAGTATCCATGTCTCAGATCTATAAGTAAGAACTGGTAAAACACATTTATTAAAAACCTTCCTTTTCAAACACAAAGGCATATTTCCTTTAAATATTAACTTATTTCTAGTACATGAACCAAATTTAATTCTATGATTAATTTCATCCATTATGTGTAGTAATAATCTGATCAAGCTATTTATTTGTAGTTGTTAATTTTTTCTAAGTCATTATAATGAATCTTTATTTTCCTCTGTTGAGAAAAACCATTCAACATTACTTTAGTCTTTTTAACACTTACCTTTAATTATATTTTCTTACTTTCATCTGATAAATCTTGCAACATTTCCTATAATCTCTGAAGCATTATTTGCAAAAACAACTACATCATTTTCAAAATGTAAATGACTTAAATAACCTCCATTTACTTTTACTCCTTTAGCTTCCCATTTTAATCTACAAAATACTTCTTGAAGCACTGCTGCAGAATGTTTGGAAGATATAGAATCACCCTGTCTTATACCCTTCTCAATGTTAACCTTCCTAGTATCATTATGTAATCTAACTGTTGCTGTTGCACTTTTATAAATATTCTTCAGAATATGACAATATCCTGGGTCTGTACATTGATGATCCAATGCTTTAATCACTGAAAAAATTCTTATAGAATCAAATGCATTTTTATAATCTACAAATATAAAGCATAATGATGTTTCATATTAATTCATTCTTTCTACAACTCCTCTCAATGCTTGGATGCGATTTATTACACTAAAACCACTTTTAAATCCAGCTTGTTCTTTTGTTTGGTTGAAATCCAAAATTCTCTGTAGACGAGTTGTAATTACCTTGGTAAAAATTTTGTATAAAACTGATAAAAGATTGATAGATCAATAATTTTTAATATCTTCTCTATCACCTTTTTAAAATATTAATACTGCATTATTTTAATCATCTGGTACAACTTTATCATTTAGACATTTGGTATATAACTTTGCCAAAAAAATTTCTATTTCTTCACCTGCTTCTTTTAAGATATTAATTATAATTCCATCATTATCCAAAGCTTTTCCCTTCATAAATTTAATTTCCTGTCTTACTTTTTCATTTAAAATCCTGGACAATTCAGAAGATATAATAGATGTAGGAGATACTTGTTCTTTATTACTATATAATTCTTGATAGAACTCTTCTACCCATTATGTGATGTCATCTCTCTTTTTAGTAATAGTTCCATCTTATTTTTTATTGCATATATAAATTTCCTACCTATACCAAAATGTTGTTGTAGACTCTTGACCCATTTATTTTCTTCTACAGCTTTTCTTGCTACAATTATACATTCATATATCATTATCAACTCATTTTGGCACCATTTTACAAAATTCAAGATATTTAATCCTTCTTAATCCATCATTTAAGTATATTTTCATATTCCTTATTTTTTCCATAAATTCTCTAGTCTCAGTAGAAATTTTATTAGTCAATTGCTGTTTTCCACCAGATATCTTTGTTGCAGTTTTTAAAAGTGTATCATTTTTCTATTAATTTCATTCAAATCTGAAACATGTTCAAAATTTGCTAATATAATTTGCAAATTCTAATTTAAATTCATTAAAAAATGTTTCTGAAGATTAGAAATATCAACTGTGAATATTGTTTTTCTTAATAATTTTGTCTCTCTTTTACATTAATGTGTATGTCTTACTAATCGATCGATGATCACTTCCTGTGTTGAATTTATTAAGGACATTACAATCTTGAAACATATATTTTCTGTTAGTCAAAATTATAATCCAATTCTGCTATATCTTTATTTGGATGCTTCCATGTCCATTTCCTTTTACTTTTTTTTCAAAAAAAGAATTCATAATATAAAGTTTGTCACTTTTTGGAAGGTCCACTAGTCTATGTCCTCTCTCATTTCTATTACCATAACCAAATTTTTCTGCAGTACTTTCATCTTTCATTTGTTTATCAAGTCTAGCATTAAAGTCTCTCATAGCAATTTTAAAATATTGTTTAGTCTGTCAAAAAGTTTTTTGTTCATCCATATAAAAATCTTCTACTACTTCACCACTATGAGAACTTGATGGGGCATAAATCTGAATTATTTGCATTTGGTATCTGCTATTAAGCTAAATAACTAATCTTGCCAGTCTATTTGATACACTATCATCTGCATAATGTTGTTCTTCCACTTTTTATCTATAATGAATCATATCCCACTTGTACTTCCAATATTTGTGCTTTTATAGTAGAGTACAAGTAATCTTTTTAAATCAATTATCTCCATCTTTTTCTCCAATTCTTTCACTTTTCCTTCACTTGAAAGTAATCTGCAGTTGCAAATACCTAAATAAAAAGTTGTCATCAAATGGCAGCCTGGATTGACAATCAGGGGATTCTTAGCACTTTTTGCCTTTGGCCACCAATTGCTGCCTTGGCTTGTGACTTTACAGCCTCCTAGGAATAAGGGCCATTATTTATTTTTATCTGTCATGATTCTAAATATCTATTTTAAAAAATTTCATTCACTTACATCCATTTTGTCTTATCAGGCAACTGAGAAAAAAGGCCATGGTGTTTATTGATTTTAAACTCGGAGGTAAAAAGCCAATAAACTCATTACACTGGCTAATGCATGTTGGTGAGCAGCCCATCGACATTTGTATACTATATGAATAATCATATAGTAATAACAGCTACAACAACAAGAATGTATGGAGTGGATATTAGGAATTTGCCCTGCTCGATTCCTTTAAGGACTCCAAGAGGAATCATAGGGTCTCCTTTCAGTTAACAGTAAACTTCTTTCTATTGCCATTCAATATATATAAACTATAAATACTTGTTATAAATATACTATATGTAAGTTCCAGATAATTTTAATGGTAAAAATAATAAAATATATATCTTAATTAACCAGTAGCACTTTCAATTACATAGTAATCCTCATCAACCTATTTTCCATGAGCTGTATATGTCAGTATTTGCTGCTTGCCTATATATTACATTATCTTTGAATCTATTTATCAATATTTCTTCCTTAATTTTTCTTCTATTATGATTTATTTCTTCCATTAATATTTTTGTATCATTTACATTAAAAACTCAGACTTTTAAGCATCCTTCAGTTATCCACACTATCTCATAGAACTGATACACATGACCACACACATGACCACACACATGAAGAAAAAAATAAATAATCACCAATAATGTATATCGTGCTAAACCAGCCCTCATCATTTGGTCCAGATTATCATCTCCCACACACATATATAATCAGTGTTCAGTTTATATTAAGATAGCAAATCTTCACACTTTATTAGCTAGGCTTTAATCTACTCCAAACTCCAACTTTTCAGCCATTTAGATAATTGAAAATCTGATGATGGAAAGCCCAAATCACATGCTAATGCCAATATTATTGCAATACCCATGTTGACCTCAAGTCACTCTGACCCCTCATGTATAGGACCTTATCCATTTAAATACATAGAAGAGGGATGGGTAGGATATAAGCTTCATGTGTAAATATTTAAGAACCAGGCACTCTTCATAAACCTAGAGCTTAATTGTAAATATAGAGGATTTGAACTCGGACTTTCAAGCACACTTCAACTCTCCACACTATCTCATAAAACTGATAAACATGACCCACACACATGCATATTTCATGCTGAAGCAGCACTCTTGAGTTAGTCCAGATTATCATCTCCCATATATATATAAAATCAGTGCTCAGTTTATATTAAGATAGCAAATCTTTATACTTTAATGGACATACTTTTCAGCCATCCATATCATTGAAAATTTAATAATGATAATCTGGACCAACTGATGAGTGCTGCTTTAGCAAGAAATATGTATATTGGTGATTATTTATCTTTTCTACATGTGTGTGATCATGTGTATTAGTTGTATATGGTAGATAGTTGAAGGGTGCTTGAAAGTCTGAGTTCAAATGCCCTATATTTACAATTAAGCTCCAGGTTTGTGAAGAGTGCCTGGTTTTCAAATATTTACACATGAAGCGTGTATTCTGCTCATCCCTCTTCTATGTATTTAAATGGATAAGGTCCTATACATTAGGGGTCAGAGTGGCTTAAGGTCAACATGGGTATGGCAATAGTATTGGCATTTGAGCTTTATATCATCAGATTTTCAATGATATGGATGGGTAAAAAGTTGGAGTAGATTGAAGCCTGTCCATTAAAGTGTGAAGATTTGCTATCTTAATATAAACTGAGCACATTATATATATATACACCTGGGCCTCTTTTTACGTGGACTTATTTAACACGATTTTGAAGTTACGTGATTCATGTTTCACTGGAAGTAGAACTCTGATAATGCGCTATTACTTTAAATAATAAATTTCGCGTATATTGAAAGTAATAGCACATTATTAGAATTCGACTTTCATCTTAGTAATTTCAATATTTTCAGTGCTTTATAATAGTAAGATTTTATGCAGTAATGAAATTAAAATCATGATTTCCACATTTTATGTATACACACATTAAATTTTACAAGATTATAATGTAAATTTGTTCAAACATTGTGCATGTTAATTTTGCATTTTAAATCACATTCTGTTTTTGCTTTTTAAAAAAGAATGTAATCAATTATTAATCATTTAGTGTCCACAAGTTTATTTTTAAAAGGTGAGTAATAGCAGTGGGCACAATTAAATTTGACAATTAAAAATTAAAATCTGATTTTTAATTGTAATTAACAATTTAAAAATTACTTACGGCGACTTAAAATTAATGTGATGTGAAATTTGATTTTTAAACAAAATTGAAAATTAAAAAATTAAAGACAAAAATAAGAATTTAATTTTTAGTTGTTAGTTTCATAAACAATTAATAAAATCATCATCTCAAAGATTAATTACTAATTAAGTTGTCACCAGAAAACCATTGACCAGTTTGCAAACGAACGTGTTTTTCGGAAAATAGCAGTAATAATTAAAACATGTATAAAAACATGTAAATTACTGTACTGTAAATTATGCATAAAAATATATTATTTTGAATAAAATTAAATATTATAGTTAAAAAAAGTTTGTCTTGTATCAATTTTTTTCAAATTTGAAATATTTTATTAATTATATTTTATTTCCTTATTTTTTTTTTTTGCACAAATTTTAAAGTAATTTTACATTAGTGCTTTGTTTTTACGCGAATTTTGAAAAATCACAGACCGCATCCTCCCTTTTTCAATGTAAGTTACGTCTATTTTTGCGCAATTTCATTTGCGCATGTTTTCTGAGGAACCTATCTATCGCGTAAAATGAGACCCAGGTGTATATATATATGTGTGTGTGTGGTGCTGGTTTAGCACAAAATACATTATTGGTGATTATTTATCTTTTCTACATGTGTGTGGTCATGTGTCTCAGTTGTGTGAAATAGTGTGGATAGTTGAAGGGTGCTTGAAAGTCTGAGTTCAAATCTTCTATATTTACAATTAAGTTTCAGGTTTGTGAAGAGTGCCTGGTTTTCAAACATTTACATTAAAAGTAAATGTAAAAATTACAAGATTTTTCATGGTCGAAGAATACTGTGGCAGTATTTAATTGATTATTTAAGTAATTTATTAAGATATATATTTTATTATTTTTAGTGTTAAAATTACTTGGTACTTATATATTGTATCCAGGGAATCTGTAAAAGTATATGTAAGAGTCAAAATTGTACAATTGGGAAATTGTACCAAGGGGAACTGTTGACCTAAGCAGGAATTGACACGTAAATTATGAATTGTGGTGAATCAAGTAATCAGGAAAAACTCAGAGTTCTTTGAGACTACAATTTATGCTAAGAATAAAGAGTTCTACAATAATAATAATGATAATAATAATCATTAAACATTATAAAGTATAACTAAATAAAATTTTAAGAGGAGAAACCTCAACTCACTCTTGCAAAACTTTCAAAGCTCCCAATATTTATAGCACATCACAAAGTAGCAAGGACACAATAATTTCTTTACTTATAATAAATTTCTTTCATTATTCCCTTACAATATAATCTTACATCTCCAATTCCCTCTTCATCATTTTATTGCCATGATCATAACCCTATTTTAATAAAATAATCATATTTTACAAATTTTATTGATTTGTTTACGCCATTTTGCTTGTTTTTTAACAATAAATATAAGTTCTTATTTTATAGAACTATGATAGTATGATCTCAGGGTTCTTCTATTATAATTTAATGTTAAAATTTTTCTCAATATTTTACTTTATGGACATGTTGTTAATAAAATGAATGATATCCTAGTGATAAACATGAGAAGACATTCATTTAGTTTACAAGCTAATGTCTACCTACTATATAACAACAACAACAACAACGATGATGATGATGATAATAATAATAATAATAATAATAATAATGATGATGATGATGATAATGATGATGTAATAATAATAATAATAATAATAATAATAATAATAATAATAATAATAATAATAATAATAATGATGATGATGATGATAATGTAATAATAATAATAATAATAATAATAATAATAATAATAATAATAATAATTCAATTCAATCAATTTATTCTATGGAATAAAACAAAGTACATAACAATTATTTAAAAACTCCAAACAAGAAAAATCATGTGCAGAATTTACATGTAAAAATAACAAATTAAACAAAAATAAAATAAAAATACAACCAAAAACTCAAAATAGAAAAGAACAGTTTAAAAAATAAATAAAATTAATTAAATAAATAAAATAAATCCCAAAATTAATACATACTACACAACCATTAACATAAATATTTTTTGAAAGATACATAAGAAATATTATTCAGATCAATTGAACACTCATATATAAATTTATTAAATAACTTTGACACAGAATAAACATATTGTCTTCTACTAGATTCCTTAAAAAAAAAATTTGTTAAAGGTAATTGAAATTTATTAGAAAGACGAATATTTAGAACATAAACTCTAGAATTCAGAAAAAGTTTAGCACAAAAAATATCAAAAATAACTCTATATTGATATAAGTGATTTACATCAAATAAATCAAACGCAATATAAATATCTTTAATAGAAGAGGTACGAGATCTACCAAAGAAAATGCGCAAAGTATAATTTTGTAAAAAAATATATGGAAAAGCATTGCCCCAAATAATAATAATAATGATGATAATGATGATAATAATAATAATAATAATAATAATAATAATAATAATAATGATGATGATGATGATAATGATGATGATGGAAGATTTTAATAAAATATTTTAATTAAAACAAAAATGCATAAAACTCTAAATTTGGAATAATACAATCATCTTCTAGGATAGCATTCGAATACCAAGAGTGGAAAAAAGATTTTATGGCCACTCAAAATATTCATCAACAACATAAATAAATTTTATTAAATGAAAATATACAATAATTGATTATAAAAGCAGTCTTATTTAAATAAATTACAGGTTTAAATTACAGTGATCAATAGAATAAAATGAATAATATTTTATTTCAAATACATTTTTTATATCTGCAAAATTTATCATCATTAAATAGTTTAATATTTCCATTTATGTGACTGTACTTTGATAAACAGCAAATAAAATATTTGCATTATAAATTACACAATGTTTAGATTTTTGAATATTGATTGGTGAATACCAAGACCTTATAGAGACACTACACAAGACTTTACAACAAAATAACATCTATTTTACAATAAACAAATTTTTTAAACATGAACACCATGGAAAGTCTGTTACAAAATTTTCAAAAACACTGTTACAATAATCCAATGCAGTTGTTTACAGGATAATATTTTTATAATTTATACTTGTCTAAAATTAATAAATTAAATATCAACGACCTATATAATGGTCTTAGGTCAACAAGTACAACTTATAAGTAACCAAAATAAAGGCTTTTTTAAATCCAAATATGTAATTATGTTGGTACAATATTTGATAATAAATTCAGTAATAATTGAAAGTTAATTTTGGAGATTATTTTCTAGTAAAACATCAAATTGCTTATTGGAAAAATAAATTATAATAAAGAAAAAAAAATACTATTAATTAATATTTCAAAATTTGAGACATAAATTGATCTAAAACTATAAAATATGAAACCACTGAAAATTTTAAACAATATGAAACACTTTCAAGTGTAAAAAAAATAGTAATAAAAATATTTTCAATTACTAATTGATAAAAACACCATCTTAATTCCACATATTTTGAATACTTAATTTTATGTATATAATCTGTTTTTTTCAAATCCTGAAGATAAGACACTATGACAGATTTTCCATAATTCAAACCTTTGACTATAGAGAATTCTTTACTGAGATCATACTGTGTGTAAAATAATGATTTTTTTTCCTGTGTCAAAGCATCAGTCAGGAACCGAATCTGCTAACCCAGGACAACTGCTTATAAGGCAGCTGTGCTGACCACTCGGTCGCCAACACTTGACAAAAATAATGATTAAGCTGTTTTGAAGGCTGGTTTCCTCATTTTAAAAAAATGTGGGTTTTTTTTTTTTAATATATTTGTTAATAATTATTTAAATATTTTCCAAACTATTAAATATGTTGCTTTTTTAAAAACTTAATAAAAACTTACTGTTGTGTTTTAATTTTTTCCATTAGAAAGAAGATTTTCGAAAATCACACAATTTATACTCAGTATTTATTTTAAATATCAATACATTGATTAATCAATTATTTCTGCTCATAACTTTACTCTTGATTTATTTTATTAAAAAAAATCATTAAAATATTTAATATCACTACATTTTCAATCTCTTAAAGACATGATTCCAGAAAAGAAATTAATTAGCTCAATTGTGATAAACATTTTAACTTTTGCTATGAGAAAAAAAAATATATATTAAACAGCAATTTCCACTTGAGCTGTAAGTAGCTTGCATTATTAACATATTTTTTTACCTTTTAGTATAATTTAATTTGAGTTGGGCTGGACATATTGCTATAAGAGAGGATAATAGATGGACAATTGAAATTTTGAACTGGATTCCAAAAGTTTGTAAAAGACCCAGAAAGAGACCACATATGAGATGGATGGATGAAATAAGAAAGTTTGCAGGGGTGATGTGGAGAAGAGAAGCTAAAAATAGAAAAAGATGGATTGAACTTGGAGAGACCTTCATCCTGCAGTGGATTGATAATGGCTGATGATGATGATAATGACTACGTTTTTAACTACATTTTAAATATTTATAATTTCTAATATTTAGAATTTCATTATATATCCATAAAGCCTATAAAATAAGAGAAAGTATATCTTTTGAACAAACTATTATATTGCACAGCAAACTAACTTAATTACTGACACAAATTTTCTATGTAAGTAGTGTGTATGTGTATAGAGAGAAAGAAGAGGGAGTCAAACGTATTTAAATATTCTTTATAACTAAATAATAGTAATCTTATTTTTAAAACTTAAATATACATTTGAAACTAACAATAATATTCAAAATAAGAGTCATAGATCACATGACCCTATTCTCTTAAGCTTGTAAGTTATAAACAATGAGGATTGCCAATTCCTCAACAAGCTTTGTGATGATTGCTTAGCTTGTTGAGGAATTGGCAATCATCATTGTTTATAACAATAATATTTATTATCATTGCCACAAGATAATTCCGGATGTTATATTTTGATAAATATAAACAATACGTCATTCTTTCAGCAAGATACTTAAATCTTAACGATATTGATATAAATGCCTTTCAAACTAAAAAGGTATAATAAAAGAAATCATGAAATTAGAAGATATATCTGAAACAAGCACAGCTGACACAAATAAAAATATAATTTATCTTTGGAAAACGCGAAAATGAGATTGATGGGGGAAAAAAAAATTGATACTTTTGTTTCAAATTTTTAAAATGTCATAAAAGAATATATATCCCATAAATATCCATTTATTGGTGGCCACTAGTGATTAAGTGTGGCCTGTCGTAGGATGTAAAAACAAAAAAAAAAGTTAAAAATAACTTGGGGATGACTATTCAAATCGATAGTGAAACACAAATGCATCTACATATATGCCCCATTGTGGCTTAGTGCATCTAATAAATGTTTTATAAACTACATTAGAATTCAGTGGTCAATTTTATTTTAAGTATCTTAGTAGTTACATGAAAATCTTTTAAAAACATGTCAATTAAATCTTTATTGAGATGTAAAAATTGGAAAAAAAAGTTGTTTAAACTTGCATTTAAATGATGAAAGTGATATCTATTCCATGAAAAATAATTCAAAATTTCAAGTTACTTCGAGTAAATTAGCAACCATCCATTTTATAAAATAATATGGATTATTAAAACAGGCAAAACTCTCTATACGTATTGCCACTCAGTGCAAGTCAGAGTAATCTATGGATAACAGTTAAGAGCAAGCATAAGAAATAGTGATCACGTGATGTTAATATGGATTATATTGAATGTTGTTTCTGTTCAGAATAATATAAAAAACTGATCAAAGATTTAAATGATGTATTTGGACAATTAAAGTCTCAAAAGTCAGAAGAGATTATCAAAGAGAAAAATAATGAAAATGAAAATTTATTTACTATTGCTGAAATTAGTGCTAAAAAAATTAATTTTGGTTGAGTTTAATATGATTAATATTAAATCAATAAATATACTAAAATATAGTGATAAGTTTAGCCCTATAATTAACTAATAATTTTGCTCCTGATATGAATAGAGATTTATTTTTTTCAAGCAATAAGAAAATTAGATTATATTTAACTCATTTCTGATTAATTTACTATTTGACAATGCATATATATAAACAAGAATTATTGCTTGACAATTGAAATTTACTTCAGAAGTCAGCCAAAAACTAGGTAAAAAAAAGATGGAAAATTGGATAAAGAGGCATATAGATAATAAGACTATCCATATTAATTACAAATTTGGAGTATTTCCATCATTTATGAGAGAATGTTGAATGTATAGAAAATTTTAAACTTTAAGCTTTCCAAATACAAACAACTTGTTAGTAATAACACACAAATAGACAATACAGATTAGTAATTACACAATGTTTCGAGTAGTATTATTCTCCACTCTTCTTCAGGTGTTGCTGGCCTATATGTACAGTGACAATATTCGCTTAGAGGTTGAACTCGCACCTTTAGAATCTTGAATATCGAATTTAAGGCAAATAATGCTCCACCAACCGAGCAACACCTGAAGAAGAGTGAAGAATAATACTACTCGAAACATTGTGTAATTACTAACCTGTATTGTCTATTTGTCTGTTATTACTAACAAGTTGTTTGTATTTGGAAAGTTTAAATAAAGTTTAAAATTTTCTATACATTCAACATTCACTCATAAATGATGCAAATAGTCCAATATATTACATCTTATAATATACCATCATTACATACCTTCAGACAAATAATTACAAATTTGATTTTTTAAATTCATATTAAATTGAACTTTCTTCTTACACTTTTCTAAATGCATTGGAGAAAATAATTCTCGTTTAAATACTTTAATTCTAGAATCTTTATATAAACATGCACAGTATAAGAAATTGTTTTGGTATATTTCCATTTGCTTGAGTGTTCTTTTAATATAAAAATATTTCTGAGATCAGGATGAAAAATTGTTTTATGAATTATAAAGATACATCATTAAGTCTAAGCAAAATACTAAATTAAATCTGAACTTTGATTTATTTTTGATTAAGCCTCTATGGGCATTTATTGATGTACACCTTGGTATTGCTGAGGTTTAAATTTTGGTTGTGAAGGATAAATTAACACTTGTAAGTATATATATATAGATTATGTCACTATTTAGTTGATATGTTTTATGAATAAATTTAAAATGTATTTTCCATCTAAAATAATAATTTCATTCCCTTTATTGTTGATTTAAATCTAAATAGTTCTGAAGAAATTACTTTATTTGCATAAAACTTGGGAGGAGTGGGGAGCGAGTACTTTCAATAAATATTTCAATCAATACGTGTTATTTTTTCATAATCTTCATATATTGGTTATGCTTTTGATATATATCATAAAAATATTAATTTGAGTGTTTTCTTTTAAATGCATCACTATTTTAATATAAACATTTCAAATAAAAAAGTAGAATAGTATATAGTTACAAAATATGTTTTCAAATCACGTTAAAACACCCCGATGTTCATTTATAATTTGTTGATTAAAAACAAGATAAAAAGCAAATAAACATATGTATAGAATCAAAATATTTATATGCATTACTTTTTATAAATATTATTAGCTTAAAACTGTTCAAAACACTGCAAAATATAAGAAATTTAAATCTCCATTTAGATAGATTATCTTCACTTTTTCTCGTTAATATTAAATTTATTTGACATGAAATAAAATATTGAAGATCTCAGCTATTTATAACTATAATGTTTATATACATTAATAAAGAGGAGTCTTGTAAGGCAGGAGAAATCAATGGCGTCTACACGTTGTAAATGATATTCATTTACTTTACTGCAGGCAATTTTTCTTACATTTTTTTTTAGTTAGGAATTTTATTTTAAATTTTTCGTTATATTTAAGTAATTTGAATGTTAAACAATTCATTTTTTAAAATCTAAATTAAACAATTCCGATTATTTTACTTTAATATTTTTATAAAACTCTAACTGACGAATAAGATCAATCATAGTTTTATCTAATTTGATGGATAAGTAAAAAATCGCCATAAAAAGGGTAAATGACAAAGTTAGAAGAAAGCTTATTAAATTTAGCTTTCACGTAATTGAATCTGAAGTTGTCTATTCATTACAACTTTACATATGAGGCAAGAATTTTTTTTTTTTTTTTAATTCATGCCTAAATTCTCTAAAATAAAATACTATCGTTTGGTATATTAAATCTTTTAACAAATTGTTATTATAAACCAGCAAGCGTCACATGATCACATCTCCAATACTGGCACATAATTGTTTATAAACAAAGCAACAGGTGGCACTACTATATGGAGTTTTTGCTTTGCTTAAATTGTTATTATGTTGTTGTTTTTGTATTATAATATTATAAAAAAATGTTGCGAGGGACAGTAAATCATAAGTGGGAACAAAGGCGGTAAATGTCTACGCGCAAGCCTGAATAGAACAAAGCAAATAGCGATCAAGTTTAATGACATATGTATCCATTATTAACTAAATCGTACAGCATACACACAAAAAAACTTATATTTATGACATATCTTCGTTACATTTTTATATTTCAAAATAAATAAATAAAACTTAGTTTTCATAAATAAAGCTCTATTATAATTAATAACATATGTTATCATAAATTTTAAATTTAATATAAATTTATAAAATATACAATTTCAGAAAAAAAAATTTAAATGACTAAACATTAATATTAAGCAGCAGATTAATAAAGTATGGCATTAGATTAAAAAAAAACTTGCAATCAATACAAAGCACAGATAATATTGGATGTTTGCTAAGCTTATGAGAGATAGTGACCTGGGCCAACTGATGAGTGTTGGTTCAGCATGCAATGCATCTTGGAGGTCATTTGTCTTTTATTATATCTTTATTTAAGTGAATTTAAAAAAGAATGGAGGTATTTATTATATCTATAAGATATTACACGCGGGAAAGAGAAAGGTTAATAACTCCTTTTGTCTGAAGGTTTGTAATGATGGTATATTATAAGATGTGATATGTTAGACTATTTCCATCATTTATGAGTGAATGTTGAATGTATAGAAAATTTTAAACTTTATTTAAACTTTTCCAAATACAAAAAACTTTGTTAGTAATAACACACAAATAGACAATACAGGTTAGTAATTACACGTTTCGAGTAGTATTATTCTCCACTCTTCTTCAGGTGTTGCTGGCCTATATGCACAGTGACAATATTCGCTTAGAAGTTGAACTCGCATCTTTAGATTCTTGAATATTGAATTTAAGGCAAACGCTCTACCAACTGAGCTATTCTGTCAAAGGCAACATATAGTAGAAATTTGATATATTTATATATGAGGGTTGGTTCAAATCCTCCTGAGTCCTTCAATTTTTTTTTAATCTAATTATTTTTATTTTTATTTTTTCCTAAGAGCAAGATTAATTAGAGGCTTCCATACATTGTGTATTGCCACACTGGGTTGACTTATAGGATTATTTACCATTGTCATATGAGCAGCTTCCTTGAATTTTCTTCTATGCATTTTTTCCTCTTTATCCAATATCTTTGTATTTTCCCACTTAAGCATATGGTCATTAGTACATACATGATCTGCTATGGTAGACACATCTGTTTTTTCTCTTTTAACCATTAGTTTGTGCTCCTTCAATCGCTGTTCAACAGGGCGACAGGTCTCACCAATGTATTTCCTTCCACATTCACATGGTATTTCATAGATGCAGTTTTTGTTCTTCAGCATTTCCAGTTTAGGCTTAGTAGAAGTAAGCAATCCTTGAAGTGTGGTATGGCTTTGGAAAGCATTTCTAATGTTATATTGACTGCAGATTTTCTTTAATTTGTCCGCCATTCCTGGTATGTATGGATACACTACCGTACCAATAACTGTTTTCTCTTTTGGTGTCTCTTTGTGTTGTCTATTGAAGGTTTTTCTGCTGACTGCTGATGGATAACCATTCTTCATAAGCATTTGTTCTATGTGAATCTTTTCTTTTTCCAAATCACTGGTTTCTGAAAATACTTGGCATATACATCCAATCATACAAGAAGCACTAAACAAGGAATTGTACTATAACTATGGAACAGAGCAAAGGAGGTTTGTTCAGAAACCAGTGATTTGGAAAAAGAAAAGATTTATATAGAACAAATGCTTATGAAGAAAGGTTATCCATCAGCAGTCAACAGAATAACCTTCAATAGACAACACAAAGAGACACCAAAAGAAAAAAAACAGTTATTGGTACAGTAGTGTATCCATACATACCAGGAATGGCAGATAAATTAAAGAAAATCTGCAGTCAATATAATATTAGAACTGCTTTCCAAAGCCTACCACACTTCGAGGATTGCTTACTTTTACTAAGCCTAAACTGGAAATGCTGAACAACAAAAACTGCATCTATGAAATACCGTGTGAATGTGGAAGGAAATACATTGGTGAGACCTGCTGGCCTGCTGAACAGCAATTGAAGGAGCACAAACTAATGGTTAAAAGAGACAAACAGATGTGTCTACCATAGCAGATCATGTATGTACTAATAACCATATGCTTAAGTGGGAAAATACAAAGATATTGGATAAAGAGGAAAAAATGCATAGAAGAAAATTCAAGGAAGCTGCTCATATGACAATGGTAAATAATCCTATAAGTCAACCCAGTGTGGCAATACACAATGTATGGAAGTCTCTAATTAATCTTGCTCTTAGGAAAAAATAAAAATAAAGATAATTAGATTAAAAAAATTGAAGGACTCAGGAGGATTTGAACCAACCCTCATATATAAATATATCAAATTTCTACTATATGTTGTCTTTGACAGAATAGCTCAGTTGGTAGAGCGTTTGCCTTAAATTCAATATTCAAGAATCTAAAGATGCGAGTTCAACTTCTAAGCGAATATTGTCACTGTGCATATAGGCCAGCAACACTTGAAGAAGAGTGGAGAATAATACTACTCGAAACATTGTGTAATTACTAACCTGTATTGTCTATTTGTGTGTTATTACTAACAAAGTTGTTTGTATTTGAAAAAAGTTTAAATAAAGTTTAAAATTTTCTATACATTCAACATTCACTCATAAATGATGGAAATAGTCCAACATATCACATCTTATAATAACTCCTTGTGTGTAAAATAAATAAAAAATCAGATATATTAATCTTTAATTGAGGTTTAAAGTTTATATCTGTGCTAGAGATAATCTCTAGTTTCGATAATGGTTAGTAATAGTCAGTATTGTATTTATCTGAAATAGATGGCGTCAAAGTTGTGAGTGGAGAAAGTTTGACAATGGTAAATGAAAATGTAACAAAATTGATTTTATATTTTCTAAAAGTTTGTACGTATTTTAAGCCCTTTGAAAATTTTTATAATACAGTGATAACAATAATCATAACCATTTTTCATTTTTGAAAATTTTCAAATCTTGACCTCATCTCTTTCCTAAGTCTTTTCTAAATGTAATATTAATGAATATTAATGATTCGTGTCCATTTTTTTTTTCAATTATTGATCAGACTTTCTGTTTTAAATTATAATGAATGGAGCTGAATCTAAAGAAGAAAAAAATGTCACGCTCACACACATGCACATTTAAATACATATATGTTTCGTTGATATTTTACCCCAACTGAAAATAAAACTTGAGATCACACAACTATTTTCAGGTAGCCGATTCATGGCCAATTTAACTAGTTATCCATTGTTGATTTGAACGTGAAACTTTTTAGCTGAGAGTAAAACTTTCTAGATATAATAAACACCTCCATACTTCACCATTCTTTTTAAACTAATATAAATAAAGATATAATAAAAGACAAATGGCTCCCAAGATGCATTTCGCTCTGAACCAGCGCTCATCAGTAAAACTTTCCGTATAAATTAGGTTGTTAAATATGAATTTAATTCACTAACCATAAAAGAAAAATAAGTATTACATTCTTTTCCATTATTAAAAAAAATATTAGACATCTTCAGTCATTGAAAATGTATTATAAATTTCAAGAATTTTCAGGCATACACACTATTATATAATTACAAGGAAATCAAGTCATATATCACGTGACTTAATTTAATAAGATTGTATTACAAATGTTATATAATGGTAAAAGCTATTGGCATGCTTATTATATAATACTAATTATATATATTATAAAGATCAATGATTTCATAAAGATGTAAAATAAACCGTTAATAATTAATAAACAAAATTTAAAAATACTAAAACTTTTCAAAAGTGGTTTAAATAGTATAGGATATTAAAATATAACACATCTATATAGAGTTCACCACTATATTTAATAATGTAGTGAAATAAGTATACAACTTGTGAATAATAAATAGAAAAGGTCATACAACATGTTACTACTTCACATTTTATTCATCATCACTAACAAAAATTAATTGAGCGTCTTGGAGCAAATATCTTTAATAGTTAGACCTAATAAATACTCATTAAAACAAGCTTAAAATTTAATTATAAATTTAATTTTAGAATTTTATCATAAATTGATGGTGATAATAACAGCAACAGCAACAACAACAGCAACAGCAGCAGCAGCAGCAGCAACAACAACAACAACAACAACAACAACAATAATAATAATAATAACAATAATAATAATAATAATAATAATAATAATAATAATAATAATAATAATAATAATAATAATAATAATAATAATAATAATAATAATAATAATAATAATAATAATAATAATAATAATAATAATAATAATAATAATAATAATAATAATAATAATAATAATAATAATAATAATAATAATAATAATAATAATAATAATAATAATAATAATAATAATTTTTCTCCAATAATAAATTTCTCTAAACATTTCAAATCAAAAATATCATCATTATGCACTAAACTACTATGGGGACGCAAAGCAGTTGCAATATCCACTAAATCTCTTAGCAAATCTACAGAAAACAATGGTTTAGGATTGAACACTATTTACACATTCCATATACAGAAATCAATCAACATATTAGCATCAACAATAAGATAATTCCCTAAACTAAAATGTTTGCTCACTATTACACCAACGGATACTCCACCTCCAAATTCACAGTATTTATCTTCACTAATACAAAGTGTCACAACAATATCTACTCAAATTAACATAGAAGCAACATATAAATATTCATACTGGCAAATTTACAAACTATTATACCCAGAAAATTCTGGAGACACACAAACAACAATGCTTGGAATTAGCAATTATCAATTATTGAAAAAATTCAAAAAATGGTCAGTAGAAACAAAATATTTTGATTTTATATTAAAAATAAACCTTTATGCACTACCAACATCATATTTCCTTCGATACAGATGTCTATATAAAAACATTGATCCTTTTTAACAATCTTTGCCACACAGCAGAAGAGACACAATAGCATATATTCTATTCATGCACAAGTTTATCCAATATATGCAAATTGTTAATAGAAACTTACCAAAGGAAAAATACATCATTAATAAACATATTACAATCTTTTAAAAAAAAACTCTACCCCAACAATAAGAGCAATAACTTTTTTACTATATGCATACTGGTGCACAAGATGCTCATTTACATTTGGTAACAATACAAGAAGACATCCAGCAACATTTACAAAAAACTTCAACAAATAAAAGAGCGGGATTACAAAATTAGCGCTCCAGACATTGCAGCAGCAATATGGTCACTCATAAGACAGCCATCAAACCTATAACAGAATAACCATCAAACAGATTATTTAAAATGTAAAATACAATTGATTTTAAAATTTAGAACTTCTTCCAAAGTCCTATGATTGCCTATGTAACAGAATACAATCGTTTGTTGTAAAGAATCTATGTAACATTTGTTTAATAAAATTCTTTGAAACATAATAATAATAATAATAATAATAATAATAATAATAATAATAATAATAATAATAATAATAGTAGTAATAATAATAATAATAATAATAATAATAATAATAATAATAATAATAATAATAATAATAATAATAATAATTTTTTATTTTTATTTTATTTTATTTATTTATTTATTCATTATGAAGCAAACAATAAATGTATAATACAGTGAGATAAATTCCATACAAGAAAAATCTTGTGTGAGGAATTAAATGTAACAACTAAAAACACTAATAAAATAAAAAAAAAAAAAAGTATAAATATAACATAAAATATTAAAATCACACAGATATTGCATTTGGCAATTCAATCACAGTAGTAAATAATTACATCATAACATATAATATAAACAAAAAAAAAAATAAAATAAAACTAATGCTTAGCATAATATAACCAGTGCCATAAATGCTTTTTAAAAATCAAATAACTAGTGCTCATTAAATTCACAGAACAATCTCTTATAAACATATTAAATAATTTAGGACCATTATAACTAAATTGCTTCCTACTAGATGTTTTAAGAAAATTAGGTAAAGCTAGCTGATATTTAGTAGATAAACGAGTATTTACAACAGAAGATTTAGTATCCAAATGAAGTTTCCTACAATAAATATCAAGAATCACTCTATATTTATACAAATGGAAAACATCTAGTATATTAAAAGTGGCATAAATATCTTTAACAGATGTGGCACGTGATCTACCAAAAATGATACGCATTGTATAATTCTGTAAAACAGACAATGTAGTCATTGCAAAAGTAGAACAGTTCCCCCAAACTGATATATTATAACATAATAAGCTTTGATAAGAAGAAATATATAAAGTAATCAAAGCTGACCGAGGAAAAAATTTAGATAAGTAGAAAAACATATAATTTAATTTACGTAAACGAGAACAAAGGAAGTCAATATGGTTTGACCAAGATAGTCTGGAGTCAATAAAAATACCTAGATAGCAAATATTATCAACAAAAGAAATTTTAGCACAAGTACAAGTGCTATTACAATGCCAAAAATACTTATTACAAATAGTAATGTTAAGCGAATGAATATTTGACCTATAAGAAAAATTAATAGCTTTTGTTTTACTCAGATTAATTGATAAATTATTAAATGCTAACCATTTACTAATTAGGATTAAATCACCATTAATTATTTTTTCAACAAAATTATATGAAACTGCAGCATAAGATAAAGCAATATCATCTGCAAAACCATAAATCTTAGATTCTAAAGGTAAAGAAAATAAATCATTTATATAAATTATAAATAAAATGGGACCCAAAACTGAACCTTGTGGTACACCATGGTTAACTGTTATAAAAGAGCTTACAACACCAGAAATATTTGTTGCTTGTTTTCTATCCTTTAAGTAGTAGTAGTAGTAGTAGTAATAATAATAATAATAATAATAATAATAACAACAACAACAGCAGCAGCAGCAACAACAGCAACAACAACAACAACAACAACAACAAACAACAACAACAATAATAATAATAATAATAATAATAATAATAATAATAATAATAATAATAATAATAATAATAATAATAATAATAATAATAATAATAATAATAATAATAATAATAATAATAATAATAATAATAATAATAATAATAATAATAATAATAATAATAATAATAATAATAATAATAATAATAATAATAATAATAATAATAATAATAATAATAATAATAATAATAATAATAATTGGTTTGTTGCTTAAGAGATCATATAAAAATTTGCATAAAGTTTGAGTGCCATAAGTATCATATCATAGTTTGTTCCACAATCTCAAAGTTACAGCTACTTTGTAAACTTCAACAAACTCCATATAGTATTAATATAATATAATAACTAATCATTAGGATTTCAGCCATATTTGACAAATTTAAGTTGATAAATATTCAAAACAAAAATATTATTAGCATGGGTGAAAAAGTGTAAAATAAGTTAAAAGGTCTTAGTAACTTTATATCATAGAGGCAAAACTCTCCATACAGTAGCGCCACTCAGTGCAAACCAGAGTAATCAATGGATGTAGGAAGGTTTGTGCATAAAATCCCTATCTAGTGCCTACTTATCCAAATCCCCAGACTAGTTTCTAGCTTGTGGATTTCATCAGTGAAAAGCCTTTGATCTGAGAGCACTGCATGTAGATCTTAGAATCTAATGCAACCCTCCAGCAGCCACCTTTTACTTTTTTAGCTAACTATAAAACTTTGAGTCCAAAATGAAAACACAGTAATGTTTCCAAGATAATCTCATCAGCTAGAAACTAGTCTGGGAATATTGGATGAGTAAGCACTAGATGGAGATTTTATGCACAAACCTTCCTGCGTCCATTGATTACTCTGGTTTGCACTGAATGGCACTACTGAATGGAGAGTTTTGCCTCTGTGAAAAACAGATTGTGTAAGCCTAAAGAATGGTGATCATGTGATGTTTGATGGTTTAACTTTATATCATAAGGGTTACAATTAAATTAAGATATTGTGTTAGAGATAATTCTAAAAGAAAAAAAATAGTTAAGCAATAGAGAAGAGCAAATAAAAAGCATATAATAAGCTTTGAATTTAAGAATGTTTTATCTAGTTCTAAGTTTTAAAAAAAAATCAGGAAAGTAATTAACAATAAAAGAAAAAGTATAAGTTGGGCATGATAATTTCAGAAGCAATAAGTATTAATAAAACAAAGGCATGAGTATTGGTTCTGGTGATATTTAAATATATATAAATAAAACTATAAAAGGTAATTGAAAGATGCAATAAAAGATGGGCCATTCAGCATAATTATCAGATTTTGAATAGTGATATGTAATAAGTGCAAATAGATAATGTTCAACCCAAATGAACCCTAATATCTAATAGAAAGTTGTAATTGGGACCGTCATTAAAGTACTAAAGTGTAAGAGAGAAAAATACTTTTGAATCTTAAATAAAAAAGTTAAATTTATGGTAGGTAACTTTGGCAAAACAAAAAATATGACCATGATAAAACAGTCAACTTTGAAAGTTAGCAACCAAGTTTGGGTATAAGAGAAGATATTTAAATAATCTTAGAGATAAAAATTAGACCTAAAAAAATGATTAAGCATTTAATAGCAAACAATTGCAATGAGAAGAGGCAATAAGATTGAAAAAATAGCAAGCAATCAAACAATAGGTGTAATAAGACTAGAAACATATATTTAGCAGAGAAGCATAGCAATTGATAATATAATTTCCAGTCATTATCATTCTACTTTAGGATTAAGGATATCGTTTCTTTGATCTAAAGCTTCTCTTTTCATTTTAGCAAATCTTTTTATTTCATCCAACTATTTCCAAATTGTCTCGTTTTAGTTTTTTTAATCTTTTGGAATTTGGTATTTGACTTCAAGTATCTATTTATTATCATTTCTTCTAGCAATATGATTAGCCAGATTCATTGTAGCATCTTATTTCTTTCAATAACATCAATAATACTTGTTTGTTTCATCACCCATGTATTTTATTTTCAGTTCTTCCTTGTAACTCCCATAAATGTCTCTCCATACTTTGCTGTATTGTCAAGTCTTTACATTATTTTTTCCTTAAATGTTCCAAATCCCAGATTCATATTTAAAACTGATAAGATATAATTAATGATGTTGATATATACAAATATATTAAGTTTGTTTTTGCTTTCAACCCATTTTTTAAATAATTTATTTTAAATATTTATTTAATTAGAACTGCCACGCAAATATGTCAAAAATCCGAAAATTAATGTCATTTCAAAAATAAGATCTTATTAATCAAAATTTAATAAAACGGATTTAAAGGAATTATTTATTTAGTGACTTCATATAATTGAAAAAACGTTTTTTGGTATTGTTTTACACTCATTAGCATAAAATATCCTATATTAAACTTAAAGTACCGACATTCCATCAATGGAAAGTTATTTTAAAAATGTATTTTTTATTTTAATTTTATTTTTAAAAATCTAATTTCATGCATATTAGACTTTAAATGGATTTTATCTTCTTAGAGATTGACATAAACAATCAGTGTGTATTACTTCGCTTTAATTTTACCTTTCTGTTAAAATATATTTAGCAAGATATATATAGAGTGATTTAATATATGATAAGTGTACTGATAAATTTACGCATATAAGTATAATCAAAGTATTCTGTTCATAAGCAATAAGATACTTATGATCTAATGATACTTGTAACAATCTATAGTGATAATTAACTTCTAATATATTTAATAATTTTTTAATACATTGTACAGGCTTAACCTGCATTTATATATGTAATATATGCGGGGTTCGAACTCAGATTTTCACACGACCCACCATTCGCAGTGCCATCTCATATTGCTAATCCACCTGATCACACACATGTTGAAAAGATAAATAATCACCAATGTACATATTTCATGCTAAACCAGCAATCATCAGTTGGTCCAGATTACTATCCTCACACATATATACAATCAGTGCTCAGCCTTATATTAAGTAGCCAATCTTCATACTTTAATGGACAGGCTTCAAACTATTCCAACTCACAACTCTTTAGCCTTCCATTTCATTAAAAATCTGATGATGGAACATTCAAAGCCCTTGTTAGTGCCAAGGTTGTCATCCTACCCATGTTGACATATTAGTCATTCTGACCCCCTCATGTACAGGAGAACAAGGGCTTTGAATATTCCATCATCAGATTTTCAATGAAATGGAAGGCTGAAGAGTTGTGAGTTGGAATAGTTTGAAGCCTGTCCATTAAAGTATGAAGATTGGCTGTCCTAATATAAAGCTGAGTACTGATTATATATATATGTGTGAGGATAGTAATCTAGACCAACTGATGATTGCTGATTTAGCATGAAATACGTATATTGGTGATTATTTATCTTTTCAACATGTGTGTGATCAGGTGGGTCAGTTAATAATTCTTTATAAATTTTTATAAAAGGAATGTTTGCAAGCATATATACCTATCTGACATAAATTTTAAAAATTAAATTTTAAAAAATAATAATCTAGTGGAGACGTTTTTTTAATTCAATAAACGGCATGTCTCATTAAAAACAATTGACATTTCACAGAATATATCATAAAGCTTTAATCTATACATATATACAGTTATAAACATTTGCATATTTTAAAACAGTGGCATTTTAATTACATATTTAATAATAATAATAATAATAATAATAATAATAATAATAATAATAATAATAATAAAAATAATAATAATAATAATAATGATGATGCAATTAAATATATGAAATAGATAATAATAATAATAATAATAATAATAATAATAATAATAATAATAATAATAATAATAATAATAATAATAATAATAATAATAATAATAATAATAATAATAATAATAATAATAATAATAATAATAATAAAAATAATAATAATAATAATAATGATGATGCAATTAAATATATGAAATAGATTTCAAAGATAAAACACTTTAGGGAGAAAAATCTTCATCAATAGACGACTAATATGAAAATGTCCTATGTATAGTCTGAAGGTTTGTAATGATGGTATATTATAAGATGTGATATGTTGGACTATTTTCATCATTTGTGAGTGAATGTTAAATGTAAAGAAAATTTTAAACTTTATTTAAACTTTCCAAATACAAACAACTTGTTAGTAATAATACACAAATAGACAATACAGGTTAGTAAATACCCAATGTTTCGACGAGTATTATTCTTCACTCTTCTTCAAGTGTTGCTGGCCTATATGCACAGTGACAATATTCACTTAGAAGTTGAACTCGCACCTTAAGATTCTTGAATATCGAATTTTAAGGCAAACGCTCTTCCAATTGAGCTATTCTGTCAACGGCAACATATAGTAGAAATTTGATATATTTATATATGAGGGTTGGTTCAAATCCTCCTGAGTCCTTCAATTTTTTTTTCCAAGTCTAATTATTTTTTTATTACTTTTTCCTAAGAGCAAGATAAATTGTGTATTGCCACACTGGGTTGACTTATAGGATTACTTACCATTGTCATATAAGCAGCTTCCTTGAATTTTCTTCTATGCATTTTTTCCTCTTTATCCAATATCTTTGTATTCCCCACTTAAGCATATGGTCATTAGTACATACATGATCTGCTATGGTAGACACATCTCATTTTTAATATAGAAACAGAAAACCATTAACACAGCACAAGACTGGAAGTGGCGCTAATTGTACAACACATCATGAATCTGATTTCTTACTAGTTCATAAATGAATGCATATTGTAAAATAGCGGTAACTATTAAAATATGTATGAAAAAATGTAAAATTAAATAGTGTAGTTAATAAAAAAAAGTAAAAAAAGTTTGTCTTATATTAATTTTTTTCATATATTTGAAATTTTTTATTAGTCATACTTTATTTCCTTATTTTTTTAATGTGAATTTTAAAATAATTTTTCCTTGTTGCTTTGCTTTTATGCCAATTTCTGAAAATTATGGGAGCCTATCTCCCATTTTTCAAGGTAAGTTATGTTTATTTTTAGTGATTTCTTTTGTGCACAATTTCTGAGGAACCTATCTACCGCATAAAATGACACCCATGTGTATATGCTTTATTGTAAATTTATATGCTCTTATGCTTAGTTATATTAAAACCAATATTTAGTTACCTTAAATAAACTGGAAAAACATACTTAATGATTTGTGTAAATTAATACACTGTACAGGCTTACACACACCTGCACATATATAATGTAATATATAAGGGATTCAAACTCAGACTTTCACATGACTCTCAACTCTCCATGCCATCTCATATTGCTGACCTACTTGATCATACACACGCTGAAAAGATAAATAATCACCAATATACATATTTCATGCTAAACCAGCAATCATCAGTTGATCTAGATTACTATCTCCACACATATATACAATCAGTGCTCAGCTTTATATTAAGATAGCCAATCTTCATACTTTAATGGACAGGCTTCAAACTACTCCAACCCACAACTCTTCAGCCATCCATTTCATTGAAAATCTGATGATGGAACATTCAAAGCCCACATTAGTGCCAAGGTTATCACCCTACTGATGTTACCATCTAGTCATTCTGACCTCTCATGCACTGGAGAATAATCCACTTACATACATATGCGAGGGATGGGCAGACCTTTAATGCACTATGTTTGAATGTATAAATTAATACACTATACAGGCTTACACACACCTGCACTTATATAATATGTGCCGGGCATGCTATGAATGACCACACACAAGGCGGCTGTAGTTGAAGCTATAGCTCAGTTATAGATATATTTACAATTATTAATTTACGTAGCTATGATATAAACAGTATAAAATGGATGACATTGTCTGTGTATATATTTCTTACCCACATACATTCAAGAATATTAACTCCCAAATTGTAAATTGACGCATAATATCGTATTATATATGCATACAATATTTTTGTTTTATTTTATTTCATTATTTTAATAAATATAAACGTCCTACATTTATAATTTTATATCGTTTTTTTATTTTTTCTGTAAGAAATTGTTTATGTGTTGGAACATGTTATAAAGAAATAAAAATATATAAAATAATTAAAAAGTAATTGTAAATGTTCCAACGCCTGTACGTTATTTTTAAATCATAAGATTTTCTATGTTAGTGCATTAAGAAAAGTCAGGTGGCCATTATTTTACCAAATATAAAAATACACTAATGTATTAAAGTCCATCCTGCTTTTTACTCTTATTTTTACAAACAAAAGAGTTCGAAGAATTTGGACGCCAATGCAAATATAGAAAAATCTTATTTATTTGTTCTATAGCTATGTTTAATTTTAATCCATAGTAAAAGAATTTTTTTACTTGTATTTAAATTTGAAACTGATGTTTATCAGTATAGGGGTCTGAGTCACCCAGATAAAATTAAATTAAAAATAATATATATAATTAATTAAAGATAACATTCTTTAAAAGAACGTATGTGAATTATTTTTAAATCAATTAGCACCAAGATAAAATCTGATAGCAATTATTCGAAGGGGAGGTTACCAAATTGACTATGTAATGGAGGTGCTATATATACTGTTCTCCAGGTGCTGAACAATTATTATTCATCTTGCAGACATTATTCCCAGTTCTCTCAGACATATTCTTCCCATTCTTGAGAGATATAATCAGAAAGATTCTCAGAGTGATCTAAGTTTTTTGAATATATTGCAGGATCATTGCAGGCCGACTAGCCCTATATTTTAGTCTCTACAAATATTTCATGACTCTAAATTAATGTTGAGGTTACTTATGCAGACTACCATTGTTATGGAATACTGATCTAATAATAGAATGGTGATAGCTAGTTAGTACGGAGGAGATTAAGGTTGCCAAAATTTTGCAATGCTAACAAACTCCTGTCACTTCCAGTTATATGCTATGCCCACCTCATATCCAGGCCACAATTCAGAAGACATGAACTGCTAATAGAATATTGGAGTGGAAGAAAGGGCATAGAGCCAAGTCTCTACCAAAATCATTTCTAATAAAGTAAATAGCAGTTTTTGTGTGATTGCCACAGCAGTAACAAACTCAAGATGAAGACAATTTCTACATCAACCAGCAAGATAACTATGGGGTAGAAACCTGCTTCAGTGCATCCATCCAGCTCCGTCCATGTCATTGAAATGTAGCACCCAGGTCCAACAGATATTGATGATGAAGATTGCTTAGACCAATGTAGTGAAAAGAAAGATGTCATTGCTGCCCTGTTAAACATGTGTGTATAGCATGTTCAGAGACCCCAAGTCCTGATGAAGTCTCAAGACACCGGAGAATAAAATTTGTTTTAATCTTTTACCTTATTTTCTTAAATATTACTTATACGTTTGTGTTATATATCCATAATATGTTTAAAATATAATTATGCTAGAGATCTAATTTATATTTTGGTATATTAAACCCTTGTATGGGGTTCAACGCATTGTTGTGTCACAGGTTTTGGATCACTCTAAATTGGCTATTTTTGAGCTATGGTGACATATATATACTTGTTGGAAACTTTATGTGATGTGATGTGATGTGATGTATTATGGCTTCTCCTGAAACGAAGTCAAGAATATCTCAGCAATTAAGCCCAGATAAACCTGTTAGCCACTTTATTTTACATTCTCCACTCTAAATTTACCCATAATCTGCTCTATCTTATTTCCACAACATAATCTTTGTTAACTCTATAACCTTTATATCTAAATCCCCCTTATCTTTTCCCAAACCTAGCATAAAAACCAATAATTCACTTTCTGTATAATCACTCTTTTCATATTTATTTTTCCACAACTTCATTATATGTAAGATGCTGCCCTCTTTTGAATTATTTTACAAGTTAAAAAACAATACTAGAGTGTTTTAACTTTAACAAAAAAATAAGGCCAGTTCTTATTGGTTGGGCCATCCATTCTTGATGCTTATTGGCTGATAATTCCGATAAATATTTTTTCACCGCTGAAAATGAAAATATATGTTTTAGAGTGTTTTTTTAATTATTTTAACGTACATATTATAGATTATCTTCAAAAAATCTGCTGAAAATATAGTTATTTTACAAAAGTAGTAAGGTTTTATTAAAAAATTGTATACTTTACACGATTGTAAATTGAAAAATAAACCAGCGATAGCAATAATTTTGACATCCTGTCAAGAGTTTCGATTGCCCCAAGCTGTTTGTTTAATTTTTAAACAAAGATTAATGTTTTAGAATATTTTTCTGGCATTTATTTAAATATCATAATGTATTTTGGTTAAAAAATGCTGAAAATATAATTATTTTTAGAAAAACGCTAAGATTTTACTAAAAAATTCTTAAAAAATTCATAACGTTTAAATATGGAGGGATATAAATGACATTTGCATTGCTTGTAATTTGCTCGTAATGTTTTCTTTGATTTTTCCACCTTTGAATATTTCTATAAAATACAAATAAAAATATATTTTTGAAAAAACTTTCGTTTACTTTCCTAACGTTACAAATAATTAATATACTTTTTGAAAACGAAACTAAAATTAATATATATTAAAAGATGAAAATATTTCTATCAAAGAGTTTGTCAATTGGCCAATTAAAAGTTTCTGCGTTTTGCCTCATTTGGCCAATAAAGAAGTGACCCGCACAAGGGTTAAGTCATTTATCCGCTAAATGCAGGATTCTTTAAATTAGTCATTCTTCCACATTTAGTTTAAAATGCATGATTTTAAAATACTATTAATCTGTGGAATGAATATAAAAATGACCATACATGTACGACTGAATATTTAATGATATCATATTACTTTTTATATTGCCTAATATATATGTGTCAGTATAGAACTCAGACCATTTCATCCAAACATTTTAATGAATTAAGGGAAATTGATTAAATAATATCTTAATTTCTTTTATTTGTGCAATTGGTGGTTGGTTAATGGGGTTTAAGAAATGTTAATTGATATGTATAATTAATATTTTGCAACTTATTTTATTGTCAAGTGTTATATATATATTTTCCTAAAAATATAACAAAAGTAAATATATTTCCGAGAGCGGCTTTAAATTTTTTTTTATATAACCCAAGATAAAAGAGGACTGAGCATAGCACAATGGGATATGACTTTATCGGGCCTTAGAAAGTTGGTATATGTTATGTAATGTGTTGGTAGGTGTATAACCTTTCAGGTGGAGATTTTCTCTTTCTGGGGATGATGTGTAAAGATGTGAATTATTCACAGTCTTTCAAAGATATACAGAAATTAACCTTTTGAATTTCATTGGCATGGTATGGAAATAATCAACCATGATCAATATCTTGCTTAATTTATAATGTGTTAATATAAATTAAATTACAGAATTCATATTTCTATTAAAATTATTATTGAGACCTCACTCTGAGGTGGTACAATCACTTCATGCTTGATATGTATGCCAAAAGTTAGAACAGGATAGATGTTTTACCTGGTACAAATGTAATATATAAGGGATTCGAACTCAGACTTTCACATGACCCTCAACTCTCCATGTCATCTCATATTGCTGACCCATCTGATTTATGCTAAAATTAATTTATATTTTTAGCCAAATTTAAGCAAATTATGTGCTTATAATAAGAAAATCTGATTTATTAGATTTTATGAAAATATATTCACATTTGTATTATACATTATACTTTTGCATACACACACACAAACCATATGCTTTGTTTATAGCAATTTAATTTTCTTTAGGGAAAGAAAAGAAATAAGATTTTTTTTTTGTGATTGCTCTTTTTAATAAAAATAATTCATTCTTTGTATTAATAAATTTATTTTTTATTGATTAAATTTGACTTCACATTTTTTTTAATTAAATAAATTATATTTGTTTACTTATCATATATTTGGTCACATATATGTATATTTGAACCCGGAGATATGTTCTATTTAGATATTAATTGAAATGGAAATATAGTGAAGTGGAGTATTTTATTTTGCCATGGGACCCAAAAGAAATTCATAATGATACATTAAACATGCACATAAATTAAGAAGATACACATAATATTTATATAAAAAAATTTATAGGCTTGAAGAATATCTACACAACACATTAGTTATATTTAATATTACACAATCACCATTTCTTATGCTTGCTCGTAACTTTTATTAGTAACTTTTATTAAACAGGCAAAACTCTCCATACATTAGTGCCACTCAGGGCAAGCCAGAGTAAAAAAAAGGCTTGTGCATAAAATCCCTATCCAGTGCCTACTCATCCAATATCCCTAGACTAGTTTCTGTCTTTTGGCCTTCATCAGTGAGGTGCCTTAGATCTGAGAGCACTGCACCTAGATCTGCTTAGATTGAAAATATTATTGTGTTTTCAATTTGATTCTCATAGTTTTGTAGTTAAGTAGAGATAAAATGTGGCTGCTGGAGGGTTGCACTAGATCCTAAGATCTAGGTGCAGTGTTCTGAGATCCAAGTCTCCTCACTGACGAATGCCAAAATCCAGAAACTAATCTGGGGGTATTGGATGAGTAGGCACTATATAGGGATTTTATGCACAAGCCTTCTGTCATTTACTGATTACTCTGGCTTGCTCTGAGTGGCACTACTGTATGGAGAGTTTTGCCTGTTTATATCTAATATTCACTTTATAATATTATTTGGGCTAAATTCAAATTCAGACATGGTGGATATAGTGAATATTTATTTAAATTAAATGTAGTTTGGATGCAATAAAATATACCCTTTGCTTCCGTGCTGCAGCAGTGGCCGTATTCTTTATGTAAACATTTCCTTTCTACTCTTTGCCCTTATGCTCATACACTCATGCTTTTCATTTTTACAATTATGTTTGACTTCTCAATGTGTGGTCCAATAAGTTTGACGTTTTTGTTTTGATAAATTGTGTGAGTTAATAAATAATTCATTTGTAATTTTGTATTAATATTTTTAATGAGGTAAAAATTGAATACAAATTTTTTTGCAATCTTTTTATTAATTAATTTATGCATAACATTTTAAAAAATTAGCGCTTATTATGAATTAATAATATATTAAGAAATTATTGAATATAAATAAAATGTTCTATTCTTATGAAATAGATGATATTTAATTTAAATAAATAATAATTTTATTTATTTATAATAGATGACTTCTTTTGAGATATTTGTGAGTTTAGAAATGGACTTTAGACAAAATATTAAATTAATACATTGTACAGGCTTAAACCTGCATTTATATATGTAATATATGCAGGATTCGAACTCAGACTTTCACACTACCCACTACTCTCAGTGCCATCTCATATTGCTGACCCAGCTGATCATATACATGTTGAAAAGATAAATAATCACCAATATGCATACTTCATGCTAAACCAGCAATCATCAATTGGTCTAGATTACTATCCTCACACATATATACAATCAGTGCTCAGCTTTATATTAAGATAGCCAATCTTCATACTTTAATGGACAGGCTTCAAACTATTCCAACTCACAACTCTTCAGCCTTCAATTTCATTGAAAATCTGATGATGGAACGTTCAAAGCCCTTGTTAGTGCCAAGATGGTCATCCTACCCATGGTGATTATTTATCTTTTTAACATATGTATGATCAGGTGGGTCAGCAATATGAGATGGCACTGAGAGTAGTGGGTAGTGTGAAAGTCTGAATTCAAATCCAGAAAATATTAAAGTAAATATAGCATTTGTTATAGTTATATTAATTTATTTATAAAATATTTTATAATTGTATATGGTCATAGATATTTGTTTATTTTTATTTTAGCAAAAGTAGCTTTAATGAGATTTTATGGCTAATTCTAGTAATAATAGAGCTATATTGGATGGGACTGAAAGCAATGACCAAACTTTATTGGAAATTTGTATCAAAAAACTTGATATGGTCCTTAAATTGGAGGAATCATAAGATAAGTTTGAAACTAAACTGGAGGACTCACAAGCCAAATCTAAAGCTGAATTTAAGAAATTACTAGATGAATTTAGGAAATTTAAAATATCTCAAGCCATATCAAATACTAACAGAAAAGTAAGCTGTCTGAACAGAGATGGGTACTTTTAAAGGGTTTAAACATATTGTCCAAAATGTCTAAGATTTCATTTTTAAAAAGGCAGTAACAACGTAAAAATAGATATGTAAAAAATGATAATTATGAAGTTAATGTCTCATTAGGTACTGATATTTTAATAAAAAATAATGAAGAATATTCAGAGCAACAGACTAGTAAGACAGTTGTGAACAGTAGTGAGCAAAAGGTTGCCTCGAATAACAAAGTTTGTTTTAAAAAAAACCTACTATGAATTTAGATAATAATGATTAAAATAAAGAATTATCTCTAGAAATGAAACTCCTGAAATCCAAATGGTTTTGATATCATGGATATAGATATTCTTATTATAAACATAAGTATCTTGTTAGATCACAAACTAGAGATAATTTTAATATGTCTAAATATTTAAAACTAATATATAAAATAGAACATCGTGAAGGATGTGTGAATACAGTATAATTAAATATTTTACATATAAGATAGTACAAGTAATTTTGATGATGTAAATTTAGTGATACGGGATTGTTAAATTAATCCATCATTTATATTTTATATTGATCATAAGAGCAAAATATTTGAGATAAAGTTTATACTTTTTTTGAAAATCTATCAGAATATAGTTTGTATTAGAGTAGCCATGTTTATGTAGATAGATTAATAACATAGATAAAGGAATTACATATATAAACTCCGCATAAGTGAGGTAGCTATTTCCGAGTTATTGTCAAGGAATAATTTTCTGAAAATGTTTGTGACTGTGGAAAAAATACAGATATACATGAAATAAAAAGAAAAAATTTATGAACCTATTGCAGTGAATAAAAATAACAAGGAAACGAATTTACATATTGTATTCTTTGATATTTCAAGAACCTCATGAATTTTCTACAAATAGAAGCGATCATTATATCAAGAAATATGACTGATGAAAAATACATGGAAATCATCAAAGCATGATAAAGAAATTTAGTTCATGCTATTCTATAGATAATGACCTTTGAACCAATGTTATTTGGCTAATATATGTTAGTTTAGGAACTTCCGCTTTTTAGAAGAAAGTCTATATTTTTAATTTTATGGATTGTGATAATATTGCATACGTAAATAAATGTAGCAGTTATCAAGACAAAGCTCTGGTGATATGTGTAAATTATCCTAGATTTAGTAATAAAAATATAGTTTTTGCTAATGGTTATTATACTCGTAATTTTTTTTTTTGATATCAAGATACTATATATGGAGTAAAGAAGCTGAAAGTCTTGCTACAAATTTATATCCCCTCTTTTCTTCCAATGTGTAAGCTTGTGGTTAAGACCTGTAGAGGTCCCTACCTTCGTATTTTCAAGCGCACATGCTTAAAGGTTTATTGCCTTAGTAAATATTACTTACTTGTGTGCGTTAAATAAATTTATAATTATAACAATGTATTATAATGATGGAATTTTCTACAGTACAGGCTTTTTTATACCTGCACTCGAATATGTAATATATAGGGGTTTGAACTCAGACTTTCACATGACCCTCAACTACCCACCCTATCTCATACGCAACAGTATGAGCTAGCGTGGATATTTGAGGGCGTGTGAAATGACTTTATTATGCAAATATCCAGTTAAATTAAAATCTACAAAAAAAAAGTAGGGTTGATTTTTATGTTACTTTCATTTTATTGATAGTGAGTGTATGTATAGAAATTGTTTATATGATTAAAACCTTAGTTGGTATAAAACTCTCATATAATTGAAAGATCTGAACGAAATGAGATACATTATTTAGTGTTTTTCTCATAAGAAGTAAGTTTGTAGATGTATGTATTAGTTTGTTTCCAGTTAGATTTATGTTTGTTACATAATTTTCTATTTAGTTACGTAGTTTTTTTTTAGATTTAAATAAGTTTCATAAGCGTCTGAGATTTATTTAATTATGTTTTAATAAATTATTTTAGTAGAGATTTATTTAATTTATTTTTGTAGAAATAAATTCTATAATATTTTGAAATAATAGTTCATTTTCTTTAGGATAATTTTTCATATCATAATTAATAAAATTTAATTTTAGTTAATATGGCAAAGATAAACTAATTTTTTTTTTCCATGAAGGGAGAGATTTTATAGCTATAGATTAACGATCTGTATTAAAATAATTTTATTTTTAAAAAAATCATTTGGTTTATTTAGAAATTAAAGATTTATAAGTCCTTATATTGGAAGTAGTTTATTAAAGAAGCTTTGTTATAAGTTATAAATGATATATATATATATATCCACTGTAAAAACAATTTTTATTTTAAAATATAGTAGCAGTATTTTCATCTAAAAAATAATCTAAGAAACTTAAGGTTTTCTTTATTAAAATACATTTTAATAAGTAAGAAAGTTAACGTATTCTTTATCAAAGTACATTTTAATACATACATTCTACACATATATATATGGACAAAAGAGAATGTTAAGTAACTGATTACATTTTAACATATTTTAAGTTAGATTTTAAAGATTTAAATTAGTAATGACAAAATACTTTAAACTTTATTAATAATTTTTATTAGTCATTATATGGGTAGTGAAAATTACATGAATATTGCTTTAAACTTTATTAACTGAAACACAGGCTTATTACATACCTGTGTCTATATATGTAATATATAGGATATATGTAATATATACGATATATGTACATGAGGGATCAGATTGACCTTATGTCAACATGGGTGTGACAAGAACCTCAGCTTCAGGGTGGCCTTTGAGCATTCCATTATCAGAATTTCAATTGGATGGATAACTGAAGAGTTGAAGTGAGTAGATTGAAGCCTGTCCATTAAAGTATGAAGATTGGCTATCTTAATATATATCTGAGTACTTATAGTATATATGTGTAGAGATGGTAATCTGGACCAACTGATGATTGCTTGTTTAGCATGAAATATGTATATTCATGATTGTTTATCTTTTTGACATATATGTGTTCAAGTGTATCAGTGTTATGAGATAGAGTGGAGAGTGGTGGGTCATGTGAAAGTCTGTGCTCATATACTTTAAATTTTATTTTAAACAGATTTTGGATTTGCTTTAAAAAAAATAGAATTACAATAAAGTTATTTAACAGTGAAAGAAAGAAAGATAAAAATAAAGTGTAAATATTATATTAATATTTATTTTATTTTATTTTTTTTGTTAATAAATTAACACATACCTCCCCCCAACCCCACCCCAGAAAATAAAGTGTAATTATTGTAATTAATTTTTCCACAATGATTTCTTTTTTTAAAATAACAGTAATAATAAAAAATTAAAATGTAAATATTAAATATTATGTTTCCTAACAGCCATTTTTATATACATTTTTGTGGCCCCAAAACTGTATATTTATCAAAAATACAGACTGCCATCTTGGTTTACAGGAAAACTCACAAGTACTATTTTTTTTTTTATAATTAGATATTAATTTATTAATAATTTGAAATTATATTTATTATATAGAATAGTATGTTTTAACGGTTTAAAAGAATTTATTTTATAAATATAGTAAGAGGTCTTTAAATATGTGGCCATTATTTTAAGAAATCTTTTGTGATTAGGGTAAAATTCCCTCATAGTATTTTTAGTCATAGATAAATATATTTAGAATTAGTTGTAAAAATAATGGATTATAAGCAAAAAAACTGTTGTCATTATATTAAAGTTTCTTGATGATAATTATTTAGTTAGTTGTTTATGTATATATTTTATTATGAATTTATATGCTCTTTATTCACACTTGTATCATACTTGATACTTTTGCATACACACATGCACACACAAAACATATGCTTTGTTTATAACAATTTAATTTTCTTTAGGGAAAGAAAATAAATAAGATTTTTTTTTTATAATTATAGTTTAGTCTTTGTGTCAATTTATGTCAATAAATTTATTTTTATTTATTAAATTTGTCTTCACATTTTTTTTATTTAATTAAAATTACATTTATTTACTTACCACATATTCGATCATACACACATGATTTGAATGCTGAAATATGTTTTAATTTAGATATTAACTGACAGATATATAGTGAAGTGGAATGTTTTATTTATCATGGCATCCAAATGAAATTTATAATCATATATTAACCATGCACATACATTAAGAAGATAGACATAACACACACACACGCATATAAAGATTTTTATATACTTTATATACTTAAAAAATATTTACACAGCATGTAAGATATATTTAACATTCACTTTGTAATATTATTTTGGCTAAATTTGAATTCAGTCATCATGGATATAGCGTATATTTATTTAAATTATATGTAGTTTGGATACATTAAAATTTACTCTTTGGCTCCATGCTGCATCAATGTCTGCATCCCCATGTAAATATCTCCTCCTACTCTCTGTTCATTGTGCATGCTTTTTATTTTTACAGTTACAATATATATATAATACATACTCATATCTAAATTAGTTAAACTTCATGATCCATGGTTATTGCTCAGCAGTATAACAAAAATATAATCACATGATCACCATTACTTATGCTTGCTCATAATTGTTATTAAAACAGGTAAAACTCTCTATACAGTATTGCCACTCAGTGCAAGCCAGAGTAATCAATAGATCCCAGAAAGCTTGTGCATAAAATCTCCATCTAGTGCCTACTCATCCAATATCCCCAGATCCAAGGCTTCTCACTGATGAAGGCCACAACCCAGAAACTAGTCTGGGGATATTGGATGATGGAGAATTTTGCCTGTTTCAAAAATATAATATTATTAATCTATATTTGTCTAAGATTATAAATAAAATCTATATTTAAGCTATATTTAAACAATTACAAACAAGTATGAAATTTAAAATTATCAAATATTATTAAACTCCAGTTATATTGAGTGAAGTCAAGTTTTTTTTTTTTTTTTAATAAAGAAACAACAAGGTTTATTATCAAATGTTTATTATAATGACTGGAACCAGAAATAAAAATCATATGACATGATTTAATGGCGGATGAACTAGGTGACAAAGAAATGTAAATGTCCAGGACAAATTAAAACCATTGCCATACTGAACAAATGAGTTTTAAATCTGAATTAAGAATGATTTTCATTTTTTTTTTCCAATCAACTGTTTCAAAGATTAAACAGTTTTTGTAAAGCAAAAAATAAGAAAACTAAGAAAAATGTACAAATATCACAAAGATTCTACAGTTTATTACTTGACGTAAAAAGTAATAATTCCGCAACATTTCTTCTTTTTCTTCTTCTCCTTTTCATTTTTTTTTCTCGGTATCTTATTATAACTATTTTTTCAATATATATTTGGCTACTTGATATATATATATTTATTTCTTTATATATTTTATTTCTTATATTTATTTCTTTTTAAATATTTTATTTATATATATAATTTGCAAAAAAAAATTTTTTTCCTCAACAGATATTTTTGAAATGGAGAAAAAAAAAAAAAAAGCAAAAATTTTTTAAAATCCATTGTTGAATATTTGTCAAAAAAAAAAAATACATAATGCTTTAAAACACTTTAAAACCAAATACAGTAGAAGAAACCCCCACATTCTAACACAGACTAACATTCCAGTTACCAAAGCCTTCAGGAACTCCCTTGCAAGCATTATGAAAATTCAAATATATTAAGACACAGGAGAAAAAAAAAATTTGATCATTCAACTTTTTTTTTCCTTTTCCTGAATAGAATTTTAAGTATGCCATGACATGTTTATATGGCACCATGATTTTGCATAATAATGTATAAGGGCGGCTGATGAATGGACATATAATAAATGTCCTAAATAACATCATAAAATGATGAATGTAGAGGCCCTTTAGTTACGCACAAAAGTTTTTCCTGTCATAGTTTTCTTTTCAACATTTTTGGGATCTGGCTGGGCTCGATTTAATACTTTAAGGAACTCTGACATCTTGGCTCTCATTCTTGAATGTATGTATGCCTTTGAACATTTGATATGATAATGTAAGTAGTCTCTAAACATATGAATTAGGTTTATTGTATTATCCCGGGCTTGAGAATTTGTATGCCAAGGGAATAAAACAAATGTTATATAGCCTATATTGTCTCTTACGATAGCATCTGTGTTTTGAAGTTCCATAGGGGGCTCCCTATGGCTAAATAATACTTGAGGTGCTGTAAGACTCAGTTAATTTAAATTTTACACGTTTGTAATTATATATATATATATTGTAACCGTAAATCTTGATGGCCAGCTAATGGCCACCGAAGGCCATTGCCCTCTCAACTACCTATCGTGTATGAACACGTTGTGGCATTATAAATTGTAACCGCAAATTGTGTGGTCCCAACTACGTAACGTAAGTGCACTAAGATCTCTGATACCTCATCAATTGTATACGTATCTGCAGCAATCAAAACTTGTTCAATCTGTCGAGGTAAGTTATGCCTTAAGATCCTGACTATATGATGCTCAGATAATGGGAAAGCAGTTAAAGTTTTAAGTTTGACCGCCTGTCCACGAAAAAATTGAGTATAGCTACCTTTATTAGCATTGTACTTTTCTCGAGTGATTTGATAACGCATGTTATCCTGACAATCCTCACCCCAGAAACTTGACATTATTAAATGTTTAAAATCTCCATATGTTTGAGGACAATCAAACAAAGACTGCCACCAATCTTTTGCAGCAGCATAAAGATGGTTGCTGGAGATAGCCAGTTTTTCTCTTTCTGAAAAGGTACATAAAGTAAACAATTCCTCCAGATTTTGAAGAAATTCTAGAGGGTTTTCCAAATACTCCCCTTTAAATGGCTTAATCTTTAGAAATTTAAGAGCTGTAGATCCACCCATAGACATATCTGTGTTCTTGACATCATTGGCCACAGATTCACTTTCTAATGGTTTTTGGAAAATGGGAGTTGTGCGGATACCAGTAAAATTACCATCTGATACAACTACTCCTTTAACAGAGGTCTTTGTCCCATCTACATAATACTTGGTGTTTTGACCAATGAAATTATCGTTTTTCTCTTGAGCCTTTTGAATTTCTAACACTTTCAGCTGAAGATTTTCAATCATTGCCTCTAGTTTCTGCCCTTCTTTAAACTCATTTGATTCATTTGGCCACTCTTGACATTTATCCCTCATTTCCTTCAACTCTTTTTGCATCATTTCTAAATCTCCACTAAATTTAGCATTAGTCTTTTTTAATTCTTTATTTTCGACTTTAGACCTATTGATGGTTTCCTCCAAAATCTTTTTAATGCTACCCAATTCTGCTCTGCTTTCTGTTACAGATTCACTCATGGATTTAAATGTGCCTTGTTCAAAAGTTGACTGACTCTCATTCATATTCTGAAGTTTAAATTCCATTTCAGTTTTAATTTTATCAATAGATTTAGCAGATTGAGACTCTACTTCTTGAATTTTATAGTTCATTTCACTAACTATTTGTGCCAACTGACTCCTTGAGTCTCCCATTGCCACATCAAGCACCTTCAGTTTAGTGTCTACATTCTCCTCATGGGTTATAAATTTATTTCCAATTTCTTCTATCTGAACTTCTAAGTGCTTTTTATAATCGAAGAAATTAGCCTTAATTTCTTCTAATTTAATATCGGATTCCCCTTTAGCTGCCTTACAACTACTCTCTAAGGATTGAAATTTTTGATTAAATTCCTCTACTGTTTTTACTCTAGCAGCTTCTATTTTTTCTTTCACAAATTCCTGAACTTCAGCCATTTTATTCTCGAAACTGTCTAACTTTTCAGACATTTCTTTTTGATAAATAGACTGTTCATTCAACTTTTCAGTCTGTTCATTCAATTTTTCAGTCATCTCTTTTTGAGAAATAGACTGTTCATTCAATTTTTCAGTCACCTCTTTTTGAGACTCTAACATCTCTTTTTGAGAAAGAGATTGTTCGTTTAATTTTAGAGACTGTTCATTCAATTTTAGAGACTGTTCATTCATTCCAATCTCTATGCGTTGAAGCATTATCATAAACCGTTGTTGGAAATCAAAATCAGGAACTTCTTGAGTCGTCTCAGGATAATTAAGTTCTTCAGAATCACTCATTTTGAGTATTTTATAACAACTATTTCAATATTTTGTGAAAC
Organism: Epiperipatus broadwayi; assembly: GCA_028023455.1. Taxonomy (NCBI): domain Eukaryota; kingdom Metazoa; phylum Onychophora; class Udeonychophora; order Euonychophora; family Peripatidae; genus Epiperipatus; species Epiperipatus broadwayi. The sequence continues at coordinate 262,086 of JAQFVV010006553.1, read as the reverse complement.
CAAATTTTTACTTTCCTAAAATATGTGTTTTAATAACAGTAATCAATGAAAATCTTGTTCAAGCCGACCAACCACTAAATCTTCACCACCAATAATCTATCCCAGATGGTGTATATCACATTCACACTAAAACAATCTGAACCCCCACTTCAAATATTTACAGTATTACAACAACTACTTTACCAACCCTTGATAATTTCAACTTCTCCCAATTCAATCATAAATATTGGTATATCCTGGAATACGATTGCTATGGTCATCAGAAATCTATATAAGTAATTTGGAGAAATATAGCAATAAAACATACAATATTTTATCACCATTGTAGAGCATTTGTCACATGATAATATTCTTGTAATATGGGAAATTAAAATTGTAATCAACAATCATTAATTAATTTAGTTCACATATTACCATTTTGTACCCTGTAACAATCAATTAATCAAGTCGCATGTTTATAAAGTGCTAAAAACTGTAATTGCACACTTATAATGACTATATAACCACAACATATCGGGCCGTTCATGTTGTAGGGCCAAAATTGTAACCACAACATATCGAGCTGACCACGTTGTGCGCCAAAATTGTAAGCGCCACCTATCGGGCCGATAAAATTGTAACCCTAACACATCGAGCCGACCACATTGGGCGCCAAAATTGTAACCGTAAATCTTGACGGCCAGCTAATGGCCACCGAAGGCCATTGCCCTCTCAACTACCTATCGTGTATGAACACGTTGCGGCATTATAAATTGTAACTGCAAATTGTGTGGTCCCAACTACGTAATGTAAGTGCACTAAGAATCTTAACTTCGATCACAGATCAATTCCCTTTGCACATTATCAGCTATTAAGAGCTGTAACCCAAAAAACATATCATGCTATCTATTTAATGCACCAAAGACCACAATCAACATCTGGAGCAACTTACCATAGACCAAACTAATGATCTAACGTAAACTTTTTACAATTTATTTGATCGCAGCCAGGGTATACTGGGAAGACCTATCATAGTATTATTATAAAACACATTAAACAAATTATAAGTGCAATGTTATTACTTTTAAACCTTAATTTGCGATTTTTATGGTATGCGACCCTATGGCCGACCATGTACAAGATGGCATAATTTGTGGAACTACATAAGATTATGAAATTTTAAACCATCTATATGATTTTTAATACAAATGCTAGTCCAGGTAAAGCTTTGCAATAAATAAACATAAATACTTGGGTTCTGATTTTATAGTTTATCATATTACTGAGACTCTTATTATACTGACAAATGACAATTTAAAAACGTTAAGTAAATATATTTAATCATATCATTATTTGGTAAATCTGTTCACAAGTTTAATAATTAATTTGTATTTTATACTAGAATCAACTACGCAAAGCCACAATGATGGAAAAGGTAAATGGGATTTTATTGTACCTTACCAATCATAAACTACCAAAGATGAAAAGCATCTTAATGTTGTCTCAAAAATATTAATAAACTCTTATATCATGTTGACGATAATATGTAATTCAATGTATGCTCTTCAATGTATGCTCTATCCAAAATTTATGATTTCTGATGTTGTGAATGACACATAGCAACGGCACAGTAAGTTTAATTATAAATCAACGTTTATTTACAAATTTATGAACAATAAGTAATTAATTTCAATATTCTAAATAAAACATAAATAAACAAATAAAATAAATAAATGATAATTCCATTGACTTTCTTCAATAACATCTCATAGGTACAGTTTTAAAATCTAATCATACCTTATTTCAATCTAATATAATGAATATTGATGAGATTATACGAAATTCAGCATCAAACTCATGAAATATTGAACGTCATTTCCAGATTCAATAAATCCCTACTATACACCTATAATAATATAATAAATAATATGATGTCTGTATGATTTAGCTATAATGTAATCATTAATTAAAGTGACAATTTAAACTTACGTTCCGGTAAATAATAATCAACCAACAGTTAATTATTATGAAGTACTTGAATAGAATGTCCTGCTACCATTTAATAATCTAACCGATAAATTATGCTTACAAATGAAGAAGATGATTTAGCAGATTAACTAAAATACTTTGCCCAACTTATATCTGTGAAGCAAAACATATTCCTGTGGATGCATTCATCTACACATAGGAATTAAATAATACTAAACGTTTTGTGTATTTAAACACCATCATAAAGTAATATGTATAATCACACAATTCTGCGGATTAACCACCGGCGCTGGAATGAGTGTAAAAATACAAAAATGGCAATAAAGTAATCTGCGGATTAACCACCAGCACAGATTAATGCCCTTTACATTCTAAAACAACATTACTATTTACTTCACATTAAAGTGCAAAATCATCCCCCTCAGTTATTCTGATCATTCAGAAAACACTAACACTTTAGCAAATGTGGGTTCTTGCATAATAAAATGTTACGCTAATCAGGACAACTAATGTACTACTTATCTTGCTTAAAATAAACATGTGTAATATAATATAAGTAATATTGGCATAGGAATACAAATCTGGAAAGACTCACAAAACATCTCACAAAGATTGATACATCTCATGAATTCATTTAGTGCTTTTAAGCTTTTCCACAAGCGCTATTCTCTTGAAGAAATATTTTATTCAACCCCTATTAATTTAGACTTAATAAATATAACTTTTGAACTTCACATGCAAGTTCATATAACGATAAAATTAAACAATACATTATTCACCAAATACATAAAATTTAACGGTGTGTGTGAGATAAAACTAAATGTATAGCATTTATAGTTCAATACATGAATTTTAGCAGATGTGTGTATCACAAATTGAATTGTATAGCATTTTATAACTCCTAATGTGATCCGTGGAATCCATGTACGGTGTGTAGAATAATAGGTATACGAGGTAATAGCTATAACTGTAGTTAAATTCCATACATGCAATTCTATCCATTTGATTAGTTATTATAAGCAATATTAGATTAACGATTTTACGTGGCTACATAAACATGAAACAATTTCAAAACATGATACGCAGAATTTAAATGAAAATGTTTTTCATAAAGTTATTAATCTCTACATTTCTCTATTAAAAGTGTTCCAAGTTTATCACATCCATGCAAGTATTTATTTATCCATGCGTTAATCCAGGAATACTAATTACAGCAATTAATTTATTCATTTCAAACCGACGATAAAATTATAAAATAGCTTTGATTAATTATTTGAAAACTGTTTATTATCCAAAGGTTAAACAAATTAACTAGCAAATATTACTGGCATTGTAAAGTTAAATATCAATCAATATTATATTTTATTAGAATTAAAAACGGAAATATTAAAATATTTTGATAACTTTAACGTTTTACTTTAACTTAAAATTCTTCTTTTTTTTTAAAAAAAACAAATTTTCATATTCATAAAACTTCTGTAATTAAAATACTTATTTAATTTTTCCAAATTGTAGAATAATAAATATTTCAAAACATACCAAAATCTTGTATTTAATTCTTTCAAACTTAAACTGGGAAGCTCCGACATTTTAAAAATGTAATATTGGAAAATTTATTACCGGTGATTCGATCCACTTGGCCAGCCGACTTGAACAGACTTTTAAATTTAGCAATTCATCATATAATTAATTACCACTATGTTATATTTACATTTATAGCAAATTTTATGGTAATCCGTTTACTTATTAACTATTTTAAAATAAGCTTATCAAATTTACACCATTTGCCTTTACCATTTTCTTTTCTTTCTTCCCTCCAAAAGCAAACTATCAGACAATCTTCCTTTAAATTCGCACTCTTTTCTTTTTACATTGAGACACATATGTAATTACTGTATTTATTTTTAATAATTAATTTTAACTGAATAAATGGTTCTGTAAATTTAATAGAAATAATAATTTAAGATCATTTTAAGCAAATAAAACAAATCATTATTTTTAATAATATTTTACCAAATTTTTATGTGTTGTCAAATTTTTAAAAAAAAGTTAAACGTTTTGATATGAGTTAGTATATGGGAAGAAGCAAACTTAAATTTATTAAAATAATATAAGAAAGTAATCTGTTCAAAATGCAGCTCAAGCCAATCAAATCACCAAAAGAGGAAAGAGAAATTTTTATACTAGTTACATCAATTAATATATTTTATACTAAAATATATGATTACAATATATATATATATATATATATATATATATATATATATATATATAATACTGAACAAGCAGATAAGAATATAGATTGGTTTGAGGACCATTATTAACAAGAATATTTTTTATATATGTTGGATTATGGATGAATATGAAACTTTATAAAATAGTTAACATAAGTAATTGTTTGGCTTGGCTTGATAGTTTTAATTTAATTTAATTCAAATGGAGTTTTAATAATGTCTCAATTTAAATTCTATATTTGTTTATGATATCTTAAATATATGTATATTTATAATCTTAAACAAGCAAAGGAAGATAGTATCATTTTTTAATTTTATGTTGCTAAGCAATTATACCCGGTATCGTAAAGTTTGACAGGTTTTGGATATCATTGTAACAGGCAAAACTCTCTATACATATTACCACTTAATGCAAGCCAGAGTAATCAATGGATGCCAGAAGGCTTATGAATAAAATACCCATCTTGTGCCTACTCATCCAATATCCCCAGACTAGTTTCTGGGTTGTGGCCTTTCATCAGTGAGGAGCCTTGAATCTGAGAGCACTAGGTGCAGTGCTCTCAGATCCAAGGCTCCTCACTGATGAAGGACACAAGCCAGAAACTAGTCTGGGGATATTGGATGAGTAGGCACTAGATGGGGGTTTTATGCACAAGCCTTCTGGCATCCATTGATTACTCTGGCTTGCATTAAGTGGCAATACATATAGAGAATTTTGCCTGTTTTAATAACAGTTATAAGCAAGCATAGGAAATGGTGATTGTGTGATATCATTGTATATAATTCTCTAGTTAGCCTTGGATGAATATTCTATGTATTATATTAATAATTAATGATTACTGTCTTGAAATATATTTACCCAAACAGCTACCAGATTCATATCTCAACTACCCACTAGTATAAAAACTTCAGGCCGTCTTCTTTCATTACAGGTATTTTGCTAGCAACTTTTTTCATTATATATTTACTTCATAAATATTTTCTTATAAATTGAGCTAAGAGATTAAAACAACTAAGTTTTTATACCTTTATTAATATTTCAATATAAATATATGTACATATGTAAATATGTAACAAGAAGAGATCGAAAACGCACATATACATATGTAAATATGTAACAAGAAGAGATAGAAAATGCAATATATGGGTAAGAGGACAAACAGATGTTACCGAGATCATTGAAAAAAATTAAAAGACTGAAGTGGAGTTAGGCTGGACATATTGCTAGAAGAGCTGATAATAGATGGACAATTGAAATCTTAAATGGTATTCCAAGAGATTGTAAAAGATCCAGAAAGAGATCACATGTGAGATGGATGGATGAAATAAGGTGTGCAGAGGTGATGTGGATAAAAGAAGCTAAAGATTGGAGTAGATGGACTGAACTTGGAGAGACCTTCATCCTGCAGTGGATTGATAATAGTTGAGGATGATGTAAATTTTAAAATGGTTCAAAGGAAAGGGAGTTATATTTAATTATCTGCCTCACAGAGGTAACCAACTGCAATAGTTAAGAGTGCCTGGCCACAAGCTGTTTGGAAATTGTAGCAGAATGCATAGATGACTTGATAGAGAAACAAATAAATGATTACATAAATAAATTGTTGCAATGAAATTCTGAATTATAATTTGAGATGTGCATAAATGATTTATTCTCTAAGCTTTTCCATAAGCTATTCTGCTAAAGCAGTTAAATTGTATAGGCTGGCTAAATGATGATGACTCTTATGCTTACTAAGTGACCTTAATTATAGTTATACACCTGGGTCTCGTTTTACGCGATAGATAGGTTCCTCAGAAAACATGCGCAAATGAAATCACACAAAAATAGACAACTTACCTTGAAAAAGGGGGGATATGGACTGTGATTTTTCAAAACTCACGTAAAAGCAAAGCACCAACATAAAGTTTACTTTAAAATTCACGCAAAAAAAAAAAAAATAAGGAAATAAAATATGACTAATAAAAAATTTCAAATTTGAAAAAAATGGATACAAGACAAACTTTTTTTAACTATAATATTTAATTTTATTCAAAATAATATATTTTTATGCATAATTTACAGTACAGTAATTTACATTTTTTTATACACGTTTTAATTATTATCACTATTTGCTGATAAACAGTTTCGTTTGCAAACTGCTAAAAAATAGATTCTTCACAAGAGGCAATACAACTAGTGCCAACTTCACTCTCACATTGTGTTAATGATTTTCTGTTGACAACGTAATTAGTAATTAATCTTTGAGATGATGATTTTATTAATTGTTTATGAACTTAGACTTATGAAAATAAAAAGACATTTATTCACCACTGCTGGGAAAAATTTAATTAAAACTAACAACTAAAAATTAAATTCTTATTTTTGTCTTTAATTTTTTAATTTTCAATTCCATTTAAAAATCAAATTTCATTTACATCACATTAATTTCAAGTCACCGTAAGTAATTTTTAAATTGTTAATTACAATTAAAAATCAGATTTTAATTTTTAATTGTCAAATTTAATTGTGCCCACTGCTATTACTCACCTTTTAAAAATAAACTTGTGGATACTAAATGATTAATAATTGATTACCTTCTTTTTTAAAAAGCAAAAACAGAATGTGATTTAAAATGCAAAATTAACACGCACAATGTTTGAACAAATTTACATTATAATCTTGTAAAATTTAATGTGTGTATACATAAAATGTGGAAATCATGATTTTAATTTCATTATTGCATAAAATCTTACTATTATAAAGCACTGAAAATATTGAAATTACTAAGATGAAAGTTGAATTCCAATAATGTGCTATTACTTTCAATATAACGTAAGTGCGCGAAATTTATTATTTAAAGTAATATCACATTATTGGAATTCGACTTCCGGTGAAACGTGAATCGCGTAACTTCGAAATCATGTTAAATAAGTCCGCATAAAAAGAGACCTAGGTGTATATGCTATAATGGCAAAATACATCAGCCTTCAATTATACATCCCTAATAATTTTAAATTATTTCAGCATCTATTCACTGGTCACCCTAGAGGTAATGTGATCATGTTATCTTATATTTATGATTGATGATATCAGATGGATGCCACCTATAATCTAAGTTAGAGGGCCATTACCACCATATATATAACATACATAATTCAAACCTCTATTTTTATAATAATAGTAACTAATTACTATATATGCCAACTTGAAACTTAGTGCCTAACTATCGCACAATAGTAGCTTTAAACATTAACAAAACAAATAGTTTGATAAAATACAGTTTGAATATAGTACAAAATTAGCATTTGCATTTCATAAATCAAATAATAATCTCGTTATTCGTATTAGTTTTAAAATATTGTAGTTTTAACATATACGTATTATATCCCTTCATCAATCTAAAATCTGCCTGGAAACTTTTATACTAGGTAAAAGGCGACGGTCTATATTAACATTTTTTTATTGTATATAAATAAATGCAATTAATTTTTTTTCTTTTATTAACGAGCATCTAATTCCACCAAATACAAATGCATATAACACGAAGAAAAGAAACAAAATATCGCTTTTCAAACATTAATAAACCTTAATGAAATATATAGTAGAATAAATAATAATAATAATAATAATAATAACAACAACAACAGCAGCAGCAACAACAGTAACAATAACAACAACAACAACAATAATAATAATAATAATAATAAAGTAATAATAATAATAATAATAATAATAATAATAATAATAATAATAATAATAATAATAATAATAATAATAATAATAATAATAATAATAATAATAATAATAATAATAATAATAATAATAATAATAATAATAATAATAATAATAATAATAATAATAATATAAGTAAATTTAATATTGTGTTAAATGAATAAAAGTAAATTTCTCATTTAGATTGGGTTTTTTTTTTAGAGTCTTAAGTAAGTTCTTGTAGAACTTCACAAGTTTGTATACAATGTTTTAAAATTTGGCTAGTTTGAATGCCTGCTGTGTTTAGACTTTTTTCAACATACTTTTTGTTGAGTTATTTTTGTGTGACACCATTCTTCTTTGAGTTTTTCCCTTCAGATAACAGTACATTTTCATCTTCATATGTTAAGATTGGCAGTTAAATCTTTTATATCCAATCATTGACGTCATAAAAAGGCAGGTAGATTCAAAAACTGGAGACAACATCTTAGAAAGTTAGGCATGCTACATCTCAACAGGACTGGCTTCAAATAAAAATTTAGATGCTAATTTTAGTACAATGTAGAGCAGCTTTCATGCTGCTATAGAATAATCCAACTTAGGCTTCTATGAGGATTATCAAATTTTTCTTATTTGTTGGCTACTATCTTTTAAACTTTTAGATAAAACTCTTCTTGCTCTGAATCTATTTTGTGAAAACGGTTTGTATGAATTTAACATACAACCACCAAGTGCTAAAACATTGACTCTCTCCAATGTTGTAAAACACTGACTCTCTCCAATGTTTGAAAATCCTGCTTATATAAAATCTCAACTTGTGATGTAATTAAAATAAAATATTAAAACCATTGCTTTATAATTAAGTGCATATGTACTAATCAACTAAATGCTAAAGCAGTAATTTAGTGTATGCTTCCTGCTTATCAATAAACAAGTTTTATAGTTAGTTCACATTAATTTCCTTAAATAAACATTTACTTTTTTAAACCTATAAATTTTTCATTTTATTGAATTATTATTATACATAAAACCATTATAAGTTTTGAATGATAATATTTACAATCATAACAAATAATATTATAATATCTGCTATATTTCTAATATTATGTCACATTTTTATTTCTAAAAATCATTATAAGTTTTTAATGATAATATTTACACTCATAAAAAATAATGTATCTTATATGTAAAATCCATATTTTTTCTGTTGTCTGATTGGTGAATGAATGTTTTTCTGATGATGTCATAATCATTATATTTATAAAAAAAAAGAAATAATTCTACCATTAAATAAAAAATGCTGAAAAAAATCAATACGAGTGTTTTCAACTACAGAAATATAGTATATATTTTATGGTAAAGGTTCCCAGACAGCTGCAAAAACAGCCTCAAATGCTGATTCATAATTCAGCATTAAGGTGTTCTGTGTTTTCATGGTCTGTCAATCTCATAATATAGTTCAGATGAACAACTAACATAGCGATGTGTAATTTAAAATATAATGATTTTTTTATAAATTAGCAATGTTTAATAAAAACACATTTTAGAAAAAAATGTTAAAGTAATCAATTAAAAAATATTTCAAATATAATTAATAAAAAATATTACAAAAAAGACTAAGATTTTTATATTTCCAATATTAATAAATGTTAACTATTAATGAAATTCAAAAAAATTTATTGCTGCTATTGAAAAAAAAATTTTTTTTATTTAGAGGGTGCTTTAGCAAATATATATTTGCACTATCAAATATAACAGGCATATTTAAAAATGTAAATTTTTAATTAGATTTATTAAAATTCAGATATTTATATAATATTAAAATGTTTTGTTTAATTTACATTAAACTTTAAAAAATTTTGTTAAAGTATCCAATTATTACAAAGATGATAGGTTGAAAGCCCAGAGTTTTTGTATGCTTCTGTAACAATGGTCTTTCAGACTCATGTACAATTCTCACCTTTAAAATCTTTTGTTTAATTTACTTTAAATCTTTAAAAAAAATTTATTAAAGCAAACCCATTTAAAAAAACACAGATCTTTACAAGACCGAGTACATCTGGCTTATTAATAAATGACAATTATTAATTCCAGGTTTTTTTTTTAAATCTACCTTTTTAATTTTGCATAGCATGTATTTGTGATTAATAGAACAAGCATATATGTGTTCATTATTTGTTTGTTATTCACAAATAAACAAATAAAATACTAATTCTTAAATATTTCTATTTAACTGCAGATTGTAACTTATATTAACTCTCATACATGTACTCTGATAGATTTTGGAATAAGAAAAACTCATTTATGTCACAATAGCTTAAAATTCAGTCAATAACATAGTTATATGTGATAGACACTGTCTGCTCTGTCACAATATTGTATATATATATATTGAACTGTATTCGAATATGTGCATTCGAATCACCGGCCTTCTTAGGCAGAGAAGAACATACTTGGAGAGTGTATGCCCAAACGATAGCTATAAAGTATATAACTAGTGTTACATTTCCAGGACATAGCTTCTTCTCGGCTGTTGAGTTCAACACCAAGTTCAAAGCACTTTTTTTTGTTTGTGTATAAACACGGGCACCAGCTATCTATTCAAGGATGAATAAATAACGCACTTTGAGCACTGGCCACTAACTCAATGCCTAAATCCACGACTAGCTCAGCTGTTTGTAATCACTAATAGATTATATTTAATTAGTGATTAAAAGACTTGATAAAAGGAATTGATAAAAAGAATTGACCGACAGATAAAGTTTAATTTTAAAGATAATTTATTAACTAACATGGATTTACTAAATTTAAACATTTTATAATTCTAATAAAACACACGCATATTTTAAATTAACATTTCTAAATAGTCTAAATATTCCTATAGATTCAATAACAGAACACTCTAATTTAACTAATAAATATTGATATAATGATCACGCACATATTAAGTCATGCACACACATAATAATGATAATAAAGGACTACATAGCATTTAAAATTTAATCACACACATATCAATAGTTCATTTATGTATGATACCGAGTTCATATAATTAGACCCTTGGAGGATTCGCACGAATTAATGAAATGCAATGGCTATTATGGTATAACGAAAATAAGCAAATGTTTTACCTAGGATTTTGAACGTAGATTTAACACTTTGTTTTCTACTTGTTTGTTGTTTCTTCCAGTATGAATGGTTCCAGTATGAATGCTTCCAGCCGGCTGGGATGTTTCCTTGCTGAGTTTCCTGATTTTCACGATTATTACCATCGGAGACAAATAGATAAGATGTTAAGCTGACATTATTTCATGAGCAGATCTGCTGTTTTCTCGGACATCTGGGCTGGAGATAAATGTGCGTTCCCAAGATCTTCTCAACACTGCATTTTGTTTGTTAACTGCTCAATTAATTTCTGAACTGCACTACTCAATTACTTTGTGAACTGATTGTCTCAACTGATTGTCCGATAAAATATTCAGTATTTATACCAATGAAGTGTTTTCTTTTCAATATCCTCTGGCAAATATCTGTTGTCGGAATTCTTTATCAATTAATCCTTTGATAAACGTGTTTTGGAAGATTGCTTAATTAGTAATAGCCATGCAATAAAACATGTTGTTTTATTTTATTAATAGCCATTGCCGTGTTTTTAATGATAATCTTCTTTTATTTCGCATACATTTTATTTATTTACAAATCGCACATATATACGCACATATATTTTTAATACAATTTACTATTTAGTTTTAATATTATTTTTTATTTAATTAAACTTGAATGAAAAGAGATTTGTATGTTTTAACTTTTTAAATTATATTTTTACGAATACTAATAAAACTATTTATTTCCTTTTGTAAACCTTTAGTTTCATTTCTCAAACCAAGACTCCCCCTCCCCCCTTTTGATTAATTAATTGTAGCTTTTTATTTCAAAACTAACGCTAGAAAACTATTTGATTTTTATCCTTTTCTAAAACAAACTGTAATAAACTCTTCAACGTTTAATTTTATGTTTTTCTTTTATGAACGATTATTTTAATAATATAATTTTAGATAAAATTATATGTGCCTATATCAATATAGGTACAATATATATATATATATATATATTCTTAATACAAAAAAATGTACAAAAATACTGCTAAATATATTGAAACAATTCTGTCTATTATGACCATATGATTCTTCTTATATTTTTTCACCCAATTGAAGACAAGTGTTACATATCAAGTCAATAAATTTATTTTAGTTTTATTTTATTAGACACAGTTATTACCAAAAACAAGTTTCATAATATATTATACCTACTGAAAGTTGAGATATATTTCAGTATGTAGTAAGATGTCAGTCATAATTTTTTTTCTTTCTTGTTTCACTTTTGGATGGTGAACATATTAACTTATGCAACATTGAACTGTGTTGCTATGACAACAATAATATTAATATAAAATTGTTTATTATTAATTATATTGTAAGAATGCAAATTGACTTGATTCATTTTAAAAAGGAAAATGAATATGTAAATATGTTGCTATGACAACAATAATATTAATATAAAATTGTTTATTATTAATTGTATTGTAAGATTGCAAATTGACTTTATTCATTTTAAAAAGGAAAATGAATATGTAAAGAATAAAGCATATAGTTTGATGAAATTATTATTATTTTGTTATATGTTTTATTTTTGTTATTGCATTCATGATAGTAAATTATAAACAATACAAATAAATGTTTAATATTTCAAATATATTTGGCTTTTTATTTGTAGGATATTATACAAAGGAAATATGTTTCAAAATATATTTCCAGTGCAATATATTGGAAATGTGATGTAGATTGTTTAATTTTTGTTAGAATGAAAAATAGTATTGGTATTGTGAAACATAAATTTTTGTTGTATGTAATAATTCTAAAATATTTATTTTTATTTGTTCTAAAATAGAATTTTATTAGAAAAACATTACCAGAAATCACTTAAGGAGTGAATATGGAGGACTTCTGTAGTTACACTGATGTCAATAAAAAAACTTATAAATAGAACTAAATAACTTGAACACATTCTTTCTCTTGTTTTTGTTTTAAAGAGATGCATGTATAAGTTTCTTTATATGATTTTCTTTTTAATTCCTTTAAATTATATAGTTGACTGAACAAAATGGAGAGTAAGAATAAACATTATCTGCACATAATCCAGGCAGCATATCAAGAAAATTTTATAGGAAAATGAAAATTTATTATATAAAAAACGATCAAAATTGCTTCATTATGTCATGAACCATCAGAATATTTTTATGCTTTTAAATGAATATTACCTATATTTTAAAGATGGGATACAAACATCAGAAGGTGTGTAATTTTATTAGATTGACTGATTATTTTTTAAGATATGAATCAGTTTAATTTCTCATTATATGTTCCTAGATAAAGTTAGCACCTATTCATTCGCAATATTTTGAAATGATACTTGTTCATGAACGAATATCTCTTTATATCATCAAGAATATAAACTAGTATTTGTGTATATAAACCAAATAATTATTATTTGAAAGAATAATTTGGGTATATACATAAAATGTTGGAATCAATAAAATGTACTTTGGATTTGAAAGTTTTCATGCATATAATATATTTTATTTGAAACAAGGGGACATACTATTGGCTTGTTGTTTGAAATAGACATCAGAACTGTGGTGTCATTCTTGATATACAATGTTTAAAGACTCTCATTCAGGTTGTTTGTTTACATTTGTCATTATTATTAATATATTGTAACGGGCACATACATACGTTACATTATTTTTTATTAGTAAACATAAAAAAAAAAAGTTCGCCAATAAAAATTTCTTTTTTAAAAATTAAAAACTGAAAATTAAAAAATCATCTTAAACTCACATATATATAAAATCGCACAGATAAATAATTATTAAAATAAAACTTTATTAAAAAAAGAGTAGTTTAAAACTAAATTTTCAGAAAAGATTTAGAGATAAAAATATATGTTTAAGTTTGAAAACAAATTAATTAATCTTTTGTAAAATGGAAATGATTATTTTAATTAGTAAACTAGCCTTTGGGCATTTAAATGTATAAGCATCGGTCAGATAGAAAAACAATAGAAACTTTTAGCAAATGAAAGAAATCCATCGGGAAATCGGACCTCAATGAAAAGGTTTTCACCATCATGACGTAATGTTGAGTTAATCCACAAAATTATTATAAAAGGAAAAGTTTGAAAATAAAAGAGTTAGTTGGTTATTACGAGTGGACAGATATGTGTTAGTGCAGAGTTGAAGGAGAAGGGATTGAAAATACACACTCTTCAATCCCTTCAGTTCTGCTAGGAAGAAAAAGAAATGAACTATCGTTTTCTACATTGAGGACCAGCTGGAGTAAAAAACCTCCGGATGAATAAATAAAATGGCCAACAGAATATCAATCTTTTTTGGACGGCGTGGGAATTCACATTCAAATGGCAAGCAACAGATAAAGATGAACTGTTTAAAACTGTAAGAACTTTATAATTAATGAACATTAAATTAAAAACTTTCTGTATTTAAATAATACAAATAGAATCCTATCTGACCAACGTAAATTAATATTAATAATGTCATTTGATGTATTTTTTTTATTTAAAATCATTTCCATTTCATTTTTTTTTGTTCTTTTAAGTTTCTATTATGATTTTTGTTTTTCATTAGTCTAAATTACATAAATGTTAAACTTTAGTTGGGCGTGAATGGCTATATAGATTTGTAAAGTTATATTAGGGGAGGGTAATCTTAGGTTATTTGTTTCGTGGTTGAATTGGGTCGATGAATTGGATATATTGATGTAGTTAGTAGATGTAATTCGAGTTTCACTATGGGCAGAATTGCTTTATACACCGCACACTTCCATTTTGCCTATGGAAGGGATTATAAGACGTAGAACGCTGTTCCTTTCGATGGAGTTTTTTTTATTGCTCTTCTTGTCTGATAGATGTAGTATTCCTATCTAATGAGAGGCAATTTTTTTCTTAACCTTTTGTGCTGCCATATTTCGTATTACATTGAAAGCATCAATATGTCAGATGAATTGACATTAGTTTGACTGCGAACTTTTAGCCTATGGTTAAATAAGGATAGAATATTTTCTTTAAAATGCAAATCTATGTAGTCCATTCATACTCGACACTCTAAATAAAATTGCATTAAATTTAAGTTGGGTATAGATGCTTGCATGGGTTTGTTACCGGTTAATTATGTTTTTGGTTTTCATATGTGATCAAAATATATAGACATTCGGTAAATACTGATACCTTATGGTGAGTATCTAAGATGTATTTATTCGGATGTCTTTTAAGTCATTGGTGTTAATGCAGTGTCTTATGATGAACACCATTGGGTTTCTTGTATTCCCTATGCAATTGACGGTATCAATGATTTTGTATTTTGATCGTTTATGTTTACTTTGAAATGTTTTTAACCGTGTAATCTATTTAACCGATCTATACTCAACATTATAAAACAAACTTTCATAAATCCATCTGTGCAAACTTAATTAAAATGTAAACTTATAATATTATAAAAATTAAAATGTAAATTTAAATTATAAAATCAAATTAAAATCTAAAATAAACATACTAAAATAATAATGTTAAATTTTATATATATATATGTGCGTAAATAAATGTTTGTATGTTAATTACTGGCAGTGGCTTATTTTATTCTTTTTTTAAATTATTCTTAGATAAGATTTTTTTTATGAATATAAATCTCTGCTATTCCAATGAGCTAGTGACTTGGGCTAATGACCGGATATCAAAATATATAAATAAAATAAAAAAAATTTTTTTTGACTTACGTATCTGCCTACTTTATAAATTTTTCTAGGTTCAAATGCCTAGATGGCAATGTAGTGCAGATCATGTTAAGCTTCCTTTCTCCGGATCATTACAATATATATGTATATTGTTCCAGTCACTTCTTTCTTCTTTTGATTACTGAGGGTATGACTAGGTCACTAATGACCTAGAAAATTTAATTTACGGTTATCAAGAGTTGATGATGATGAATGCCACCAGCTAGATCCCGGGAGAGAAAGAGGTGTTTAACACTTTTCAGACAATTAAGAAAAGAATATAGAGACAAACATCAGCCAAGATAATTTTAAATAACTTCGTAATTTATTAAATTCAAAATAAAAATGAAATCCCAAACAAACAAAAGTATAAAGTTTGACCCAGATTTCTCTAGCATATTTATCAAAAAGTGTACATGAGTATTAAAACATTAAACACCCTGACAGATAAAAGAAGATTTATAATATCTTCTTGCCAGTGATTTATAAAAACTAATTCCAGCTTTCCTATTTAAACATTGCAAAACTTAAATGGGGTTTTGTAGGGAGTACAATGAAACAGTGTGGGGGAGCTTTCCTTGGTCCAGAAAAGAAATATCAGGACCAAAAATGTCATATGATTGCAAAACAGCCCATGATAACCATGTTCAAGATTATCAAGGTTGACTCCAATACAAAGGGAAAAAAAACAAGAAAAGATTATGATTTTGCATAATCTTAAATAGAAGAAAACAAAATCTCTGATTTAAAAAAAACAGAACAATATTCTCGATAAACTGCCAGCCAAAAGATTTATGGTCTGCAAGAAATGCAAACCACAATTGACTAAACTAATTTACAATGAAGGATACAGAATAGGTGAGTTAAAATTATGAATGTCTGCCAAAGCATTTATCAAGGGTTAGTAATATAAAAAGGGAGACAATAACTATAAAATCTAAACTTGCTATACACTCTTCTATAAATAAATAAATAGCTAAGGAATCTTCAAACTAAGAACCTGATACACATTATAATTACAATAATCAGAAAATACATAAAATAATTAAAATATTGAAGAAACATACCAAATTATACTAAAGTTAGGTTGCTTTAAAGATTAATCTGAGACTTTAACAGAGATGTAAACATTGGTTAGAATATGAAAATGTTTTACTTTGAAGCATAAGGTTTGGTTTGGTGAATGTCTTTCAGCAGCACACACAATTTATTTCACTTCAAAATTCATATGAAGATTTGGTTTCCATTTATATGTTCAGGAGTCTAGAAGCAATCTTAGGGATTAGTTATTGTTTGGGCTTTTAAGATATGATATTGAAGGAACAACTTGGGATCAGGGGCATTTTTCAGTTGATTTAGCACTGCATGTTGTAGAAAAGATTTATCATGGAGTGTAGTTTTGGCATTCTGCAGAGACAATCACTATTTAGCAAATAGTAGTCAATAATATAATTTCAGCAGAATTTCTTGTTAGCAGACAGTAAAATGTGATATTAGCACTGGTGGTATGTAGATGTGCATGGTAATTTTTAAAAATATTGCAGTATAGAAATTAGCATAAGAATCACTACTAGCATAGTAAAAACTGAATCAATATTCAACAAGCAGAGTATAAAAAGAATAGCTGAATAATCCTTAGTCCAAAATCTCAGAGCTATTTATGTGCACTCTTATCTCCCACATCATCTTTAATTAGAGTTTTTTGCCCTATGAAAATCTATATCTCAGACTTAATCTTAATTAAAAATCTGACCAGGGCTCCTATCTTATCCAAAATTAATTAAAAAAATAATAAATGCAAAATTAAGTCTCAGCTTTTCTTTTTAAAATAAATTAAAAGTAGATTACAATCAAAAATGAAAGAAACAAGAAATGCAGTCAAAACTTTTTTAACATTAAAATTAAAATGCTTTTTTTTTCTTTAAAAGATTAAAACTTTTTAAACTAGAATGTTTTTACAAAAAAAATGTGTCAAAAAACTTTCAAATAGTTTTCTTTTAAAATTTTATAAAAACAAAAGGACCTTTGAAGCAGATAAAGCATCCAGTTCAATATATATTGTTGCTCTTCATTTAAAATATAAGGTATTTATTGATGAATAATTTATAATTTTAGGTTAATTAGTAATCTATTTACATATAAGAGAGTTATATTTTTCTAAGTTTAAACTTATATCCTGTGACATAGTAATTATTTTAATATTTAAAATATTCACTTTTTTTATTCTTAGGTATATCACTTATATTAGAAGTTTTTAAAAAAGAATTTATCACAATAAATATTCACTTTATTTCATTCATAAATTTTTACTAACCAAAAACTAGATTTATCTTTGTTTATATATACATTATATAAAGTATATAAAGAGATGTATATGTTAAATTCTCTTGTATCATGGAAAATATGAACATCCTGTAACATATTTTATGTTTCATATTTGGTATTAAACACTTGGATATTAATAGACTATCATGTATTTAAATATGGAATTAATGTTGATTGATTATTTATTGTACATACAATTAGATTGTATGTGTACATATTGATTGTTTATGTTCTGTTCATCATGTATATATTATATAATTGATATTCATTTATTAATGAATTTTAATTTAAGTTAAATCAAATAACCTTGTTTCATTATTGTTTAATTATGCAATATAAATTCATTGATTAATAACATTTGAGTGAGACAAGATAAACTACCTATATTGTAAAATTTATTTAAAATAACCACATCATGTAATCCAGAAATAAAATCCCAGGATTAATAAGTGAGTATAGTTATATTGTTTTTTGAATTAAATTCCATAGTTATTATCTGACTAGATATGAACTCTGTATAATCATAATCAAATATTTGCATGTTTTATCTAAATTACTGATTGGATAGGTACTGTATTGGGTTCATGGTTAGTCAATAAGATCTTAATATTCAATTATAAGGCTGATAGTAGTATATTTTGTTCTGTTATGAGTCAAAATGAGTTGCTTTAATTATATTTAAGTTTGGTTGTTGTGGATTGTAAGTCCAATTAAATATTAAATTGTAATATTCATACTTGAATTATAATAAATGCTAATAATTCTTTTTATATGTTTTGATTGTTATAATATGCAGTTTTAATAATTTACTTACAGAAAATTTAAAATAAATTGATATGATTAGTTAATTGTACTTGAGCAAATATCCAATAGAAATCTACTTTTTCTTTTATATAGTGGTATGATTTGATATTATAGATGGAAAATTATCTTATAGGTTTATTGATATTATATCATTATTAGATATTTTATCATTATAAACAACATGATTAGTAATAATAAATTAATATATGAGTATAGCATAACTGAGTTATTATTATTTATCATTTCATTAAACTAGGATTTAAAATTAATTATTGGGTCCTATATCTACTTAGATATTATGAATATTGTAAACTTATAGGACATACTAAAGCTGTTATTTCAATCATTCATGAATTATTTTATTTAGATATGAACATCATTAAATTTTAGTATATGTTTATATTATTTTAAGCAATGTTTGTTTGTTATGTGTATTAGAATTTGGCTGTTAAAGGATTTAACATTATTTTCATTTCATTATAAGTGAAATATAACTTAAGCATATATCATTGTTTTGGAACAATGATATTTCATTTAATTGCTTTATTTTAATCTATCTTAAGTAAGGATCATATTTAGGGTATCTGAAATGATAATTTTGTTTGCTTTCCATTTATTTAAAATGTTACTTGAACTCATGATGTTGTAATAAAGATTATCATCCCTGTTTTTGTTTTGGTATAGTTAACAGTCAGATCTGTGATTAGACAAAGAATTATTTTAAATACTGAATAATTATTTATTGGTATTCATTCAGCTTAGTTTATTATATTCATTCTATTATAATTAATATTATTATTCACAAAGCATTATAAAATTAGTATTATTTTTTCTTTGATTTATATTTTATTCAATTACTTCAGAACTCATTTTCACTCTATATACTGGGGGATATATATTTTATTCAGGCTATATTAGAGTTATTATTTCCCATTGCACATTTCTGATCTGATACAAAAGCCACCCAAACCATTGGTGCTCTAACAGAGTTTAGCATACACACATATTTATTCTGTTATAAATGATGCTGCAATTTGAAAGGCATAATTAAACAGGATCACTCTATCATGGTCTTGTCATATCCAATCTGTTGCAAATGATTCCCAAATCTGTGGGACATTAAAAGAAGAATATATCCTTATTTTAATCTGTTACAAATGGCATCTTAAATTTAAGGGTGATAATAAAGGTTATTTCATCATCATTTTTATATCAATTATAAAATGCTGCCTAAACCTGTAAGACAACTTTTTATCCTGTTACAATATATATATATATATATATATATATATATATATATATATATATATATATATATATATATATATATATATATATATATATATATAATAAATATATCTTATTTGAATTTAAAGCTTGAATTTGTTTGCAGTAAAATTTGCTTCTCTTTAGCACTAACACTATTTTTATACAAGATGATGACATTTCTATACACATTATGGCATCTTATAAGGTAGTAATCTATGCACACAGCAAGGAATTTACATGTATGTAGTAATTAGTAGTTTTGAAGTAGAAAATATTTATCATTGCAAGAAATGTTAGTGTTGTATCATAGTAAGAATGATTGACTAGTGATAAATAGTAAAATACAAAGTATAGGTGAGATAATAAAACCAGATTGGTTAAATATATTCTAAAAGCAAAGGCAAAACTCTCCATACAGTAGTGCCACTCAATGCCAAGTAGAATAATCAATGGAAGGCAGAGGCTTGTGCATAAGATCCCCATCTAGTGCCTACTCATCCAATATCCCCAGACTAGTTTCTGGCTTGTGGCCTTCGTCAGTGAGAAACTTTGGATCTAAGAGCACTGCACCTAGATCTTAGGATCTAATGCAACCCTCCAGAAGCCACCTTTTACCTCTACTTAACTACAAAACTATGAGAATAAAATTGAAAACACAATATTTTCAATCTAAGCTCAATAGCTTATATAGTCATATGGGTCTGAACTCAGTTCAGTACCCATACATTTTGGTGTCTTTGGCTCTTTAACAAACATAGCCACCATTATCCTATTAGGCAGGATTGGGATCACTAAGCATCACATGATCACCATTTCTAATGCTAGCCCATCTGTTGTTAACAAAGGCAAAACTCTCCATAGAGTAGTGCCACCCAGTGCCAACTAGAGTTGATTACTCTAGTTGGCACTGGGTGGCACTAGTGTATGGAAAGTTTTGCCTTTGATAATAATAGATGTGCTAGCATTAGAAATGATGATCATGTGATAAATATATTCTATGTAGAAACTACTAATTATTGCACATGCATGTGTGTAAATAATTATTTTTAGATAATAACACATATAAATTAAATTAAGTCATACTTAATTGTTAATTCTAATTTTTGAATAATTTTAGAAAAAGTCATAATAATTTGAAAGTAGCTTACAATAATCCCTTCATATACATTTTAATGCAAAACACTTTTTTAATGATTCCTTTATTTTCCTGACAGTTTCGACTATCCTGCAGTCTTCATCAGAGCAATCTTAAATTCCTCTACTGAAGACTGCAGGGCAGTCAAAACTGTCAGCAAAATAAAGGAATCGTTAAAAATGTTTTACATTAAAATGTATATGAAGGGGTTATTGTAAGCAAATATATATGAAGAAATGCAAAGGAAGTAAAAGGAGAAAAATAAGAATTTGAAAGTAGACTGTGCTGGTAATCATAAATGCAACAGTGCAATTGTTGAGATAAGTTTTATGCATATTAATAAATTAAAGTAATTTGGAATGATATTCATAAAATGTGTGATTGGTTTGCAACAGGATATATTAAAAGATGGAAGCATAGAGCATAAAAACATAAAAAAACAAGCAAAATATTTGTAATCTACCTCTATTGATTTACATATTATATTTTTACCTATTGGATATGTTAATCCCATAAAAAAAGTTTACTTATTAAAATATCATGATTATTGTTAGTAATATAAATAGGTCACATAGTTTAGAAATGTTTTTGAACCTGTAGATATAGTGTTCTCCACATTTAGAAAGTAATAGGTAGCCAATGAATTGATTGACTTGTTCACTTAAGTAAATTCACTGATGATAAGAATGCTATTCAGCTGCACCTATTTAATAAAACTAGTTTTTATGTATTACAATTAAATTTTATTTATCACTAATCATCAATAGCCTCATAAGCAATAGTTGTATTTTAATTTATAATAAGGCATCTTATTGTGGAAGCTTATGAAATCATGAACATCTCACTAGATTGTACCGTATTATATGTTATGTGCTAAATCTTGCAGCATGTATAGGCTTTGATATTTGGCAATGGATTAAATAATGCTTTGTGCAAAAAAAAAATGTACTTTGATTTCCACTTTATTTATTAAATATTACTTACACACATATATTTCCATTACACAATTTTCTTCTGAAAAGACGTTTTTCTTTATTTTATCTAAATCTAACAAAAGTCTGTTTTTGTTAATTAATATTCCTCTCATTATAATTAATGTTAACAGAAATATTAGTTGTTGTTGTTGTTGTTCTTCTTCTTCTTCTTCTTTTTCTTCTTCTTTTTCTTTCTTCTTCTTCTTCTTCTTCTTCTTCTTCTTCTTCTTCTTCTTCTTCTTCTTCTTCTTCTTCTTCTTCTTCTTCTTCTTCTTCTTCTTCTTCTTCTTCTTCTTCTTCTTCTTCTTCTTCTTCTTCTTCTTCTTCTTCTTCTTCTTCTTCTTCTTCTTCTTCTTCTTCTTCTTCTTCTTCTTCTTCTTCTTCTTCTTCTTCTTCTTCTTCTTCTTCTTCTTCTTCTTCTTCTTCTTCTTCTTCTTCTTCTTCTTCTTCTTCTTCTTCTTCTTCTTCTTCTTCTTCTTCTTCTTCTTCTTCTTCTTTCTTCTTTTTTATTATTATTATTATTATTATTATTATTATTATTATTATTATTATTATTATTATTATTATTATTATTATTATTATTATTATTATTATTATTATTATTATTATTATTATTATTATTATTATTATTATTATTATTATTATTATTATTATTATTATTATTATTATTATTATTATTATTATTATTATTATTATTATTATTATTATTATTATTATTATTATTATTATTATTATTATTATTATTATTATTATTATTATTATTATTATTATTATTATTATTAGTGCTTTGAAAATATTTTTGTGGTTTTCAAATAACTGTCCAATTCAGAACTGGCTCAAGCTAATCAGCACAATGACCATTTTTGTTTAAAGCTTCTTTTTATTTTGCAGCTAACTCAAAGACAAAAAGGGAAGGTTCTACATTTTTCTGATGACAAAAACAAAAAGTCGATATTGCAAAAACAAACATTTTTTTTCCAAAAACAACAATAATGACAAATTTTTGTTTAACATTGCTTGCAAGCTGTCAACTTTATGCTCCCAGAATCCTGACAAACTTAACTATTATCTACTCTATCTAATTATAGAGCCAGGCCCTGATCCAATTATTGTAAATAACTAATGCATTATCCTATTCAATCGATCTTTTCAACAAGTCAAACACTTTTTAATCACTTTTCTAGGCATGGACCAGAAATAGGTGTTTCAATGCTTTTAATATATCACTGTTATCTATGAGGCTATTGTTGCTGAGTTTGCCATCTAGTGCTTGATAATAAAGCTTGCATAATCTGAATATATCCAATCTATAGAAATTCATAATGTTTAAATAAAGAACTAAGAAATTTGGGGGCAAACAGAATTTCAACAACTTAAAATAAAATTTTTATGAAAAGCAAACAAAATTCTACATTGGATACAAGGATTATGTAAAATAAACATTTTAAAACTGATTATAAGCAATGATGGAATTGTGTAAACTAAATATTGATAAAAATATTTTCTTCAGTGAAGAAAAAAACGTTATCAAAAGGCAAATAAATTGTTTCTATCAATTCTGACTACTTTCTACAAGAACTTCTCTTCATTTTCAAGTTTATTAAAATCATCTAACTTTTTTAATCTATTTATTTCCATTAAGCATCACATGATAAGCTATTGAGCTTAGATTGAAAATATTTTTTGTGTTTTCAATTTCATTCTCATAGTTTTGTAGTTAAGTAGAGATAAAAGGTGGTTGCTAGAGGGTTGCATTAGATCCTAAGATCTAGATGCAGTGCTCTCAGATCCAAAGCTCCTCACTGACGAAGGCCACAAAGCTAGTCTGGGGATATTGGATGAGTAGGCA
Organism: Epiperipatus broadwayi; assembly: GCA_028023455.1. Taxonomy (NCBI): domain Eukaryota; kingdom Metazoa; phylum Onychophora; class Udeonychophora; order Euonychophora; family Peripatidae; genus Epiperipatus; species Epiperipatus broadwayi. The sequence goes on along the minus strand of JAQFVV010006553.1, from coordinate 237,990 downwards.
TTGGATAGGGATTTTATGCACAAGCCTTCTGGCATCCATTGATTACTCTGTTTAGCACAGGTGGCAATACTGTATGGAGAGTTTTGCTCTATTTATTTCCTTTAATATTATTCTCTTTTTAAACATTTGTTCAATTTCAACTCTTTTTTTTGTTTGTTTATTGATTTTCTTAATTAAAAAAAAAATTCACATCTCTTTCAATACATTTATATCTTAAATTTTATTTTTCCAACCTGAATTTTTTTAATTCTTCTCTAAAGTCATATTTATAATATACCCAGTCTCGTATACTTTCTTTTTAATTATCTAGTCATCAGTTTAACATACATCAAACAAAGCATTTAACAAAGCATTTTTAACATCCAGCTTCATATGGTATCAGAATCTAACCATTGTGATTATTAACATTTGCCATTTCTTCCATTATTATTTAACAATTATGTGATTATTTAAAAGTATAACCCAAATATGTTTTTGCTATTGATTTGGTTTTAATCACATTCACTTTTATTTCATATTATCTAAGGATTTCTGAAATCTTACTTAGTTTTTTTTATATATGTCATAGCATCGACTGGGAGGCGAACCCACAACCGTCTGCAACCAACTACTTACTTGCAAGGTGACTGTGCTGACCTCTCGGCTAACAACGCTTGACTCAATCTTACTTAGTTTTTTTTTAATTTCATTCAGAAAATACTGTCATATTAGCAAAACTGATACAACAAACTTTTCTTTCTAAAATGCTAAAATCTTCTATTTTACCACTAAACATCACATGATCACCATTTCTTATGCTTGCTCATAACTGTTATTAAACAGGCAAAACTCTCCATACAGTAGTGCCACTCAGTGCAGGCCAGAGTAATCAATGGATGCCAGAAGGCTTGTGCATAAAATCCCTATCCACGGCTCCTCACTGATGAAAGCCACAAACTGTATGAGTAGGCACTAGAGAGGGATTTTATGCACAAGCCTTCTGGCATCCATTGATTACTCTGGCTTGCACTGAGTGGCACTACTGTATAGAGAGTTTTGCCTGTTTTAATCTATTTTGCCTAAACAACATTCATTTAGAATTTCATTTAAAAATCAGGCAATGTTAAGATGACCATTTAATTTTCTGTCTTATACACAAACTTTTTTTTTATAAAGATATTTTCATTTCTATTTTTAAACTTTAGAACATCAATCTCATTAACTCAATTCATTTTAGTAGGAAATAGTTTTTAAATAGCAATGAAGCAAATAATAGCTTTCTTTTTAGTTTCTCTTTATATTTTTTGTGTTTTTATAATCTAAATTCAAATTTCTTTTCATATAAAAGCAGTTTAATCTATTAAAAATATATCCATTTAAGACATTTTACATCATTTCTTATATTTTATTTATCATTCTTTTTCTGTATTGCCATAATAACTATTGAAAAAATTTCCTGGCTATCGTCTTAAACTAATAAATTATAAACATTAAATTTTACTGTTGATAATTTTTAAAAATGTAATTAGAATCTTTTTATTTCTTTTTAACTTTTTTAGTTTTGATCTTAATTAAAACTTTTGCAACATATTCCTTCATTATATCTTTTTTATTTTTAATTATTTAATTATTTTTTTTTTACAGTAAACTGTTGCAAACTTGTTGTTTGTATACTACAAATGACTAACACATTTTTGTTGTTGTTGTTGTTGATTTAATAGATAAAGATGAAACAGCATTGAAACAGTTCATTACAGGGGAAAGATCTCTCTTCAACAGATTCTCATAGAGGAAATAATGAAGGGAAACCATACTTATTAAGTCTGCTAATTGCCAAGTAGCGGTGGTTTGAGAAGCTGTTTGTCCTTTTATTTTCTTGCTAATAATATTTAAATATTTATTTATCAATTATTACTGGATGCTTAGAAATTGGCTATGGATTAATTACTTGAAAGAAAAAACCCACGTTTATTCAACCCAGATTCAAAGCCAAGTTATAAGCCTGGAGATATATTCTCCACCATTGTATAAGAGCTTTCATTTGGTTTTAATAAATTTACTTTTTTAATTAATAATTTACTATATGTTTCTATATTTACTACGTCCTTTCTTTTACTCTTCCTTTTACACTGAAATTATTTTATTCTACTATATACTAAATCACCCTACTTGCTTTTAAATTGTTCTTCATCAATATATAATATCTTTTTCCTAGATTTATCAGTTTAATATTTACTATTAATCTTTATATGATGTCATATACTTTTTTTAATGTTTCTATATTACATTTTCTTTTTCCTATGATTTTAATGATTATCTTTTTTCTGAAACAAGGTTTTTTTTGCTTTTTAAATTTTTTATCTCATATAACTGATACACGTGATCACGTAAATGTGAAAAAGATAAATGATCTCCAATATACATATGTCATGTTGTAGTGGTTGTAATAGCCTAATGGAGCTTGAAAGTCTGTGTTCAAATCCCTTTATATTACATCTAAATTCCAAGAATATAAATTATACTTGTATTCAAATATTACAAATTTAGCTTGTATCCTGTTCATCCCTTTTCTATATATTTGAATGGACAAGGTCCTATACATGAGGGGTCAGATTGACTTAAAGTCAACATGGGTATAACAATAATATTGGCATCAACAAGGGATTTTGGAATTCCATCATCAGATTTTTAATGGTATGGATGGTTGAAGAGTGGAATAGATTAAAGCCTGGCCATTAAAGTATGAAGATTTGCTATCCTAATATAAACTGAGCACTGATTATATATGTGTGTGTGGTAGATGATGATCTGGACCAATCGAGCATAAAATACTTATATTGGAGAACATTTATCTTTTTCACATGTATGTAACCTATTATCTATATATATTTATTTAAATAATTTTCGTAATTGATTTTAATTTATTTTATTTTTAATCTTCTATGATAAAAATTTGATTTTGTTATATATAGAAATAAATCCCCCCCCCCTCCATATGTCAAGCCGTCGGCCGGGCGCTAACTTCTCGGCCACCAACGCTTGACGTAAAATATTTATTTTTAGCATCTTTTTTCTTATTTTCATTGTCTTTTTTTTTTTTTACTTTGTCTTGTTTTATTCTAATTTCTTTTTTTTTCTTTTTAATCACTTGCTAAAATAATGTCTATATCGAATGATAATGATTTGGAATTATGTGGATAGTAGTTTATTACAGTATTTCAATGGCAAAAACTATATTTCAAACTCTGGAGAGAAACAATAATCGCAAACTATTCTGAATACTATTACGTTGAACATTTTTATGGATATGAGACTGCCTTTCATATATTCATCAATCAATTCTTTTTTTTTTTTCAGTTTTTAAAATTTCATTTTTCTTTTATTACAATCAATTCTAAACTAGTTGTAGAATGTGCACATATTCCTAAACCAAGTGAAATTTATTCTTATCACCTAAAGCTTTTGGTAAATAATTATTTTTTTAAATCTTTACAACATTGAATCGTTTTATTAAACTATTTAGTATTGTTCGACGCCCTGCATTGTATCACCAGGCAACGCGGCAGTACCATCAAGAACAAAAGGTGGGATGATTGTGTTAGAATGATTATTGAGTGTTATAGTAGTAAGAAATGGGATAGAAGAATAGATTCATTAATAAAGAATAGGGAGTTAGAGAGATGGAGAACTAGTATGGAGAGTAAAAAGAGTTTAAATATTGTTATATCCACCAGTCTGATTGTGCCAATGTTATATCCGCAAGTCTGACTGTGCAGCCAGCAAATAAATATACACAATAAGACTCACAATATTTTACATTATCAGAATAGCGAATAGTCTGCAACAACTATATCTCCATCGTTCGCTAATGATCAATTCCCATGCTGTTCTCTTGCATCGAATGCTCTGCAACGAATGTTCTGTAATGAATGCTCTGAATACACTCTGTATTCTCTGGCAACAAATGCTCTGCAATGAATGCTCTGCAACGAATTCTCTCCAACAAATGGTCTGCAATGAATGCTCTCCAATGAATGGTCTGCAACGAATGCTCTCCAACGAATGGTCTGCAACAAATGCTCTCCAATGAATGGTCTGCAACGAATGCTCTCAATATCTCCGCTGCAGTCTCCCCATCTCTGTGGGCTCTTTCAGCTACACTCGTGGACTACATTTCTACTGGGTGCTGGTAATTAACCGCAAACACTGAGACATCTTTACTTGAATTGAACAGATGTCTACTGGCATTGTACCCTAAATACTGCCCTGCTAGTTGTTACCCAGTCTTCTTATCGCTCCCTGATAACTGCAACAATTAATACACCATCCAATAAGGTATCGTCTCTTATCCAGAAATATTTGCAATCAGCAAATATCTCTTGGAATTGTCGATCGCCAATATATCAATGCCTTAATTAAATTCCACAGTTATCAGCGCGCGATCTAAAACAACCTCTCGAATAAATTCTAGTTTTTTCTGGAGTGCACAAAAATGTCTGCCATCCCTACAAAACACTACAAATATATATAGAAGTAAACAGAACATTAGGTGTGAGTTAATGTATGATAATAGTAAGGAAAGTAGTTTATTGTTTAAGGCTAGAATGGGATCTTTAGCAACAAGATAATATACATGTAAATGGAAAAATATGGGTGATTTAGTCTGTAAATTGTGTAAGGAAGGAATAGAAAATATTAGGCATCTGTTAATTGAATGTAAATGCTTGAAAACAGAAAAGGTACAAATAATGAAGTTATGGAAGAATAAATATGAACAAAGTGATTATACAGAAAGTGAGTTATTGGTTTTTATGCTGGATTTGGGAAAAGATAAGAGGGATTTATATATCAAGGCCATAGAGTTGACAAAGATTATGTTGTGGAAATGGGATGGAACAGATTATGGGAAAACTTAGGGTGGGGAATGGAAAAGGAAGGTAAAGTGGCTAACAGGTTTCTCTGGGCATAGTGTTGAGAGATTCCTCACTCCGTTTAAGGAGAAGTCACAGCGTATCACATCACATCATACAAGCAATAAATTTCTATCAAAGAAAATCGAACAGTACCAACTATTTATGCCACGAAAAATTTCAATATTTAACTCCTTTTATTTTTATTTGTAATCCATAATTTCTTGTAGTTTTTGCATTTTTATTTTATCTCAATCTACTATTATCATTATGCAATAATATATGAAGACTTTTTAAACTTTTTTTTCATATGATTTTAACCACTATATCAGGGGTGCCCATCAAGTCGATCATGATCCACCAGTCGATCGCAAAGCCAATTTTGGTCGATCGCGAGGCCAATCTGGTAAGAGCCATCGGATAACAAGTGAAACAGATTAACTCAAGATTTTTAAGTTTTTTTGTTCTAAATTTTTTTCCAATTCTAGATAGGTGAAGTCCACTAAGTCGTATTATTACTGAAAATAATATTTTTAATCTTAACTTAATGTAGTTAATTTGAATTAATAAATATTGTTAATAATTACTCATGTTGCTTTAATTTCCCCAGACAATAGTTTTTTGGCCCATTAAATAATTATTTTTTACTAGTAGATATATAAAAATAGTATGTATTTCACACCTTCCTCCACTTAGACTACGCTTATGACAACAAGTCAATTGCAACACATCTTAAAAATAAAAAGTAGATCTTATGAACAGAAAAGTTGGCCACCCCTTCTCTATATCACCAAAATTTTTACTTGGCATATGCACCCAAATAATCATGTAATGTCTTGGCTTTAACCATCATTGCAATTTACAAAACTATTTTCTGATTTTGTTATGCATTATATTTAATTTATAAAGTATTTACAATAAATGTCATTTAAAGAAGGTAACAAATCTTCTGTCATGCATTTTTACAAATTTATGCAGACTCGTTTATGAGCATCAATTTAAAAAGCATAAGTGGATCACTTATATTTTGAACTTATCATTATATAAGTCAACCTTTGCTCAGCATACTGAGATCAGGGTGTCTATTGGTGCCTGAATTATAGCTTATTAAATGAATTGTACAAATGGGTGAGTGCACATAAATTCATAAGGCCACATGACTGGAGGTTTGTTACCTTCTTTATATTACATACTTAGTCAGTGGTATGTAAATAGACTATTTATTACAATAAAAGTAATTATTTATTCCACAATTCTGACCAGTTTAATGTTCTGATAAAATGTCAATCTCAAGAAATAAAAGTTCCTGGATTAAAGCTTAACCTGACATTTCCAGAACTTGAATGTCACATATCCTTCTGAGAAATTAAACATTTGATTATTTTTTGCCTATGCAATTTATCATGGTGATAAATTGCCACTAGAGGGCTTAAATATTATTGAATAACAAATAATGTAATCATATATATATAATAGGTTCTTTTTGCTAATTTTCAACGTAATTAATAGTAATGCATTTTTAAAGTAAAATTTATAAAATACTAGAGAGATTACTTAGAAGATATATTTATTTCATACATCTAATGTTTGTTAAATTTAAAATCTGGTATTGCTGAGAAATTGAAGAGAATAGAAACTGATATAAGTAGTACCATGACTCTTAAGTGTTACACCTGTCTATAATGTTTATATTCAAGGTATATTATTTTTATTAGCCTCTTTTTATGAATCAGAAATAAGCTTCATTATCTGTGTGCAGATCACACACACACATATATATATTAATTGATAACAACACATTAGAATATTGTGAATGAGCTAAAAAATATTTATAAAACTTTCACTATCTGATATACAATGGAGCTCGGAACTATACTATATTTTATTCCAAACCTCTCTCATGTACAATGAATATAGCATATATTAGTTCATGTTTAGTTAATAAATTTTGATCATAATCGAATACATATTGTTTATTGGACTGCAAGTGTACATTATTTTTCAATATGCACACATATATAACACAGTCACTTTTATATGTATATCATGCATATATAAATTATGATTATAGTATAAACAACATTTTTAAAAAATAAAAATAATATAGTTATTAATAATAAATTGAGGGGACACATTTACATATACTTTAATGAATGTAAGTCATCTCATCTATTCTATGAAAAAATGAAAATAAGTAAAAAAAAAACAAACAACTTACTATAGCTTATTTTTATTCTTTAAATAAAGTAAATAATGAAATGGTTGATGTTTGTTGAAATTAAATATGTTCTGGCCAATATCCTTTTTTTTCCCAATAACTTTTTTCTCTTATAAAACATAACAGACTAGTTTCTTTAACAAGAAATTAATGTTGTTAAATCAGTATCAACTTTAAGTATGTTCTAAGATTTTGTAAACTTTTAGCACTATTCTTAGAAAATATCTTTTATTATATAAAATACTACACATCAAATTCAAAATGGATAATAAAGAAAGAATAAAATCTATGGGCTTTCAACATAAATGTAAGACATTTTATTAATGAATAGGATCATTACAATGCTTTGAGATAAAAAAAAGTGGTGCTGGCATAATTTAAAATGTATTTACAATTTTTATTTTTAAATATGAGGAATTTGAACTCAGACTTTCAAGCAACCTTCAACTATCCACACTATCTCATATTACTGATACACATAAGCACACACATGTAAAAAAGATAATCACCAATATATGTGTTTTGTGCTGAACCAGCACTCATCAGTAGTTCCAGATTATCATCTCCCACACATATTTTTTTTATAAAAGTGATCACATATGCTCATAAATAATAAATGGCTAATTGACTACTGTAAAATGTATTCACTTTCAAAATTTAAATGTTGTTTTGTTTTTTTATTTATAGTTTTAATTTGTTTGTTTGCATTTTTTTGATAGCATATAATTAAAGTTATGTACTTTGCAGTTCCACTGCATTTATACTATTTTGTTTTGAGATCCTGATTTGATTTTGTTCCTGGTGGTGTTTTATTTAAGTAGGTCCATTTGTAATTTCTATGTCCATATTCATGATCCATAATTTGTGTTTATCTCAAGATTTTGCATAAATTTATGAAATTTTAAAATTGTCCTTTTGCTTCATTTTCAGTGATACATATTTTTATCAAGAATATTATTATGCAGATTGGCAGTTGATATTGAATTAATGACTTTTAATGTATAAGGGTTATTTCTTTATATTAAAAAAATTATTAAATTCCATCTTAATAGTGCAGGTTGCATAAGTAAGATTGCCTCAGATCTTAAATTGAAAGTGACACTAAAATAGGGTATTATAATACTAAATCATCCGTGCACTTTACTACTGTTACACAATGCTTTATTTACCACTCTCTTTTACAGTTTACAGTTTCAATTGCCCCAGAAACTTTCTTCAGAATTCTTATATTCATTATAAATGAATATATGTTTAATAAATATTTTTATTTAATACATATTTTTTCTATTACATTGTTTAATTCATTAGCTCATTTTAATAAAGATTTTCAATAATTTTTAAAATGTGTGGTTTTTAAAGCTTGCCTCAGATATCAAAATTGATCAACCAAGCTATCCAACAAAATTAAAAGTAGCAAATTTATTCTAAAAGTTATGATAAAAATTGACAAATGTATAGAAGTTAATATATATCAGAGATGGAGAACCTTTTCATGTTGAATTCTGTAATCTAAAATTGCATTCATAAAACTTCATTTAGAATATATTTCAAAATACACCTGGGTCTCGTTTTATGCAGATTATTTTAATGCGATTTTGAAGTTATGCGATTCATATTTCTTCTTAATATCTTTCATATTTCACTATATTTATTAGATAGCAAGAAATTTAAATTACAAATAACTTATTTTGACTTGAAATACTTTTTTTTCTTCAAAAATATAACGTTATATTAATAGCAGCTAACATGAATATGGCCTGAAGCTGTATTTAGAATCTTAGCTTCTATGTAAATAACCTACTATACTAATGAGTAAATAATAATAATAGATTTATACATAAATATAAAAATATCACAATAAATATTCAAAAATTTTAAACTTTTAAAATGTATTTTGTTAGATATTAACAGAAATAAATATTTTTTTACATTTTTAAAATAAATAATAATGAAGATTTTATTGATTTTATAAACTGAAAATAATCTTTCTAATGATAGTGTATAATCTTTTTGTTTTGATTGCGATCTCATTTTTTTAATATAGAAACAGAAAACCATTATCACAGAACAAGACTGAAAGTGGCGCTAGTTGTACATTGCATCATGAATCTGATTTCTTACTAGTTCACAAACAAACGCATATTGTCAAATAGTGGTAATGATTAAAATATGTATGAAAAAATGTAAAATTAAATACTGTAGTTAATAAAAAAGTAAAATATGTTTGTCCTGTATTAATTTTTTTCAAATATTTGAAATTTTTTATTAGTCATAATTTATTTCCTTATTTTTTTAATGTGAATTTTAAAGTAATTTTTCATTGTTGCTTTGCTTTTATGCCGATTTCTGAAAATTATAAAACCTATCCCCCATTTTCAAAGGTAAGTTAAGTCTATTTTTGTGCAATTTCTTTTGTGCATGTCTTCTGAGGAATCTATCTACTGCATAAAACGAAACCCAGGTTTATACATTATTTTGTAAAAATTTAACTATTTGAAATAAAAAAAATTATAAATGCAATGCAATCTTTCTGCATTTTCCCCTTTAATGTAAAATATTGTGCTTCCTATGAGTAGCATAATATTGATGAGCAGAAGATCTTATTTTGAGAAAAGACAATATATTACATTTCCCAGTCTTCATTTAAAATTGTTTTTTTTTTATTCAGCATTCTTTTACTTTTCTATGACATGATGGGAGTAACCAAAATAATAATAAAAAAAATCAATCAAACAAACAGTATTAATTAGATTGCATAACTACATTGGAATCACAAAATGTGATATCAAACTACACTAAGGTGTGATATGTTGGACTATTTCCAACATTTATGAGTGAATGTTGAATGTATTACTTACGTAATGAATATGCACTTTAAAAATTATTAATTACAATAAGCATATAATAACTGAAACACACAGGCTTATTATATACCTGTGTCTATATATGTAATATATAGGGTATATGAGCACAGACTTTCACATACCCCACCACTCTCCACTCATAACACTGATACACTTGCACATACATATGTTGAAAAGATAAATAATCACCAATATACGTATTTCATGCTAACCAGAAATCATCAGTTGGTCCAGATTACCATTTCCACACATATATGCTATAAATGCTCAGATATATATTAAGATAGCCAATCCTCATACTTTAATGACCAGGCTTCAATCTACTCCACACTCCAACTCTTCAACCGTCCATTCATTTAAAAATCTGATGATGAAATGCTCAAAGGCCACCCTGAGGCCGAGATTCTTGTCAACCCATGTTAATTGTTATAATTATTTTCTGATAAATAATCCCCCTCCCCCCAAAAAAAAAAATAGCAATAGTCTACAGCTTTCATATCAGTTTATTCTTTATATTTTCTTTTATTTTTACTTATAAGCTATTCTCACATGGTGAGGATAGATATTTTTTACTAATTCTAAATGCATAACTGTCTTTCTCCAATCGGATTTATTTCAGAATATATGAAATACACAACTTAAGAGATTTTTTAAGGATATGGGATAAACTGATTTTTTTTTAATCTCAATAATTTTATTAAGAGTGTACAATGTTACAAGATGTAAATTAAAATAATTAATTACAAATCTTGGTTATATGTAGTAAAAAGTATATACAAACTGTACCATGTAATCAATAAATTGAAATATCTAAATAATCGGGTTAAGAAATAATCTGTTATCATTATCTACTACTACCACGCATGTAGACTGAACAATCATCCACACTCTTGATAGATGATACACTCGGCTATATGACGATTAATAATCTTGGGCTTCACCACAGGAAAAAGGCACCCACATCTCTGCATCAATGAAAATTTATGCGGAGTATCACTAAGGTTATATATCCAAATTGCGATCTACTGATTAAGTAGCAAAAGCGTCTGATGTTTGGGATAATGATATCCCATTTTCAGAGTAGGTTAAGTTTGGGATCGCATTGAATGTTATGAAGGAATCATCATGTTAATGTAATAAGATCCCATGTCTCAACAAATCTAACATTTGAAGCTACGAGCTTGTCACGATGTTTAATTTTAATTAGTTTTTTAATTATAAAGCCTTCTTCCTGAATATGTCCGGAATTAAAGATTATTTTGCAGCGGGTGGTCCAGAACGCATAATTAATGAATAAAGATAGTTTTATAATTGGGATTGATCTTGTTTTGATACTGGTTTTTTTTGCACAAATTATAAAAAAAATTTCCATCAAAGATATTCATCTATTTTTTTATTGTGAAACATGTCAATCATTGGTAGCCGAGAGGTCAGCGTAGACGGTTGTCGCGGGTTCGCTTCCCGGCTGATGCTATGACATATGAAAGAGAAAAAAACTACAACATTATATTTATACTTGAGTGAATTTTATAAATAATCAAAATTTTTAATTCATTTTATCTTATCGTTTTAATGTGAGGACCGCCAGCAATCAGACACAATTTTATACATATTTATCAATTTTCTATATATTTATAATTAAAACATTAGATTCATATTAGGTTGTTAGTATTTTCAATCACATCAATGAATTACCAAAAGGCATATTTTTGATCACACATAATGCAATATTTTACGGTATTTACATTCTATTAAAAACATATCACGCATATTCATTCTTTTAAACATTGAACTTGTTATTTATTGATAGCCCCAGTTTCAGTTTTTCTTTTTTTTTTGAGGGAAGTGGGACTAAAATATGACCCCAAAATTCCTTGTGAAAAAATTACGGCTGGTTCAGGAATGGCATGGTTGTAGCGGTAATTACAGTGAAACAACTACATCTCAATTGATTTTGAGGCAGGTTTTTCTTTTCATAAGTGAAATAGGAACAACTTGAAATATTATGTAAACAATTACGCGTATGGATTCCTGATTAATAAATAAAGGGAATGAAGGGTGGGAAGAGAATGAGAGAGCATAAAACTGCGTCCATTATGTAATTCGCCCAGATTTTTTTAAAACTTTATCTTAGGCTAAGGAGTGGTTTAAATAAAATGATAGATACTAATATATATAAACATATTTTTTTTTATATAGATTTTTTTTTAATTACAACAGTTTTGTTAAAAATAGTAACTAAAAAAAAAAGTTTCTTTGCTATCTTTTTTCCAATAGAATTTACGACTCTTCGGAAATGATTAAATCAAAATGCTGATAAATCTACGGTTCTTAGTAACCGAGGAATTAATCTACAAAGGTCATGCTACATTAGTTTTGTTTACATTTTAATTTTTATTTATAAGTCACATAGTTTGTTTTTTTTATGTGTGAAATGTTGGAATGATGACAAAAAAAAAATCGTGGAAATATAAAGAATATATTAATCATAACGCTGGCTTTTTAAACTCCGATTTTATCGGTGACGGAAAAATTTTTTTTGTTTCTCTTTCTTTTCAGCAACGTAATTACGAAGGAATTACATTTTACTGAATTTTTGCAAAGTGGGTGGTTTAAAACGATGAACTATTAAAAATGCATTCTTTTACTACATATTTTCTTTTTTTGACGGAACATTTTATATTATTCAAAGCTTGTCATACAATCACTAAATATACAAAGCGGTTGCGACTATAATTACTCTTTTACTTCTTTGAAGAATCGCATGTATTAAACCAACCCCCTCCCTATTTCTCTCCTCTATTATTATCCTTGTCATTTAAGATTTTAAAAAATAATATGAAACCTTTCTTCAGCCACTATATTCTTATAAACGAGTTTTCATTCAACTGTCATATTTTAAACAAGACCCTCTTTGTATAAATTAAATATCTAATTATTTGAGATTAGTATAAAGTGTGGAATTATACCTATTAATTTTTATGAATACATTTCAATATTTTTTTTATGTGTCATAGCATCAGCCGGGAAATGAACCCGCTAACCCGGGACAACTGCTTGTAAAGCAGCTGTCGTTTCAATTTTATTAAAGAATGATCGATCTTTCTCAAAAAAAGTCAGTTAATAAGATTGTTTATACGTATATATAAATACAACTATGTTTGGATAAGAATCATGAATGAATCGGTAGCTCATAATCTGAACATGCCCGACGATGTGCGGCAAGTAAAATTTAAGAATCTTTCTAATTTTCGAGGAAGTTCGATTTTTTTTTGTCCTGATAATCAGTCTATAATCAATCTAGTTACATTCAATGTTAATTAGTAAATAAATATCAATCCCTTTTCTTAACTTGAGAGTAAATAAGAATGAAAAAATGCTCAACTATTACCGTTCTTTCATTAATTCTCTGCATAGGGGGTTTGAACTCAGACTTTCACACGACCCTCAACTATCCACGCTATCTCATACTGCTGACACATTTGATTACACACATGTCGAAAAGATAAATAATCACCAATATTCGTATTTCGTGCTAAACCAGCACTCGTCAATTGGTCCAGATTATCATCTCCACACATATATACAATCAATGCTCAGCTTTGGGGTGGATTGGATTGAAGCCTGTCCATTAAAATAGGAAGATTGGCTATCTTAATATAAGCTGAGTATTGATTGTATATTATGTGTGGAGATAATAATTTGGACAAACTGACGAGTGCTGGTTTAGCACGAAATCTTTTCGACATGTGTGTGATCAAGTGTGTCAGCAGTATGAGATAGCGTGGATAGTTGAAGATCGTGTGAAAGTCTGAATTCAAAACCCCTATGTGTTACATATTGGAGTGCAGGTATGAAAAAGCCTGAACTGTAGAAAAAATTCATATATTAATTCTCTGCAGAAGTTGTTGGAAAGCTCTTTATTCTGTAGTGAACAATTTAAAAATTTTTAGTTTTTTTTTTTAATCTAATAAGAATTTTTAGTATTAATATTTAAATACTGAAGACCATTTAACTTTGAAATAATTATTTCTGCATTTGAAATAATGTTTTGACTACTGATAACCCAATAATTAATATACATTTATTTTATTTTCAAATAACATCCAAATAATACACAAGAGAAGTTTATTATATATATAAATAATACAAATTATTTGTTGTTAATATAATTAGATCTAGTGTCTGAATATTCTAGCTCCTCACTGAAGTGAACCATATGCTCGAAACCAATTGTTCTGGAGATAAGAATATTCCAGATAGAGATTTTAAATATTTTCTCTTACCGCACTTATCAATTAAGAACTTGTTTGAGCTATTGGTACACTCTCTATATTACATATTTGTAAATACAACTCATAAAAGCAATATCAAGCTATATATGACTTACTTTATTGATTATTAAATATTTAATATAAACAAAAATGATATTAATTTGTAATGAATTCTCATATCATATACACATTATTTAAGCCTATAATAAAAGTTTTTTTTTTTTTTTTTAGTGCTTATTAAATAAAAATACTTCATGTGAATGACTTTTAGATGTGAATAAGCATGTCCGACTTAGATTATCAGATGCTGTCATGTAAGACAGGATGTTTGTTTGTCAAACGTTAGGTAGTGATTTCTGAAGTAAATAATTTTTTCTGCTCTTTGCTATTTTATCTTGCAATTTTCAATCATTTAAGTTTGTACAGAGTCCTGTTCTCAAGATTAGATCTTCTCTTGCTATGAATCATAACTATGCATTAAAAATGACATGGTTCTGTGTTTTTGTGCAACTATATTAACATGCTTTACTTACATGCATATCTTGCCTCTTGCAAAGATAACAACCAAGGAATCCCAGTGCATTATCATTATTTTGAAACTTTGTGCAAAAAGAGAGAGAATTTGGAACAAAAATTTCATTTTCAGAAAAGCCTGTATATTTATACATCCCTATTTAAAAATTATCCTGCTTACTATCAAAGTGGAATAAACTTAAAAAAGAGAATATAATAAGAGCCTGTCTTGTACAATCTAACCGAGTTGCTATGCCTAGCAGATCACTTATTAAAACAATAGAAATAATTATAAAATCGATAACTAAAACAGGAAAAGTTGTAATAATAAGATAGGTGTTTGAATACTAATTTCTCCCCAACATATGTGCTTGTAGTAAAATTTATTTTCCAAGGAAGAAAAATTTTAATTGAACAAGCAGAGATAATTATTAGATTTTTCAAAATAATAGATCATCACATGATCACCATTTCTTATGCTTGTTTATAACTTTTATTAACACAGGCAAAACTCTCCATACAGTTCTACTCAGTGCAAGCCAGAGTAATCAATGGATTCCAGAAGGTTTGTGCATAAAATCCCTATCTAGTGCCTACTCATCCAATATCCCCAGACTAGTTTCTAGCTTGTGGCTAGGTGGAGTGCTCTCAGATCCAAAGCTCCTCACTGATGAAAACCACATGCTAGAAACTAGTCTGGGGATATTGGATGAGTAGGCACTAGATAGGTATTTCATGCACAAGCCTTTCTGGCATCCATTGATTACTCTGGTTGGCACAAGGTGGCACTACTGTATGCAGAGTTTTGCCTATTTTAAGAATAGACCATCCAGCAAAAGAAAACTGCATAATGTTGTGATCATATTTATGATGGAATCAATTTGATATCTATAATTTTTAAATTTTTTAGATGTATTATTGGAAGCTAATGGTATTAAAACTTGGTTCTATGATTATACCAGAACCATTCTATCAATATTAACACTCCAGCATTAGATTAAGAGAGTTCAAAAGCAAAACAAAAACTGTTATTATTTATTGTATATTGTTATTATATTAATATCATTATAAGTTTACCCTTTGGAGGTAATAATGTATAAATTGTTATATGATACTGGCACTATAAACCCAACATGTGATTACAGATTTTTTGCACAACACAGAGACTGACCTATCATTTTTACTTTAATTAGAAAGAAAAATTAGTAAAAAAAGAATTTGGATGTACTCATGTTTAAAGCAATGTGCAAAGGATTATATTACAATTAGAAAAATCAAAATGCAAAAGTTCTTTTTATATGATCATTAACAAGCTAATTACAAATGTAATAGAGAAGAAAGAGTCAAAAGAATTGATAAAAAGTGGTAAGAAAGCAAGAAATTGTTTAAATTGGATATTTGAATATACAATATTGTAGGAGAACAGAAAAGTGGCTGTTAAAAATGAAGGGTTTGAGGTATTATCAGTAGTGGAAACATATTTAAGAGAAGAACTTGCGCTGGAAGACTTGGTATGGCACGGTATAAATAGAAAAAAAAGAGTAGTGATATAGGAGTCATGTCAAAAAAAATTATTTAAATATTGTTAAATGTTAGGAATATTTGTGTTTTGAGAAAGAGTCAGGTAGACAAGAATAGATAGTGGCTATAATGTATTTGGCCACTGAAAATAGTCAAACTATAATGGAGTGGATTAGTAGCATATATGAATGCCTACTTAAGGATATACAAAGTTTTAAAAAGGAAGAAAATAATGGTCACAGGGAATATTGAAGAAACAAGAATGGACAGCTTTAGAAATATTTTTGTCAGAGAATGAATTTGAGCTTTGGAAATGTATCAAATATGTATGAGGGCAATACACATGGTCTAGAAATAATATATTTCACACAATATATATTAGTAGAGAAAGAGGAAATAAATAAAATACGGAAAATTAAAATGTTTGATAATGAAGATAGCGTATGTAATAATGATAATAATTACATTATAATAGAAATAGTTAGTAATGTGATGGAAAATAATAATAAAAATAGAAAGATTAGTGAAAGGTGTGGATGAAGAATGAACGATAAAAATAAGTCAGAAGTATATAAAATAAAAATAGAAGAAATCATAGAAGAGTTTGTTGGGAATGAATATAAGAATTGGTGTGATAAAATAGGAAAGAGGCAAATAGGATGTTCAGTGGGACTATTCAGAAGAATAAAATAGAAAAGTGTGAATTAATAAAAGAGAAGAAAAGAACATGTAATGTGCTATTAAAAAACCAAAAAAAGCGAAAAAGATGTTACTATTAAATGGAAAAACTATTTTAAAAAAAGAAGTTGGCTAAAATAGATAATTATAGAAACAATGAAATTAACTAGTAAATTATTAGAGGATATCAATAAAAGTGGAAGAGATGGGAACAAAAAATTTTGTGAATATATTAAAAGAAGGAAAGTTGGGGAGTGAGAAATCGTATTACTAAATGATGAGGAAAAAGAATGTAACTTTAGAGAAGAATTAGAGAAAAATTAGATGTGAAAGACAGAATGATAACAAACATAAACACACATAGTAATGGAAATATTAGTTTTACTAAAAATAAATTGAATGGGAAGGAATTGAAATGTGGAAAGGCAAGAGGTTTAGATGAATGGGCAGCAGAGATGGTGTTGAAATTGGGAAATAGGGCAAAATTAAATCTAGTATCATGCTTTAATAAGATGACACAGAAGGGAGAATTTCCAGATAGCTGAAGTAATACAAGAGTAAGGCTATTATTTAAAGAAAAGATAAGGATCATAGAATGTTAAACCATTATAGACCAATAGTGGTAATATCAATGTTATATAAAGTTTTTTATACATGGTGGCTGGAAGGGTGGCAAAATGGATGTAAGAAAATAATATAGTGGGAGAAATAAAAATTGGTTTTAAATCTGATAGGCATTTAGAAGATAGTTTATTTGTAATCACACAACTTATAGATATGAATATGAATATAAGTAAATAGTTATATATGGTCTTTATAGATATAGAAAAGGCA
The DNA here is from genome assembly GCA_028023455.1 of Epiperipatus broadwayi. Taxonomy (NCBI): domain Eukaryota; kingdom Metazoa; phylum Onychophora; class Udeonychophora; order Euonychophora; family Peripatidae; genus Epiperipatus; species Epiperipatus broadwayi. The sequence continues at coordinate 220,199 of JAQFVV010006553.1, read as the reverse complement.
TATGATAGAGTATATAGAAATAGATTACGAATAAATTTAACAAATTTGGGAATGAATGAAACTTTAGTGGATCTTATTAAGAAATTGTATGAAAATAATTACTATACATATCAATTAGGAAATATAGAATCAGAGTTAAAAATAGAGTGAGACTAAGGCAAGGATGCCCTTTGATACCTATTTTGGTTTTTGTTATATTTGAGAGAAATGGAGAGAGCAATAAAAAAACTAGGAAGAGTGGTAAAGATACCATTAATAAATGGAAAGGGAGTGTATATATTATCAGGTTTTATTTGCTGATAATATGTTCTTATGCACAAAAAGTGGGGAAGATATGGAAACTATGCTGAAGATGTGCACAAGGGTGGATAAAGAGATGGGGATTAAATTTAGTGAAGAAAAATCAAAATTAATGATGATAAATGCTGAGGAAAGAAAAGATAAAAAAAATTATCATTAGGGAATTGGTAAGTATGTATAACTATTTGGAATTTCTCTTAAGTAATCAAAGAAATTGCTTGGATGAATGGAAGAAAAAAATTGATAAACGAAGTAAAGAAAAGAAAGGGACTGTGTTTTTTAAGCAAGAATTATATGGAAGGGAGAGCAAGTAACAGGGTTAACTTATGATAATAATGCACTATGTGTTAGTAAAGGGTATTAGATTACTTAGAAAAAGTACAAAAAGAAGTAGAAAGACATGCATTAGATGCAGATGTGTGGATGGCAAAGAAAGCAGTTCAAGGAGAAATGGGATGTTCATGTTTTTATAAGAGATGGAAAAAACAAAATGTTCAGTAGATTGCATTTTATGGATAGTAAGTGGATAGCAGTTATGAGTAAAAGATAGCAACAAGATGGATGAGAAAGATAGTATGGTATGCAGAAGATGTGGATAAATGATTCATGTCAGTATACTTGTACGAAAGATGATAAGATTGTGTTAGGATTGTTGAGTGTTATAATGGCAAAGAATGGGATAAAAAATAGATGCATTAATAAAAAATAAAGAATTGGAGAGATGGAGAACTAGTATGGAGAGTAAAAATAGTTTAAATATATAGAAGTAAATAGAATATTGGGTGTGACTTAATTTATGATAATAGCAAGGAAAATACTTTACAGTTTAAGGCTCAAACAGGATCGTTAACAACAAGAAAATTTACACATAAATGGAGAAATGTGGATGTATTAATCTGCAAATTATTTAAGGAAGGCATGGAAAATATTAGGTATCTGCTAATTGAATTTAAATGCTTTGGGTGGAAAGGGTGTAAATAATAGGAGAATAAATATAAACAAAGTGATTATACAGAAAGTAGGTTCTTATGCTGGGGTTGAAAAAAGATAAGAGGGATCTAAGGTCATAGTGGACAAAGATGATATTATGGAAATGGGATGGAATGTGATAGAGAAGAATATGGAAAACCTTAGAGTGGAGAATAGAAAGTGAAGGGAAAGTCACTAATAGGTTTCTCTGGATATAACGTTGAGAGATTCTTGACTCTGATAAAGGATAAGCCATAGTGCATCACATTGCTGGTGAAGACTTTAATTGGAACCAATACAATAACTCCATTGGCATTGTTCTAGATTTAGTGTATGCTGATAATTATGCTATTAGTATTAAATCAAAAATTATCTGCAGAATAGTGTTTATATTTGAATACAACTATAAATAAATTATTAAACCTTTGACTTTAAAAAAAACTCAGTAAATAAGGGGAAAATATTTAGGTCAACTTTTTCTTTCTATGATAAATCAAAATGTCTGTTGACACAGAGGGCACATGTATAACCAACAAGCACTCATATACAGAAGTGACTAGCAAGTTAGACATTGGAAGAAATAATAACAATAGGATAATTTAACAAATAAAGACAATCTGAATTCAAAATGAAGGTTCCATCAATCTACCAGTGATGACTTAATAAAACTGGATCTTTTCTCTTCCATACTGGAAATGCCAATACTTGAAAACAAAACTTGACATAAGGGCTTTCGAAGATAACAGAATTATTCAATGAGACAATACCAAGGAATTTATTTAGCTCATTCAAACATTTCTTCACCAACTGATCACTAATGCTTGCAGTAATGGATAAATATTGCTCTTTATATAAATTTTCAAATGAATTGCTATTTGAAAAAATAAGCTCCAAAAATTTTTGGGAATCCATCTTTGCTAAATTAATAGGAACATTTGTCGTTTGGTTATATGGTGAAGCACTATTACAAACATTTTGAAAACATATCATTAATATATTTCCTTCATTTAAACTTATGACAGAATCAGACCAAAAACAAATAGTGGTTTAGATGTCAATAAACATCACATGATTACTCTAGCTTGTTATGTGTGGCAATATGTATAGTGAGTTTTTGCCTGCTTTAAAACAGTTATACACAAGCATAAGAAGTGGTGGTCATGTGATGTTTATTGGCTTAAAACCAATCCTGCCTAATAGGATAGTGGTGGCTATGGCTATTAAAAAACCAAAGACACCAAAATGTATGGGTACTGAACTGAGTTCAGACCCATATAACTATATAAGCTAATGGGCTTGGATTAAAGATATTAAGGTGTTTTCAGTTTAAGACTCATAGTTTTGTAGTTAAGTGGAGATAAAAGGTGGCTGCTGGAGGGTTGCATTAGATCCTAAGATCTATATGCAGTGCTCTCAGATCCAAGACTCCTCACTGATGAAGGCCACAAGCCAGAAACTAGTCTGGGGATATTGGATGAGTAGGCACTAGATGGAGATTTTATGTACAAGCCTTCCGGCATCCATAGATTACTCTAGCTTGCTGTGTGTAGCAATATGTATAGTGAGTTTTGCCTGGTTTAGATGTCCTTATGAAAAACTTATACTTGATGGCAAAGTTAAAACTATTCTTTATAAAAAAAAATTACACAATATATATATATTCTTGTATACACATCCAATCGTGACAATAATATAAAAAATGGAATTACAGCATTATGGAATAGAGCCAAATAAATTTATTCACATGCCAGAGATTTAGTAAAAAATCAACATAGATCAAATAACTCATAAAAAAAACTTTAATTAGATAATAAAAACATCAAAACTATAAAACAAACAGTTAGTAAATCCATACATAATAAAGATGCCAATGAACAAATTTAAAAAAAAAACTCTGCAATCAATATAATATCATAATAACTTTACCAAGCCATAACATATTGTGAGGAATTCTAACCTCTACAAAACTTAAATATAAAATGCTGAAAAACAAGAACTGCCTCTATGAAATTCATAGATGGATATAGAGTGAGGAAATTAGTCATTTCATTAAAAAAAAACACAAAATAATAACTAGAGGTGAAAAACAGATGAGCTGAAAGAGTAGATGGTGCATGTACCAAATAATACGTATTCAATTAGGATAGCACAAAAGGAAAAAAAAATAAAAAGATAACAAATTGAAAGAATATGCTCACATGACAAAGGCAAATAAGTTCTTAGGACAACCTAGTGTCATAATAAAGAATGTCTAAAAACGACTCATTAATCAACTAGATTATTGAACGTATTTGCAAAAACGTAAAGTTTGAATTCAACTAGATAATAGAAGTATTCCAACATATACCTACAAGTAAAACGCTGTAATCACAAAGTTTTAGACTAACAATAGATCCAGTTATTTACTGGAATAAGTATTTTTATTTATTTATTAATCGCTATAACGGAAACAAAAGTAACTACCCCCCACTGTGTTATTGCCGTTTCAATTATAGAAGTTTAAAAAAGTTATGATTATTTAAATATAACATTTTTTAATCACTATGTAAAATTTAATGATTAACATTTGTTTTTTGTTTTGATTAGTAAGACATAATGCACTTAAAAAAAATGAGTATAGAGTTTCAAAAACGTAGTTAATTTAGTTTTATTTAGTATTTTGTTTACAAATATATCTTCTATCTTACCTATATAATAAATAACTTCTATTCAGAAATATTTTTTCTGAGAATGTGAAAGACAAAGGTTTGTGCTTAATGATCAAAATGTTTATTGTATGTAATACAATATTTTTATAGATATAATAAACAACTGCATACTTCCCCATTCTTTTCAAATTCGTATAAATAAAGATATAATAAAAGACAAATAACCCTCAAGATGCATTTCGTGCTAAACCAGCACTCAACAGGTGGCCCAGGTCACTATCTGCAATATCTTAATTATTAAAGGATAATTATTTTATTTTACTTTTTTTTTTGAAAGCAAAATCTTTATTAACAAACAACAAAAATTACATACATTTTTACAATAATTATTTATTTATAAATTTTGAATTACAAATCATACTTATTTGTGTGCTTTTGGTTGCAAGTCAAGTGTTAGTGGCCTAGTGGTTAGCGTAGCTGCCTTCCAAGCAGCTGGGTCAGGTTCGCTTCCCGGTCAACGCATTTGACACATGGAAAAAAAAGTTTCTTCTTTAATAAAATAATACGTTTTTTTGGTTTTTATATTATTTTATTTATGGCTGACTCAAATAACTTGAAAACATTTACCTACATAAAACTTTTTCACAAGGACATTTCAAATGTTAAACGGCTTTATTTTATGCTGTAGCTTAGAACATCTAGATACCTATTTACTGACTAATAACTGTATGGCTAGCAAGAATGATTATGGATTGGTTATTTGAAAGGAAATTCAGTTACATAAACCAGAATTGAATCTCACATTGACAGGTAAGTTCCCACTCACTTCACCATAAGGGCTATGTGAGAGAATATATATATTGTAACGTTTATTTATATACGTTGCAAATATATTGGCATTTGGTAAAAGCTAAAAAATAAAAGTAGATTTAGATTTTTTTTTGACTAATTTTTTTTAAAAAAAAAAAACGTACAGTGAAAGTTAAATTATTCTTCGTATTTTTTTTTTTTAAATGTAATTAGAAATAAAAGTAGAATTGGAGAGAACAAAAGACATAAATTACCAATCTAGATAAGAGAAAGTAAAAATATTTCAATTAATTAAAGATGGCAGAATTATGCTGAAAAAAATAAAGACTTTGTAACATAAATTTTATAAAGAATATATAAGATTATCAACGTATATTTTGACAAACAAAAGATATGCGCAGAAGTCTGAAAACTGGGCCTCTAGTATAAAAGGCAGAGGTCAGTTTGAAGAACGTCTTGTTCGTTGGTTTCTCTAGTTGGTCTTGGATAACAATAATATATCCAAGATCGCTCTACGTTAAAGTAATTTGGCATGTCGGAGTGAACCGGAGCTTCTGAAGACATCGTGCCTGAAGATGTATACCAGAAAAGCTTTCGTGACCGACTAGAAGAATGGACCGCAAGATCAACTAATAATCAAAGGCCATGGGCTCATTTTAATTCTGAAAAACTATGCATAGTTATCTACAACCAGCATGAATTCACTAAAACTTACCGGTAAAACTACTTATTCCTGATTGTGACAAAATTAAGCGTTTGCAAACAAGTCTTAAAATAATCCCGATATAGACATTAATTTTCTTATTAAAGAGACTTTCGTTTAAATAATTTTATACAAGATCTTGGAAATGAATTGTAATAAGTGAACATTATTAAATTACTTTATCCAACTGTTTTTTATAAATTGATTCATGTTCTCTCCAATTTAATTAATTCATAATTTAACTTACAAATATTTTTAGTTTGTTGGAATAAAAGAGATTTTACTTTTATCAACCTTTTTCATTGTGCGTTATTAATAAGTTATTAATTATTATTGAATTTATTAATATTATTTTAGTGATGTTTAAATAGATAATTTACCTTTGCCAATGTGTTTAATAAATTCCAGGAATAATAATATTTTAAAAAAGTAATTCTCGTTACGGTATGATGCAATACCTTATTAGTTTAAAAGTATTTTCTTTTTTTATTTGCGAGACGTGCTGGCGACAGATTTCAGCGGTCTCTTTAGAATAAAAGGACCTGGTGCCCATATTGAATAAATTAAAAACTGATTTCATCAATAGCATAATTCTAAACAATTAATAGGCCGAGTTTGATCAAGAAATATAGTCATGTTTTTTAGAAATAGAAATACAACTTTCTTCTTTTCGACATAACTTGATCAACTTGTGCGCAGTTTATATTAGCATGTAGAGGCCTAGAAATATGGAAAACGTTATAATGGCTTACCCAACTAGGGCTTCGATTTAACCACAACCTGAGATAAGTTGTAATGATAAAGAACGTTACAACGATGACCCAAAGAAACTCACAGCCGGAAAATAAATAGTAATTTTTAAAAAAAAAAATTATAAAAAAAACACAACTAATTAAACCCTGATTATTAATATATATATAAAATATTTTTTTAATATGACTTCCAGAAAAAAAAAATGTATATTTTTTTTTGATATGTCTAAAAAAAAAAACATGATCGTGGCTGATGTAGACGTAAGTCACAAGTATTTGACCAGGTAGGCGGTTACTGAAGAGGGGAAAAACATAGCCCTGAGTCCTAGTATGCAGTATATTAATATAAGACCACCTTTATATGCCCATCAGACTATTTCTAGCAGGGATCCCAATAAAGGGGAAGGCGGACCAAATTGCCGCGAGCCTGTAAGACTCAAAACGATGAGCAATGCTCATTAATGCTTATAACTTGGGCTTCTTATCGTTAATATTACATTAAAGCAGAAAGGACACAGATGAATGTGAAATATTTTCCATTCACACTGTGTTAGACCTAAAAGTGGGCGTTAAAGCTGAACGTCGCTTGTTGAATGAGTCCGACATATCAGCAGGTTAATACAAAAAAAAAACACACGAATATGAATTTAAAAAACTTAAGAATTAAATTAGTGTAAACCCCTATTTTATTCTCATCTCCTAGCGCTGGTGGTATTATAACGTTTATTTATATATGTTGCAAATATATTGGCATTTGGTAAAAGCTAAAAAATAAAAGTAGATTTAGGTTTTTTTTTGACTAATTTTTTTTTTTAAAAAAATAACATACAGTGAAAGTTAAATTATTCTTTGTATTTTTTTTTTAAATGTAATTAGAAATAAAATTAGAATTGGAGAGAACAAAAGACATAAATTACCAATCTAGATAAGAGAAAGTAAAAATATTTCAACTAATTAAAGATGGCAGAATTATGCTGAAAAAAATAAAGACTTTGTAACATAAATTTTATAAAGAATATATAAGATTATCAACGTATATTTTGACAAACAAAAGATATGCACAGAAGTCTGAAAACTGGGCCTCTAGTATAAAAGGCAGAGGTCAGTTTGAGGAATGTCTTGTTCGTTGATTTGTCTAGTTGGTCTTGGATAACAATAATATATCCAAGATCACTCTACGTTGAAGTAATTCGGCATGTCGGAGTGAACCAGAGCTTCTGAAGACATCGTGCCTGAAGATGTATACCAGAAAAGCTTTCGTGACCGACTAGGAGAATGGACCGCAAGATCAACTAATAATCAAAGGCCGTGGGCTCATTTTAACCCCGAAAAACTATGCATAGTTATCTACAACCAGCGTGAATTCACTAAAACTTACTGGTAAGACTACTTATTCCTGATTGTGACAAAATTAAGCGTTTGCAAACAAGTCTTAAAATAATCCCGATATAGACATTAATTTTCTTATTAAAGAGACTTTCGTTTAAATAATTTTATACAAGATCTTGGAAATGAATTGTAATAAGTGAACATTATTAAATTACTTTATCCAACTTTTTTTTATAAATTGATTCATGTTCTCTCCAATTTAATTAATTCGTAATTTAACTTACAAATATTTTTAGTTTGTTGGAATAAAAGAGATTTTACTTTTATCAACCTTTTTCATTGTGCGTTATTAATAAGTTATTAATTATTATTGAATTTATTAATATTATTTTAGTGATGTTTAAATAGATAATTTACCTTTGCCAATGTGTTTAATAAATTCCAGGAATAATAATATTTTAAAAAAATAATTCTCGTTACGGTATGATGCAATACCTTATTAGTTTAAAAGTATTTTCTTTTTTTATTTGCAAGACATGCTGGTGACAGATTTCAGTGGTCTCTTTAGAATAAAAGGACCTGGCACCCATATTGAATAAATTAAAAACTGATTTCGTCAATAGCATAATTCTCAACAATTAATAGGCTGAGTTTGATCAAGAAATATAGTTATGTTTTTTAGAAATAGAAATATAACTTTCTTCTTTTCGACATAATTTGATCAACTCATGCACAGTTTATATTAGCATGTAGAGGCCTAGAAATACAGAAAACATTATAATATATGATAGCTTTTATACTTATAAACAAATAATATATTACCTGACTCTATCTATCACATGACTCCAGCTTACATATTATTATTATAGCAATATATTTTTTCACCAGCTTTATTCCACATACTGCAAGCTTTAGTAAGTAATAACAGATACAGAATAATAGTGCTTATTAAATCCTTATCCTGTATTGTCCTATCTAATATCTCCAGAATAATTTTAAATTTTTAACTTTCATTGGTGGAGAACTTTGGATTTTAGACCAATGCACTTAAAACATTAGGATCTAATGCATCTTCATTCCAGCACCTCTCATTTATATCTCCTTTATGATATCAAGATATCTACCAAATTAAAAAAACAAATATTTTCAGTCTAAGCCAACTTACTTGCATGTCATTTGGCTTATACCAAATCTTGGCCACAGGATAGAGGTGCCCATGGTTATAAAAAAAACCAAGGACACCATGATGTATTGAAACTGAATTGGTTTCAGATGTATATGACTATGCAAGAAAATTGGCTTAGATTGAAAACATATATATATTTTTTAGTTTGGACTGATAGCTTGATATTATAATTGAAGTGTAAATGTTAGGTGCTGGAAGGAATGTGCATTGGCTCCTAAAGGCCCAGATACATTGGTCCAAGATCTAAAACTTCTAACTGATGAAAACCATAGGCACTAATAGAACAGCATAGGTAGGAATTTATTATGGATTATCTTGTATGTATTATTACTTACTACATAGAGATGATGATAAAAGGCTTGAAAGATAATTGGTTTTATTTTTGTGTTATGATTAGAGTATTAGTAATAAATTCTTATATAATAATAAATAAATCATTTATTTATTTATAAATAAATAATATAATTATTTGCTATTGATGTGATTTTTATTAAGTTTCTAATTAATATGGTCATGTAATTTGAATAATTATAAATTTCTACAAAGTATTAGAATTTTTAAAAATTGTCCAAACATAAACCTAAATAAGTAAATAACATAAATGCATTTTTTTATTCAACTTATATACATCTTTCTTCAAGCAAATGCTTGTCTTAAAATTTACATGTTTCAAGTGGTACAAATTTATTAATGAATAATTGAATTTTTATTCATTTTAAAATAAATATAATGTTTTTCTATAAATTTGCATTATGAGATTTAAACCTTAAATAAATAAATAATAAAGAATTTTTAACAGACATAGATTAATCAAATATCAAGTGAAATTTATCAAACAAAAAATCTTATAACTCTTTTTTTTTTTCATATGTCATAGCATCCAGGAGGTGGAAAACCTGCAACAACTGTCTGCAACCAACTGCTTGCTTGCAAGGCTGCTGCACTGACCTCTCGGCTAACAACATTTGACTCTTCTACCATATATTTTTAATCTTACCAACAGTAATTCACTCTGATGCTTTATTCTGGATTAGAGTCATAAATATAAGTATGAGAAATCAATGGATACCAAATGGTTACACCAATTTACATAGATGGGTCTAAAGCAGGGGTCCCCAACCTTTTTGCACTTAAGAGCACATTCTATAATACCGGCCAGGTGGCAGGAACCATTTATTTTTTCAACCAGATGGCAGGCACTATTAATTTTTTCAATGTAAATTTCTAGTTGGATATTGTTAATACTACACATAATGTACAAAAAAAATATTTCAAAAATAAAATTTTAACATATAATTAACATTTATATTTTTACGCTGTAAAAGTATAATATGCCCTATAATTTGATTACAATATAATACAATAATTTATAAGAAATTTAAAAAAATAAATTTATTTGTATCAGATAAATAATTTTTTATCGCGTTCGGATAACAGTGGGCACACGTAAAATGGTCTGCGGGCACCATGGTGCCCACGGGCATAGGGTTGGGGACCCCTGGTCTAAAGTATGGGTTGACAAACTGAGACTGCAAGTCAAATATGACAATTTGATCTCAATCCCATGGCTCTTTTTATCATAATAAACATAATCACACCTTTTATTTCCTCTTGTAATTTGTAGATAAATATTTTGATGAATCTGGGAGAAGAAATGTGTATTACAACATTGTTTCTTAAAGTCAGCCTTATTATAGAATAGCAATTATTATATGGTGATGAATATTTAAATATTAAAAATTTGTGAATAAATCAAATTGAGTGTGTGTTTGTACGTACATATTTTGCATAATCTATTTTAATACATTGTACAGGCTTACACCTGCATTTATATATGTAATATATGTGGGATTCGAACTCAGACTTTCACATGACCTACAACTCTCAGTGTCATCTTATATTGCTGACTCATCTGATCACACACATGTTGAAAAGATAAATAATCATCAATATATGTACTTCATGCTAAACCAGCACTCATTAATGTATAAAGATTGGTTATCTTAATATAAAGCTGAGTACTAATTGTATGTATGTGTGGAGATGATAATCTGAACCACCTGATGAGTTCTGGTTTAGCACGAAATACATATATTGGTGATTATTTATCTTTTCACCATATGTGTGATCAGGTGAGTCAGCAATATAAGATGGCACTGAGAGTTGTAGGTTGTGTGAAAGTCTGAGTTCGAATCCCACATATATTACATATATAAATGCAGGTCTAAGCCTGTACAATGTATTAAAATCGATTATAATATATAGGATATATGAGCACAGACTTTCACAAATCCACCACTCTCCACACTATCTCATAACACTGATACACTTAAACACATATATGTTGAAAAGATAAATAATCACCAATATTTGTATTTCATGCTAAATCAGCAATCATCAGTTGGTCCCGATTACCGTCTCTACACATATATGCTATAAGTGCGCAGATATATATTATGATAGCCAATCCTAATACTTTAATGGACAGGTTTCAATCTACTCCACACTCCAACTCTTTAACCGTCCATCCAATTGAAAATCTGATGAAGGAATTATGCAGAATATGCACGTGCAAACACACACTCACTTTGATTTAAACACATATTTTAGCTATTCTTCACATTAATGCTTTTCGTATTTTTATTTTTTTTTTGTTAAATTGTTTTTTTTTTTAAATGTAGATTTTAAAATACGTTTTTAATTTTATAACCTAATTAATTTAATGATTAAACGATTATAATTCTTCATGTCGCAGCTCTAATACCACAATACCATATTTTTATATATATTTTATAAAACAAATTCTTCAAGTTTACTATTTATGAATATATATATATATGCCAAAACCTTTTTAAAACTTCAAAGAGTAAATTATCTTTCTGTTAAAAATTATCCCATTTCTCTTAAACAATTTATTCCCTCTATATATATTTGAACAGTGATTTTTTCTGTATCTGCTCTTTGTTTACCTAAGTCTATTTATTTGATTGTTATCACTCCTAATGCAAAATTTTTGCTATTGTTCAATTAACAAATCTTGTAACTCAGTTTTTGTATAGATAAAGTTGTCTTTGCCAATTCTCTAGTTTATCCATTCTTTCTTTCTTTCTTTCTTTTTTTGGCAGCCTTGTTACACCATCTTCCTTTAAAATTCAATTTAAAAACTTTTTAATTATTTTATTATCTATAATTTGCAATTTATTAAAGGTTTTTTAAAAATAATTTCCTTAATATCTTATCTTTTTTTGCAATTGTAATTTCGCGATAAATAAAAAAGATACCATTTCCCTATCACAAAGAAATTGGTTCTCTAAGATTTCAAATAAAATTTATATAACTACACAATAAATTACCCTCCTATATGTTTTAAATGGATTATGTCCTGGACATGAGGGGTCAAATTTGACTTTAGATCAACATGGGTGAGACGAGAATCTCAGCCTCAGGGTGGCCTTTGTACTTTCCACCATCAGATTTTCAATTGGATGGATGGTTGAAGAGTTGGAGTGTGGAGTAGATTGAAGCCTGTCCATTAAAGTATGAAGATTGGCTATCTTAATATATATCTGAGCACTTATTGCATATATGGGTGGAGATGATAATCTGGACCAACTGATGATTGCTGGTTTAGCATAAAATACGTCTATTGGTGATTATTTATCTTTTCGACATATATGTGTTCAAGTATATCAGTGTTATGAGATAGAGTGGAGAGTGATAAGTCATATGAAAGTCTATACATTACAATAAATTAAAATGAATTTGAATATAAGCAATTATACTTAAACACCACCAATAATAGTAATGTAATACAGCTATGATTATGGATGCATTGTACTGAAAGCATGCTTAGCATGAATAAAACCAATTTTTAAAATAACACATCTACCTTTCTTTTATAAATGTCTGAACATTTAGATGTTTAAAATTAAAAGGTTTTTTTTATATCTAAAGGTAAATATTTGGCTATATATCTTTCCTGATTTTTTCCAATTGCTATCCAATAGATTCACATTTCAAAACATGTTTATCTATTTTTTTTTTTTTAATTTCCTTAAAAAAAACCCAATGTTTTTGAATGAATATGCTTTCATACATTGTTTCTATGTGTTAAGCTTGATGCTGAAACCCATCCAAACACTTCTTGCTATATTATACTCAAAATAAAAAATGGTTGTTGTTTTATGGTTTAGATCAGTGGTACAATATCAGACTCAGTGGTACAGTAACAGATTCTGGAATTTAAGGTCCTCAGATTGAGTCCAGTTCTGGCATCCAAATTTATTATAACCTCTTGAACAAATGGAGCAGTTTGATTATTTTTTTTTTAAAAAAACAGCTGATTATATCTTCAACCCTTTTTCTTGTTTTTTCATATTTAGCTCCTTCATCCCCAATCTTCTAAATCAGGCACGGTGTTCTGGACCACACTAAAAGAAGAATAGTTATCTTGGCTACCCATTAAATACACAAATACTATCAAAAGCACCCAACATCGCATGATCACCATCTCTTATACTAACACATAATTGTTGTAAACAAAGGCAAAACTCTCCATACTGTAATGCCACCCTGTGCCAACCAGAGTAATCAATGGATGCCAGAAGGCTTGTGCATAAAATCCCTATCTAGTGCCTAGTCTGGGGATATTGGATGAGTAGGCACTAAATAGGGATTTTATGCACAAGCCTTCTGGCATTCATTGATTACTCTGGTAGGCACAGGGTGGCACTACTGTATGGAGAGTTTTGCTTTTGTTTACTATCAAAAGCTTATAAGGAAAAAAAGGATTCATGCATAATTTCTAAGGTATTCATTACTAAGCATCACATGAGTAGGCATTAGATAGGGATTTTATGCACAAGCCTTCTGGCATCCATTGATTACTCTGTTTAGCACAGGTGGCAATACTGTATGGAAAGTTTTGCTCTGTTGGTATTCATTACCATTTATAAGCACTAATACAAAAAATGCATATATCTAAGGAATCAAATGTCATTGCTGTTATTTTTTATATATTACAAATATAAAGAAAAAGAGAATCACATAAAACTAGTGAGATATTTGACATGGAATTTGAAAAACTAATGCATCATTATTTAGTTTGCTGAAAGTAGCTGAAATTCTTTGCGAGTTCTCACGATGCTCATCAGATATTTTGGTACTAATTTTACTTTAATGTATTTCATTTTTGAAAATAATCACTCACAAAAGTAGGTATTGCTAAAAAATAATGATTCTAATGAGATATGATTGTGAAACAAGAAATATTTTTCTCCCGGAAGATATAGTCCAGTAAAGAGGCATGATCAAATTTTTCTTTATGATGAATGTCAAATTGCAGCTCAATACATTCTATTTAAAAATTGTCAGTTACCACATTTATGTTAAATTGAAAATGAAATCACAAATAAAGGAAAATAGTTATTATTTTTCAGAAAATCTTGACATTTGTTTCCAAATTCTTGTATCAAATTGAAAAGCAAGATTTTTCACTATTCACAGAAAGATGTTTAGCATATATATCAAAATGTATTGTTTGTCTTAATTTGAGTTTCTGTAATTTTCATTTTATTTAGAACTGTTGTGGTATGTAATATTGTATTAAAAAGTTGATATATATATTAATCATATTGTAGCATATAATCACAAAAAATCTCATGTTTTAAATAAGGTTATAATTTTGTGTTGGGTTACATTCATAACCACCATGGGACAATGCAAACCATGGGTTGAATACCCTGGTCAAAATAGACTTCTCATTTAGTCACGTTTTTTAATAATTATAATTATGTATCTCCTTCATACTCATCTCCCTAAAAAACAACTATTTTCTTTCTTTTCTGTACTATTTACTATCATTATTTTAAACTTTTCTTCATTAAATTTAATCCAGTCATCTTTTCATACATTTCTTTATACCAGTCTCCGAAATATAATTTTGTTATTTCTATTTTCTGTATATAAAAATATTATTTACAACAACAACAAAAAAGTGTCAAAACATGTTCGCTCATCTTTTTTTACCTATACAAATTCTTTTATTGTTTAATAATCTCCATACGTTCTCTTGCTTTTTATTCTTCGTATAAATAAAGATACAATAAAAGACAAATGACACCCAAGATGCATTTTGTGCTGAACCAGCGCTCATCAGTTGGCCCAGGTCACTAGCTCTCATATATATCTTTATTATATGAAGAATATTTATCTATGGCGAATTGTCACAGTTTTATTTACAACCTCCAAACTTGCTCCACTCACAACCTCGACTTCGTACATTTTTGATAAACCTAACTACGTTTATCATTAATCATTTATTAAACTAGTTTTTCTCTAGCACAGATCTAAACTTTAATCCAAGTCAAAGATTATTATATCTGATTGT
This sequence comes from Epiperipatus broadwayi, assembly GCA_028023455.1. NCBI lineage: Eukaryota > Metazoa > Onychophora > Udeonychophora > Euonychophora > Peripatidae > Epiperipatus > Epiperipatus broadwayi. Next base: position 205,114 of record JAQFVV010006553.1, on the reverse strand, counting down.
TTACACACACACATGGCTTTTCACTTCCTTCTCGTATGAGTATTATCGATTATTTTAATAATCTCCGTACTTCCTCTTTTCTTTTATTGATATAAAAATATGCCCCAGTTTAAATAAAAATCATCTATAATAGAAAGTTTAACACATTTAGTATATATATTAATATGTAAAACATAATTAGTATTATTCTTATAGGACATCACTATAATATTTCAGCATATCAAGAATAAATATTTAATTTTAATGTTTATTATTTATTTTTGTTCTTGTTCCTGTAGAACAAGAGCCTCATCTATATAAAATATTTTTTGGATAATTGTAAATTGTTTATTTATTTTAATCTTACTAATAATTTAGTGTCTAATTTATGGCTACTCTTATTTATTATTAAACTGCCAATTAAGCCAATACAAATATTATTATGATAGTAGATATTAATATGAGAATTGTAAATACAATACGGTCTTTCTTCTCGAGATCAGCCTTCTGGGAAATCTTTGGAATACATTTGATTTTGTAAAATCTGATCATGCTTAATATTAATTAAAGATTTCGCTTGTTTATTTTAAAATAAGACTTAGTTTAATATCTTTTGCTTTGACAGAATAAAACATTTATAATTCTACATTAGTTTGCTTTATGATTTAAAATGTATATATTTCAAATTTATAATTATATTCATATAGGACAATTACATGGATAATGTAATTAAACATATTTTAATATTCACAAATAAAAACTAAATGAATATTCTTAGAATGATTAATGAACACTCAATACATACTTAAGAAATATTTATTGTTTCTTCACACTATTATGCTACTTATTTAAATTTTACTGACTAATAGATGCCAGATGACAACGCTTAATATCCAGTTCTGTCTTATTCAACACCTCCAGATTAGTTTTAAGCCTTAAGCCTCATCAGTGTGAAGACAAAGTATGCCACTGAAATATCAATAAATAAACCGAAATTATGTGATAAAGTTATGCGATTATTGGTTTTATACCAATTCTGGGCACAGGATAAATGTACCTACAGTTGTTAAAAAAACTAAAAATACTTTTTTTATGATTTATCATCATCATCATCAACCATTATCAATCCACTGCAGGATGAAGGTCTCTCCAAGTTCAATCCATCTTCTCCGATCTTTAGCTTCTCTTCTCCACATCACCCCTGCACACTTTCTTATTTCATCCATCCATCTCACATGTGGTCTCTTTCTGGGTCTTTTACAATCTCTTGGAATCTAGTTTAAGATTTCAATTGTCTATCTATTATCATCTCTTCTAACAATATGTTCAGCCCAACTTCAGTCTTTTAATTTTTTCAATAAGGTCAGTAACACCGGTTTGTTCTCTTACCCATATATTGCATTTCGATCTCTTCCTGCTACTCCCAACATGCATCTCTCCATACTTGATTGAGTAGTCTGAAGTCTCTGTATCGCTTTTATATTAAGTGTCCAAGTCTCAGATCCATAAGTAAGAACTGATAAAACACATTTAGTAAAAAAATTATGATTATACAAACAAAAATGGCTTAAATTATAAACATTTATATGTTTTTCAATTTGAGCTAATAGTTTGATAGTTAAAAAGAGAAGTAAATGATGGATGCCAGAAGGAAGGTGCATTAGATCTTAAATGTCCAAAAACACTGTTATAAAATCCAAAACATCTTCCTGATAAAAACCATAAGCTTGGAACTAGTGTGAGAATACTGGATAGGATAGCATTAAATAGATAACCATTAGGTACTATGATTTGGCATTTATTAGTTACTAAAGCATAGGGTAGATGATAGAGGTATGAAAAATATGCTGCTGGAACAGTAATGAATATATAGAAATCATGTGATACTTAGGAAATATTAGTATGGATTATACACAATTATCTTAAATTAGTACTTAAGCAGTGATTTGGTATTTTAAGACTACATTCTCTTACCGATTAATCATTTTGTAAAATGTAGATATTTTATTATGGTTGCATTTGAGAATGTATATATGCACTTTAAATTCTATGATTAGTAATTGAGTAACATAACTTGTATCTAAATAATGGCAGTGTTTATGAAGGCAATACTTAGCCTTTCCTAGATAATACTTATTAATAGACAATGAATTTTGTGATGGCATCACAATCCAATCTATGAATTATAAATATATACATACAGATTTCTAGTTGTTTTTACTTTTATGGGTTTTTTTTTTACCATCTTCAGATTTCTATTACATCCTATTATTAATTAACTTTTTTTGAATGAGTGCTGTCAATATTACACTTCTTATAGAGGGTCCTTGAGTTAACCTTTATAACATAAATAGAATCTGTTTCTCCTACAAAAACCATGCTTCTCCATTAATTTGTTCTACATAGCCAATGAAATTAAGTTGTGCCCTTATAATAATAGATTTGACATTGTTAATCAAACTGAAGAATATAAAGAATGGTCTTATATTTACGTCATATATTTAAAATATTGTGCATTCTTAAGTAACATTTTTTATTGTTTTTTATGTTACAATGATAAAGATTTCAGATTTTACTATTATTTTATAAACACCCACATACAACTAATATAAGTGGTTATATCTCTATAATAAAACATCCCATTTTTTAACTTGTTGAATGATAACACAGTACAATAGATTTTGCGTTGCACTTCAGGATCCAAATTTGTCTTTGTACTTAAAAAGGGATTAATATTTTTAAGTGGTGGTGATTTTTCCCCCATGACTGGTTGATAAAGCACCCAAAGTTTTGAACATTTATTCCTAAAGCAAAATCTTTTATGCTATTAAAAACATTGACAAAAATAATCAGTATGTAGCAAATATAGAGATCTCATTTTTGTTTTACCATCAACCCCATTCACCATCTGGTTGTCTGTTTGTAAAATGCTAAAATTGAAACTTATATACATTTCTGTTTAACATATTTTATTTCAAATCTTTAATCTTTTCCTTCAGTAGTAACATAATTTTTGCTTATATCATTGGCTGGAAGTTATATAATGAAAGTAAAAATTTTTTGACAATAAATCAGTTTTAAACATTGCCGCAAACCTTTTTGATTACCTGAATTAAATGCCTTTATCAAATCTGTAAATGTAATATATAAATCACAATCTAATATTACTGAACCACGAGTAATGAAGTTTTTTTGGCATGAGTCCAGAAATAACAAATACAAGCTTTGTCTTATGATTGAACTAAATAAATCAACAACCGAAATAGAAAATATGATGTGAAAATGAATTCCCAGTGCAATATTATGCTTTATGTAATGGATAAATTAACCTTTCGTAGACTGGTGTAAGTTCCTATTTTTACTCTATATGCTAACAAAAATTCTTTTTTCAAATTATTTTTGTGAATATTTCTGTTCTTTACTTTTTAAATTTATTTTATATTTTTATAGAAATGGAAAATATAATTCGTAAAAAATATAGTTTATTATGCTTAATTTTTTTAGTCGGAATTTAAACATTTTATTATATAAGATAATTTAGATTATTCAAACATTTTTATTTATTATTGTCAAACTCACTCCACTCACACCATCCACCTCAGATAAATGATTATTACTAATCATTTTAATGTGGCAATTAATTATTCAGTATATGTTGTAAAACATTTTTCATATTTAATTTTTGAAATAATTTGTAAATTTTGATATTTTGATTGACCAGCAATCTTCTGCAAGACATTTTTATTTCTTTTGGGTTTTAATATTTTTTACAACAGAAAGAAGAAAGTCTGTGAGGAAGATTGCTAATTAATTAAAATCTCAGACTCAGAAGCAAAACTCTCCATGCAATAGTGCCACTCAGTGCAATTCAGAATAATCAATGGATGCAGGAAGATTGTGCATAAAATTCCTATCTAATGTCTACTCATCCAATATTCCCATATTAGTTTCTAGCATGTGGCTTTCATCAGTAAGGAGCCTTGGATCTGCGAACACGACACCTAGATTTTAAAATCTAATGCAACCCTCCAGGAAGCATCTTTTACATTTTTAACTAACTATAAAGGTAAGCTCATTAGCTGGTATAATTGTATAGATCTGAACTCAGTTCAGCATCCATACTTTTTGGTGTCTTTAGTTCTTTAATAACCAAACACCATAATCTTATTGAGCTGGATTGGTATTAAACCATCAAACATCACATGAACGCCATTCTTTATGCTTACACAACTGTTTTTTACAGAGGTAAAACTCTCCATTCAGTAGTGTCACTCAGTGCAAACCAGAGTAATCAATGGATGCAGGAAAGTTTGTGCATAAAATCCCTATCTAATGCCTACTCATCCAATATACCTAGACTAGTTTCTAGCATATGGATTTCATCAGCGAGGAGCCATGGATCTGAGCACTGCACCTAGATTTTAGGATCTAATGCAACCCTCCAACAGTCACTTTATTGTGTTTTCATTTTGGTTTCAAAGCTTTATAGTTAGCTAAAAAAATAAAAGGTGGCTGCTGGAGGATTGCTTTAGATCCTAAGATCTAGGTACAGTGCTCTCAGATCCAAGGCTCCTCAATGATGAAAGCCATAAGCTAGAAACTAGTCTGGGATATTGGATGAGTAAGCACTTGATAGGAATTTTATGTACAAATCTTTCTGCATCCATTGATTACTCTGGCTTGCACTGAGTGGTATTATTGTATGGAGAAATTTTGCCTCTGTGAAAAACACCTTGTGTAAGCATAAAGAATGATGATCATGTGATGTTTGAAGGTTTAAATGCTAAGACATTAATACATTTTTTATATTGGCAAAAATTATATGTTGAAAGCTAATATTTTACTATAAATATTAATTTAGTTTAATCAGCAGTGTCTACTTTTTTTATAAGTATCATTTATGACTTTATTAACATGCTAAAGGTAATAATCCATTTAATACAGAACATCACACTTTATTTCTTTGTCATTTACTTTCATAATAAGGTAAACTATCACTAACCTAAAAATATGACTTAAAAGTTAAAACTGGATTTGCAAAGTATTTAGAATTACACAACGTCTTTTAGAAATTAACCTGTATTTATATCAATACAATGAAAAACCTTGAAAAATTATATATATAATTTACTAATAAATGTTTCTTTAAAAAAGTAATATAATGGAAAAACAAATTAATAAATGTAAATTTATTACATGTATTTATTGATTTCCAAAGAAGTTTACCAGTGATAATTATGAAAATTTGAGTATTGTACTGAACTGTAATAAAAGTTCCACCATTTTTATATATCATAAAATTCATGGAAAAAGGAGAAATATTTAATGTTTCATTTATTACTGTTGCTTTAAAAAATTATTTAAATAGTCAAGCATTGGTGGTCGAGTGGTCAGCACAGCTGCCTTACAAGAAGTTGTCCTAGGTTTGCTTCCCAGCTGATGCTTTGACACATGAATAATAATAATAATAATAATAATAATAATAATAATAATAATAATAATAATAATAATAATAATAATAATAATAATAATAATAATAATAATAATAATAATAATAATAATAATAATAATAATAATAATAATAATAATAAATATATTTGAATCAATTATCTACTTACATTTACTTGAATTTTTATAACTAAGGCATAAAAAATTTATAATAAAACTTTAAATCTCTTTGTTTATTTTTTGTTTTTTGTAAAAATATTTATTTCATAAAAAATTCTGATTAAATTTTGAAGATAAACATTTAGCATAGAAATTCAAATATTTTTGTTTTATATTTTGTACATCATTAATAAGAAACAATTGAATTAAATTGATATGATTTCTTAATGATTCAACTTTTTTATTAAAAGAATTGTATTCTAAGAATATATTTCTATATCAAATTAATGTTATGGAATCTTGTATCTAGATAAAAATCATCACCATAAATTTTTGATGCAAAATTGCAAATATTTTAGTCATGGCTGTTAGAATGATGAATAAAATATATATTTGTACACTTATGGATGAATTAAATTAATCATTAAGAAACGTGTTAAATTTACTATTTGATCAAATTATGTTACATGAATTTTTTCATATGTGATCCAATAAACATTATGCCTGTTTATTTCAGATTTAGCATAGTAGTTCTGCTAACTTATGATACTTTTTATGACAATCTGTAGTTATATTTCCATGGTTTTTTAACCCCAAAACAGTGAACTAATGAATATTAATTTATTAATTCAAAACAATCTGAAGACATCAGTATTTTTTTAAAAATCAGTATAAAGATCAAAGAGTAATTAATCTAATCTCCATGTGTTTAGTTCTGCCTTTACATCTTCGATGGTTTTGTTTATTCATAATCTGGTTTCCACAGCATTTGTGTGATTACTTAAAAAAATTGTAATAACAAAAAATATGATTTTTTGTTCAATTTATTAAATATTTTTAACTATTTTTACACAATAATTGTATATTAATTATGCAAAATTAAAAGAATATATAAATGCACTTTGATTTTATTCATATATGTTTTATTTTTAAAAATAGAAGTTAATAAATTTAACTGCAACCTTAACAAAGAGATGCCTTCTGGCATCCATTGATTACTCTGGCTTCCACTGACTGGTACTACTGTATGGAGAGTTTTGCCTGTTTTAATAACCATGTTGTATAATGCTGATCATGTAACATCATTATCCATCATTACTGACACTGTGTTAGGATCTTTTAAGATATTCTAAAAATTATAAAGCAATTTTATTATTATAAAGCAGAATTTTATAGTTGTATCAGATATTAACATTTATTCTTTCATGTTTTTAAAATAAATTTCAGTCAAAGAATATTTCATTGATTTTATGGAATCACGTACTTAGTTGTTTTTTTTTTCCCACCATTAAATGATGAAAATGTCTTTGTTTTTATTAAGAACTCATTTTCCCAGTATTTGTAAAGTTATTAAAACAGGCAAAACTCTCCATACAGTAGTGCCACTCAGTGCCAACCAGAGTAATCAATGGATTCCAAAAGGCTTGTGCACAAAATTCCTATCTAGTACCTACTCATCCAATATCCCCATTAATGTGCTAGTATAAGAAATAGTGATCATGTGATGTTTATTTGTAAAGTTATTAAAACAAACAAAACTTTCCATACCGTATTGCTACTCAGTGCAAGCCAGAGTAATCAAAGAATGCCAGAAGGCTTGTGCATAAAATCCCCATCTAGTGCCTACTGGAGAGTTTTGCATATTTTAATAACAGTTATAAGCAAGCATAAGAAATGATGATCATGTGATGTGTATTTGTAAAGTTCAAATATTTAAAATATTTTTAATTTGTAAACTTAAATTTCTAAGCAATCAATTCTAATTAATTGAGTTTTAGTGTAGAATAAGGATTTTATACTAATATCAAAGGTTGAGCATTCACAAAAACTGCCACCAGGGATAACAATAGAAAATATCAACCTCTCAGAGGGTTAAATAAATGACATAATATTGTGCAGACATTAAAACTATAAACAAATTTTATCTTGTTTTTTAAAATTAATTTTTAAAGTAGAAAGTTGTAAAGTTTTATTTTTAAAAAAAACTATATAAAAAATTTAGATTTTTAACAGTTGTTTACAATCTTTATAAAAATTTTGTTACATATATTCTGGCCACTGGTTTTTTTACTTTTAATTTTAACTAACATAATAATTTAAAAAAATTACATTAGAAATTAATGTTGCATTTTACCTTTCATTTATTATTGGAATTAAACTTTTAACATGGAATTTGATTACTTTGTTTCTGGACTATATCATTATTATTAGCATCACTTTTAACAATTACCAATCTAATGGAGCATGAAGGTCTCTCCATGTATACAGTTTCTCTGATCTCTAGCATTTCTTCTCTACATCACTTCTACACACTTCTTTATTTCATCCATCCATCTCACATGTGGTCTCTTTCTGGGTCTTTTACAACATCTTGGAATTCAATTTAAGATTTCAACTTTACATCTACTATCATCTCTTCAACCAATAACTCCAGTCCAGCTCTATGTTAATCTCTTAATTCTTTCAATGGTACTCCTAAATTACATCTTTTCATACTTTGTTAAGTGGTCTGAAGTCTCTGTATTTCTTATATGAAAAGAGTTCAAGTTTTAGATCCATAAGAACTGATAAAATACATTTGTTAAAAATCTTTCCTTTCAAATGCATAAGCATATTTCCTTTAAATAAGTTATTTTTACTAAAAAACCCACATCCATATTTAATTCTATGGTTAATTTAATCCATTATTAAATTGCAATTTATGCAAAAAAGTGAAGCTTAGTATTATTAGAAAAGATTTATATAGTTGAACACTTTCAGAGAACTTAAGTCTCCATATTCATAGCCTATTTTGGGAGTTACCACTAAACTTCGCTTAAAATCTTAATGTCAAGCATTGGTGGTCGAGAGCAGCGGGTTCACTTCCCAGCTGATGCTATGACACATGAGAGAAAAAAATCTTAATGTAAGCTGACACTCCCAAAATAGACTATGAATATGGAAACTTAAGTTCTCTGAAAGCGCTCAGCCATATAATTCTTTTCTAATAATACTAAACTTCACTTTTTTGCATAAAGCGCAATTTAAAACTTACCACTCAAAGGTGAAGTAAAAAACAAAGATTTTATTTTAATCCATTATGTTTCCATCTATATTAATGACTATTATCAATCTTTATTTTCTTCTTTTGAGAAAATTCATTGAACATTACTTTAGACTTTTTGTCATTTATCTTTAATCCTATGATTTGATAACTCTTGGAATATTTCCTGATTTTCTGAAATATTATTTGCAAAGACAGTGACGTCAGCTGCAAAATAAGTCTTCATTTACTTTCACTCCTTTAGCTTCCCATTTTAATCCACAAAATATTTGCAAAACTGCTGTAAAACATTTTGGAGATAGGAGTCATCCTGCTGTGAAATGTTATCAATATTAATCTTTTTAGTATTACGATGTGATCAAACTTTGTTGTTGCACTTTGATAAATATTCCTCAGAATATGATAATATCTTGGATCTGTATCTTGATGATTCAATGTCTTAATCACTGAAGATATATTTATAAAATCAAATGCATCTTCATAATTTACAAACTCAAAGCATAAGAGCAATTCATATTCATTGATTCTTTCTATAATTGCTATCCATGCTTGAATGTGACCTACAATGTTAAACCCACTTTTAAATCCAGTTTGTTCATTTGGTAGATTAAAATCCAAAGCTCGCTATAAGTACTTATAATTATTTAACAAAAATTTTGTATTGAACTGATACAAGACTAATATCTAATATCTTGTTTATTACATTTTTTAATTATTAATATTAATACTGCATTCTTCCAATCATTTGGCGTTCCTTAAACATTTGGTATTAAATAACGTTACCAACAATTTTTCGATTTCTTCATCTGTTTTTTTAGGATATTGATTGGGTAATAGGAAGTTTTGTAGAGATTAAAGATTAGTTTAATTGCTTTATAAAATGTTTTTTTTTTTTTTTCAGATAAAAAAAAATAGCCATATGAATTTACTTTCTGTTTAATGTCTAAAGAAATAATTTGACATTAGAAGATTCTGTTGCATTTTATGCATCATTTGTTATTAAATACAAACTTTTTTTTTCATATGTCAAATGCGTTGACCGAGAAGCGAACCCGGGCCAACTGCTTGGAAGACAGCTATACTAACCATTAGGCCACCAACGCTTGACAAGATTCTCTATTTCTTTGTTATTATCTATGCAGACAGAAATTTCTTAAAGATAACAAATGACCACACTGTTTTTTCTTTCTTTCTCTTTTATTTCTTGATGACTGTTAAAGAAATAATAGTTTGGCCCTACAAATTACTGTATTTTTTGTTTCATTTCTTAAGGAAATAATTTTTTAGTATAAGGTTGAATATTTTGATTTTTTTTTTTTTTTTAAAGTCATATCATCGGCCAGGATGCGAACCAGAAACCCGGGCAACTGCTTGCAAGTGCAAGGCAGTCACGCTGACCTCTCGACCACCAATGCAAGACATATTTTGATTTTTATATGTCATGCACACTTGAATATATATTATGTATATTGTACCGAGTGTACTTTCAATGATTTCATGTCATATTCATGGTTAGTTTGCTGAGAACATTAATTTTTTGCTGAATTGAATGCTATTCATTTTTTTGCATTTCATATTCATTTTGTGTAATGAACCATATCTCTTTTATTTTAGATTTGCAATTGTTTATCTCTATACTCATAACTTTAACAGTGCTTGGATCATAGTTGTGGCCATGTTCTCCCTTGTGATTATGAAAGATGAATGAATTAAATGCTTCAGGCTTAAACCTTTTTATACATTAATGAGTGTTGAGTCATTCTAGTTCTAAGATTTGCCCTAGTTTCACCATAATTTACATATAAAGAAGTCTTTCTGGCTGCAGTTTATAGCATATAGCACATTGGTACAGTCCAGTGTTAAAATTTTATCATTTGTATTGTTAATGAGCCTCTTTAAATTTATGGGAGTTCTGGATATGATATTAAATTTGTCTGAGCATATTTGTACTATTTTACTAGCTGTGTGTAATAAATATGTTTTCACATAGCCTTCAGATTTTAATTGATTTTTTTTAACAATTTAATCTTTATTTTAATATGTACACTATAAAAATTGTAGTCTGCCCATATCTTTATGATCCTAGTTGCCTACTTAAAAGTGTATAAAAAAAGGAAAGGGATAAATTCATGCATCTTAGACTAATGATAATGAATCTATAACATGCTAAACATAAAATTTATCTCTTTCAACTGGAATAAATGATTAAGGCTGAGTAACACATTAGTTAGCAGGATAAAAAGATAGAATCATATTATAGCAGTTGATATTATATGATCCCACGGTGATTTGCAAAAAAGTAGAAAGTTCAATGTCATGGAGAAATAAAGATTTTTGTCAGTTTATGAATATGTTTTAATGAAAGGAAATTCCAGAGATCGTTAACAGTCAATACTCAATAAGATCCCATAAAGAATAAATATTAAAAAAATGTGCAGGTCCTTTTTATAAAGAAGTTTAAAATTGCAATTAGAAATAATAAAAAAAATGTATAAAGTAGTGGCATTACAAAGTGGAAAAAAGAAATAAAAGTAGTGCCCTGTGGGTAAAATTAAAAAATTTAATTATTTTTTAAAGTACTATGCAATTTATAATGATTTACAATTCTTTTTTATTATTATTATTTTCAAACAAAAAAAAAACAACTAAACTATTAAATATTATTTTAATATCTAATAGTCAATTCTTAATTAATTTGATTTTTTTTTTTATGTGTTAAATACGTTAACCGGAAAGCGAACCTGGGCCAGCTGCTTGGAAGGCAGCTAAGCTAACCACTAGGCCAACACTTGACCATTTGATTTATTTTTCCATGTGATTGTTTATTAACTACAATAAAAAAAATTCTTCTTTTATTTAAAAATATTAAAATGTTTACCTTAAATCAAAAATAAAATTACAGTTTGTTTCTATTACTGTTATTGTTTTTAATGATTTTCTTATACATAGTTCATTATAGACAAATGTACTGGATGTATGCATTCATATCCTTATACAGAACATTCACATACATCTATATATAAATGATTAAATAGCTCACTGCCAGGCAAAATTTTCTAACAGCCCTCCTCTCAAAGAAAAACTAGAAGATACTATTCACTAATTTCTGAATGATGATGATTTAAGCATTTGTCTATTCTTGTTATCACTATTGGATGGTCAGCCAGATTAACTGTAGACTTACCACATAAAAACATATTAAAAAATTTGTAAGACTAAATTAAAACAGCAAAACTCTATATACACATTGCCACTCTATGCAAGCCAGAGTAATCAATGGATGCCAGAAGGCTTGTGCATAAAATCCCCATCTAGTGCCCACTCATCCAATATCCCCAGACTAGTTTCTAGCTTGTGACCTTCATCAGTGAGGAGCCTTGGATCTGAGAGCACTGCACCTAGATCTTGAAGAGAGTTATGCCTGTTTTAATAACAGTTATAAGCAAGCGTAAGAAATTGTGATCATGTGATGTTTAAGATTAAATTTTAAAAAAAAATCCAAGTTTTACTTGGTCAACATTCAACCCATGGATTTTGGCATAATATATATACTTCAAAGACTCCTACCAAAAGAGCTATTATAGATTTATGAGAAAAACTTGCTTAGCATTTTTAAATTGTTAATTAGTAGTAATTGATAATTTCTTAGTAACATCAAAAGGTAAAGTCTATCTCTATTAATCAATATTATCTCCTCATTCCTATTCATCATTATAATAACAATTCATATAAACATTTAATTCAATATATATAGATAGAGTGGATGATTGAAGGTAGTTTGAAAGTCTGGATTAAAATCCTCTTTAATTTCATCTAGTATAAGTATATATACCACACTTGTATTATATACTATCTCTACACCATGAAGTCTTTTATACATATATATATATATATATATATATATATATATATGCATTCATACACATATATAAACATGTGACCAACACTTGTATAATAAGACAGAATATAATACATAATTTATACAAACAGCTAGAAATATTAATATATATATATAACACATAAATACGTATGTATAAATTGCAAAGAAATAAGAGTGCATATACAAATGCAAATACACATATGCATATAATATATATAAAAATATTTGCAATAATGTATATAAATAATTCTATATATAATCACATGTAATATTTAATAGACAAATGTAAAATCAGATATAGATAATTACACATATTAAAAAATGAATATATATTTAATAAGATTATAAATCTAGTATTAATAAAACTTTGAAAGTATGAAGTAGTAAATTTGTCATGGTTTATAATATCAGAAATTTGTTAATATTAGATTTTAAACATTAATTCAAATTGATGTCTAGAAATTGTAAGTTATAGTACTTTCTACCATTTCTAAAATGCATGTTTTTAATATTTATTTTACACACCCACATTTATAAAGAACATAAATATGTACAGCATTTTTTTTTCATAGTGAGTAATGTATATTTTAACAAATACTTAAATATTTATTTTACACTAACTTTCAACCACCAGCTGTATTGGAATGTTGTAAAATGTATATAAATATGAAGTGTTAAATTGAAAGAGAATGAGCGTTATAATTTACAATTTAAATTCTTATATTTAATATTTAAATGTTTAAGATTAATCTTACTTCTGAATGGAATTGTAACATTTGATGTAAAGAAGCCATGACTTTCTTTTATGTTTATGCTGTCTCAAGATTTGATCGGTCACTTTTGATACTCTGACTCTTATAAATTCCCTGAACAATAAACTATTCGATTTTTTTTTTTTTAAAGAAATATAAAAAACTAAATTTAAACACACACGCAAACATTGAAGTACCGTGCTTAAAATTTTCTATTCAAACATAATATATATATATTTAATAATAGTTGACAAGTATTATTATATTTCTGTTTAGTTAGTTTTTATATGTTATATCCATTTCTAGTTTTTTAAATAAATAAATGCCACATTGATACTGTGGTATTAGAGCTGCGACATGAAGAATTATAATCGTTTAATCATTAAATTAATTAGGTTATTAAATCAAAAACATATTTTAAAATCTACATTTAAAAAAACAACAACAATTTAACAAAAAAAATACGAAAGCATTAATGTGAACAATAGTTAAAATGCGTGTTTATATCAAATTGAGGGTGTATTTTCACGTGCATATTCTGCATAATCTATTTTAATACATTGTACAGGCTTACACCTGCATTTATATAAGTAATATATGCGGGATTCGAACTCAAGACTTTCACACGACCTACAATTCTCAATGCCATCTTATATTGCTGACTCACCTGATCACACACATGTTGAAAAGATAAATAATCACCAATATATGTATTTCGTGCTAAACCAGCACTCATTAAAGTATGAAGATTGGTTATTTTAATATAAAGCTGAGTACTAATTGTATATATGTGTGCAGATTGTAATCTGAACCAACTGATGAGTGTTGGTTTAGCACGAAATACATATATTGGTGATTATTTATCTTTTCAACATGTGCGTGATCAAGTGAGTCATCAATATAAGATGGCACTGAGAGTTGTAGGTCGTGTGAAAGTCTGAATTCGAATCCCGCATATATTACATATATAAATGCAGGTGTAAGCCTGTACAATGTATTAAAATAGATTATGCAGAATATGCACGTGCAAACACACACTTAATTTGATTTAAACACGCATTTTAACTATTCTTCACATTAATGCTTTTCATAATTTTTTTTTGTTAAATTTGCTTTTTTTTTTTAATGTAGATTTTAAAATATGTTTTTGATTTAATAACCTAATTAATTTAATGATTAAACGATTATAATTCTTCATGTCGCAGCTCTAATACCACAGTACCAAAAAGGGTAATGTCATAATCCCTTGATTTAGTTTCTCGGGAGGTCATGTGCTGTACAAGCATCTTGGTAGTAAATTAAATAAATTGATCTTATATTTTTATTATCATTTATTTACATTTAGCAACTAAAAACTGATCCCAACTCCGAGTTTCTCAGTCTACCATTGAGCTAAATTTACAAATCAAATTAATCACTTATTACCAGAGTTTAATGAAAGGACTGAAATTATTAATATATGAAAAAATAAATGTAAGTTAATTAATCTGGATCTTAATAATGATATCTATGTAATAAAGCTATTGAATAGACAAGACACTATATTATAGAAATGGGATAGCAAATAAAACATATTTGAAATACAAAATAATAGAGGAAGATATATAACAGTTGATATTTACTTTATTAGCTCAGTTTTCATAACTTTCGATGTGGGACAGAAGATAGGTTCTATCATTATTATCATAAAAAAAATTACCTTTCTATTTTTTTTTTTTTTACAAATCTATCAATTATTTATAATTTGCATCCTACTACGTTTTCAACATTCAATTTTTTAAGGATTATGGGATAAGTAAATAAAAACGACACTATTAAGTATTATTTTTTCTAATAATTATTATACATAAATTCAGTTATACTCAGTGAATTATCCTACATCAATTGCTTTATATTGATAAAATGATCGCTTTTAGAGAATGTTTAATAATAACAAACAAACAAAAACAAACATTATTTTGTAAGATATATATATAAACATACAAATTCCCATTAATAAATATATATTTAAATAATCAATGATGTTTCTCTGCTTTGAAGAACTTGATTCTGCACGCACTCGCGCGTGTGCATATATAGATACACATATTCTGATAGATTTTCTTTTAAAAAAAATATAGACATTTCTCTCCTTCTATAGAACTTAATTTCTACAAAACCTGGAAATAAATATAAAACAAAAAAAAATACTAACATTTCTTAAAGATGCGATTGTATTATGTTTAAAGAAATATCTCACGATTGACAATTTATCGTAACATATAGATCAATCAACTAATTTTTTTAAAAGCAATGAATAATAACATAGTTTCTATTATGAAAGAAATTAATCTTAGAATTAACCTTGATTGGGGTGCTTTTGGTAGAAATAATATTGAAAGGAAATATGCCTATGTGTTTGAAAAGAAAAGTTTTTAATAAAGATGTTTTCCTAGTTCTTACTTATCGATCTGAGACTTGGACATTTAATAGAAGAGCAATACAGAGACTTCAGATCACTCAAAGAAGTATGGAGAGATGCATGTTAGGAGTAACAAGAAGAGATCGAAAACGCAATACATGGGTAAAAGAACAAACAAGTGTTTATATATATAAATGGTGTGTTAATTAATAGAATATCTTTATATGTATGTGTGTTTTATCATTTAAAAATAAATTCAATTATTAGATTTAATTTAACCTACAAATGAACTATTTTATATATGCAAACACGATGCATATGTATTTCCACACACACATTTTATAATATAAAAATAAATTCAGTTATTAATTTTAATTTGTTCCAAACAAATAAGATTAACTTATTTTAACAATACAATTTTTTATGCTTGACTGTAGAAACTAGAAATATTGATTATGTCAGAATAGAAATTTCCATTCATCATTTAACATATAAACAACCATAAGCAATAAAAAAACATTAAACTATTTTGTTAAATTAATCATGTCACAATTAAAACATGCATATATTTTAACAGTACCTTTTTTATATATAGAAAAAAATATTTAACTTTCTATTCTTTTTTTCCCCCCATGGGATTTCAAATTGTTCAGTCTTTTAATTCTTCATGTCAAACTTGAAGTTTGTCAAGCATTGGTGGCCGAGTGGTTAGCATAGCTGCCTTACAAGCAGTTATCCCGGGATACACTTCACGGCCGACGCTTTGACACATAAAAAAAAAAAACAACTTGAAATTCTCTCTAACTCGTTTCCCATTAATACTTTTCCACACTTACTTACCAGTTAATTACTACGGTTTGGTGAAGATTTTTATGATTTTATTTTTGTTTTATATATAATTAAAAATAGCTAGAACACATTTATACTAAATTAGTTACGAGTTGGTTAACTGGGGGGAAATGCTAACTTGTTTGCAACTCTTGTTTTAAAAATATTTTCAAAATTCCATTTGGATTTGAACTTTGAATTGTAGGCATGGCAGATGAATATATTGATTATTTTATCATAAAACCCTTCTTTAATAGTATTTATATAGACGCATAAATAAACACATGTGTTATACATAATATATTAATAATCTTAAACTGGATTCCAAGAGATTGTAAAAGAGGCAGAAAGAGACCACATGTGAGATAGATGGATGAAATAAGGAAGTGTGCAGGGGTGATGTGGAGAAGAGAGAAGCTAAAGATCGGAGATGGATTGAACTTGGAGAGACCTTCATCCTGCATGATGATGAATAATGTATAGATTTCTTCTTGTGATAAATAGTATATAATTTACTAACTATCAAAACAATTAAATAGAAAATATATGCGAAATTAATATTATTTTTATATTAAATGAATGCGAACGAATTTGGTTTTTCTTTCTAAAAATTATCCGTTGCCATAATTCATCTTTTGGAAAAATACGTTTTTTATATATATTGGTTGATGATAAAAATATTACAAAGCTAAGTATTATATAAGGGATTCGAACTCAGACTTTCATACGACCCTCAACTCTCCATGCAATCTCATATTGCTGACCCACGCTCTCTATACAGTAGAAATGGTGATCATGAGATGTTTAGTGGTTTAAAGCTAAGTACGCAAGTTTTTCAATAAAAAGGCAATTGAGACAATGTAACAATCAATATAGTATGCTATTCCTTACCACTCTCTTGACATGATTTATTCTAACACTTCAGTATTTATAGATAACTTAAAAATAATAAATAAGTAAAAAAAATCATGAGATTATATATATATATAAACAACTTTCAATTAAAAGAGATAGTCTTTATAAAACATGTGGCTAGAAGTTTAAAATTTCACTTTTAACATTACGACTATTCAATAACTATAGATTATCATCCGTGCAGCTAAAAAAAAGAATTAAACATCTGTATCACATCTTGAAAGTAAATCAATATAGTAATAACTAAACAATCCTATTAAGAACTTTTTCAGTAAGAAGAGGTTTTATATTTACAAAGTCACAAAGGCTTTCAGTTACCATATCATTCACAAATGTGTTTAACTGCAATAAAAATATCACCTTAACTAGAAATATTTGCACTTATACAGCTATATACAAAACCAGGCCCTATTTGCAATATATATATATTTAGAAAAAAAGTTAAATTTGTAAAGAAGTAACTATATGTTTGTATATATTTATATAACAACAGTAGCTGAGAATTTCCTAGCAAACTTAGAAATTTTACTCTGATAGTTGAATAATCATTCAAATTTTGGTCAGTAAATAGATATCTATTTATGTTTGCTAGAGGCTAAAATAAAAAAAAGGAGAGGGGACTTTAAACTCTCAACTAATTGGCATTTGACTAGCTTGGTAAACAAAACTAGCAACAGAACTGTTTTGCACAATAGGAAAGGCCAAGTACTTTCACACACACACACACTCGACACAAAAACAAACTTACCGACTTCAATTTTTATGCACAAATATTTTGCAGAAGAAATAAAAAGAACAAAATCGATTTTTTTTTTTTTTTGCGAAAATCTGCGCCCTCACCGAGTTCTGCATTTTAGGCAGCAGCCTGTTTGCCCAATGATAACTTGCTCTTGTCGATGAGTAATTTTTTTTCTTCATTGTTTTTCAACAGATAGCAGATACATTTTGACCCTGCTAGGTTGTTTAAAGTTCTACCTAATTTTATCTAAAATATATCATTAATGTAAAATATAAAGCTTGTAAATAAATAAAAAAAACTTGGCAAACTGATAAAAAAAATTATTTATTGAATGGCACTGAGAGTAGTGGGTCGTGTGAAAGTCTGAGTTCGAATCCCGCATATATTACATATATAATGCAGGTTTAAGCCTGTACAATGTATTAAAAGGAATAAAAGTAAAATTTTAAATTGCTTATAATTTAATAAACTTCTTTGACTACATGCTCCCCCGTTTTTTTTTTTTTAAATATATATATAACAAGAAGAGATCGAAAACGCAATATATGAGTAAGAGAACAAACAGGTGTTATTGACTTCATTGAAAAAATTAAAACACTGAAGTGGAGTTGGGATGGACGTATTGCTAGAAGAGATGATAATAGATGGACAATTGAAATCTTAAACTGGATTCCAAGAGATTGTAAAAGACGCAGAAAGAGACATATGAGATTAATGGATGATATAAGAAAGTGTGCAGGGGTGATGTGGAGAAGAGAAGATAAAGATAGGAGAAGATGGATTGAACTTGGAGAGACCTTCATCCTGCAATGTATTGATAATGGTTGATGATGATGATGATAACAGCAGATATCACAGTATTTGTCCATTATTTGGAAATGGTATCGTTAACAAATATCCAATTAATTTTATAAATGTTTTTATAATTTAATATGTACACACATATATTATAAAAACAAAAGCAAATTATCTTTTTGCAATTGTAAATACCAGCCGTTAATTATATTTAATGGTCTACTCATTTATTTCGTTTTTTTTTTTTTGTTACGATTATTCTGATTGGAAGACTCTAAAGTTCAGTAACCAATTGAATTTAGTCGTACTAACAAAAATTATTGAAAGTAAAAAATATTCATAGAAATGTTAACTTTTATATAGCTATTGTTGTTGTTTTTTTTTTTCATATGTCAAAGCGTTGACTGGGAAGCGAACCCGGGCTAGCTGCTTGGAAGGCAGCTATGCTAACCGCTAGGCCACCAGCGCTCGACTATAGCTATTGTTTTTAGCGCTTTTCTTTAATTCTGAATATTTATGCAAAATTATTCTCATATATTATTCAAAACTGAGATGCTAATTGGTTATATTATATCTTAATTAAAAAAAAGTTATGAAAAGAATCCAAATATAATGAAAATAAACTTTAATAATTTTAATATTGTGATAAAGATAATCAAATGCAAAAGGTCAACCACAAATAAACTCTGCAAAATACCCTTAATCTTTTTATTAAAGATGGCTTAAAACTATTAGAGACACAAACCAAATAATCAGCTGAAAGATTGATTTTATGTATTTAAATCTATTCTTTATAGTTTTTATTTTAAGATAAGTAAATAAATTCTCAAAAAAGTATATCTTTTTTTAGTACATGATCAGTCTAATTCCTTTTCAAAATTTTAATTCTCTCCATGATCTTAGTGATATCTGATCTTTTTATTTATTTATGCATTTCATTTTTAAGCTCTTTACTTTAATTCTAGATATACCCTTCTTTATAATTTGCTATGTGATCAACAAATTTAATTATTACAACTTTATATTATCTTAAAAGATTTCTAAGCATAAGATCTCAATATTGATTCGTTGTAAATCGAAAGATTTCGCGAAAGTTAGTATGTAATAGAAATTGTGGACTTAATCAGTGAGGTATTTAATAGCCTTGCGCTCTCAAATCAAAATGCTTTAGATTCTTCTATATAATTAAAAAGTAGATCGAAGATAAGAGTGGCCTCTCTTATATTTTAAATAAATCTTGTGTTTAGATTTGTAGAGGTCCCTTCTGTCATTTTTCAGGTGCATAGTCTTAAGTTAAAGTAGTATTGCTTTTCTATTAAGTGTTCAAGTTTCAAATTCATTATTTAAGGCACGAAAACATATTTATTTTTAATATAATAAAGTTATTTATACTAAATGATTCTGTACAAAAGTTAATTCCATAATTAATTTCATTCATTATGTGTTAAACCATACAAATAATTGAAACAATAGATATAATTGTTATTATTGTCTTAATCAGTAATATTAAAATTATCTTTAGTTTATATATATATATTATTTAATAAACCTATTAACTATAGATGATTGAAATAAGTGATGTTCTATTATCCTGTTCCTATTACAATTTATAAACTATAGAAATAAAATAATCAAACTTGAATGCAAGAATAAAAAACCCTACTAGAAATAAATACATTCCTTTTCATGCAAAGAATAATGAACCAATTACAAAAGTATATAGTATAGGGACAAATTTAAGGAGCAAAAGAATGATTATAGTTCTTAAGATGTTTTAAAAAGGTTGAAAGCAGCCATTTTATATGTGTAGATGAAAAAAAAAGATCAGCTTAATATTTTATAAATTTAGTATTTTGTTGACTAAACTATTTAAAAAATAGAAACAGTGAATAATACTAATTGAAATCTATATAAAATATTTTAAATGTACCACTGGGATATTCTTTCCACATTCCCTCTTTAAATAAAAAAAAAAAGCTTGAATTTTACTGTTCAATCAAAATGAATCATCTTGTATGTAGATAGCAATGATGTTATATATATATATATATATATATTGAAATTCAATCTAATTTAAACAAGAAAATGAAACTAAGTAAGCAAAGATCTTGCATTGCAAATAACCAAACGTTTAAATTTAAACGTACTTAAAAAGACTATGTAATAGTCATTTTTATTCACCAAGACAAATATAATAATGTAACGGTCATATCTGTACACTCATGTGACAAAATCTAGAGTCTTGGAAAATTCCCCAAAGCTGATCAAGATGATGGGGTTGAGACCTCGAATCAGATTCCACCTTAGCTTCTTCACCAATGCTCCCAGATTTACTGCCCTATGAATGACATATATGCAGTTACACTCGGCTTCCTTTAGTTCATGTGCTGGCAGTAGCAAAAGGTAAAACATGAGACTCGGGGAAGAAATGATTCTATAGCCAGGTAATTAACCAAACACACCCACTTATGGCTTCTGAGATAATTAATACTCGGCTAAACCAACCCAGAATGATAATGCATAGTTATATAATTCACTTAAATAAGCGAAAATTAATGTGATTTGAATAGATTGAAATGAACTATGAAAAAAATATGTTAAACAATATTAAATTTTATATCTTTTAATAAAACAAATCAATTATTAAGACAGCTATCCCTCTGTGCATTGGAATTCACCACAGGTGTTACAATTAGATGAGTGAGTTACAGAATCTCATCTTATGCACTGGACAATTAAATTGGGACTTATCTCTTTAGCAACTTTATTACATTATTATAATCTACGGGTTTTATTAATTATGCCTAATTCATGCTATGAGATGCCTATAAAGTATGTGAACAGTTAACTTGCAAGAGAGACAGTTAATAATTATAATTACTCTAGGTATCTCGAAGTTAGCCTAATTTAGCTCTCTAGACAGATTATTATTACATGACTAGATTGTGCATTCAAATCAAAGTTGAATTTATTAATATTAATGGCAGAATAAACTGGGATCTGTTATAGTGAAGTTTCTGATACTATGGTGCTATATTAACCACAATAAAATGGTGTCTCAAATGTGTGTTTTCTTATGGGATCTATCAACTCAATGATCAGTTCCGTGGACTGAACAACTTGCTATGAGAAGAGAACATTTTATTCTGGGGGTCTGATTAGTTTGAAACATAATCAATCTGGGCCCTTGTGTTCCAGTTCTAAGGAAAGCTATCAGAAAACGAATATGGAATGGCCTTATACCAAATCCCCATAAACAAATACATATATGTATATAGCAAGACACATGGATGTGTGTGTGCTTTATAAGGAACACATTCCTCATAGTAATGGTCATTGATCATTATTAAATCTAAAATGCACTAAATCTATAGCTTCTTTCCACTAAATCATTGTATACGAGTTCATAAGTTAGCATACTTGAACATGCTAAAGAAAGGGGTCAATTAAATGATCTAGCTTATAATTAATCTTTATAGTTTTATTATAATTCTAGGGATGAATAAAGCCTAATAAGGACTTATGTATTAATTTAAATATGCTTTAGAATATCGCTCTTGTGTTAGTTAACTAAATATTTTATTAGTATGAGCAAACCTATTTTCACTCAGCTAATACATAATATATCTTTTAATATACATATAATAGGTTTCAGATTGGAGATTGCATGTGTGTGGACTGTAACACCTATAAATTATCTATAGAGAGCTTCTAATCATCTCTCTCAACCCTCTCTACAGGACCTGAATATTAATCTTCCCTCTGAGTAAGTCATAGCATAAATTCATAACAAATATAATAAAATATAATGAAGGCATAACTGCAGATAAAAAGATATTTAGAGTATAATTTAAATTTAACAAGAGTTACATTGTTGAGTTCTTTTACTTTAAAAGAGTTAAGCAAGTTTTATAAAGTAGGTATTCTTACATTATTTTAGGAAATTAAATACAATTTAGCTTAATGACAAAATTTATTCCATAGAGAAAGTTTAAATAATAAGTTTGTACACATTTATTCATAGCCAACTTAGAATTATTTAAGAAATTAATAATGGGAGTTTATTACCAAGCTCTGCGGATTATTTTACCAGTCTTCTCTGCTAAGGCATCTTTCCATAGTTTTAGGCACTTCTCTGCTTGGCTGGTCTGTTCATCTTTACTTTCCAGGCAGGCTGATGGTTTGAACCCCATCACTGATGACTTGTTTCCAGCAAGGGCAGATTAGCAATGGGTCAGTGATCTAGCCTTGGTTCTTCATTGCATGGGTGGGCATAGCTCTTAACAGCATTACAAGTTAAGATTATCTAGCGTATGACCTAATTTAATTCTAATCAAGGGTTTTTATAAGGACACTCTCCCCCTCTGCAAACATCATGATTTGTTTACAAGTTGAGACAAATTTTTAATCTTTATTTTATAAGCTTTATAAACAAAGCCATTACCTCTGTAATTTAGAAAAATAAGTAATTGAGAAAAATAGCATCAGTTATCTAGCTTTCTCTTTGTTACAAAAATAAATTTAATATCTTTTAAGTCTACTCTTGTTTTTACAGATTTTAAAAACCCAGGTGTGGTCAGCTAATTTCCAAGAAATAAAATTAATTTACAAAAACAGATTTTAACCTGGTAAACATTTTATTATATACATGAGTCTATCAACTTAGAAACTATAACTTTTAGGCAAAGAGAGCTAATTAGTGTAAGAGATTTATCATCTTTGAGAAATAAATAAAATTTAAAAGAAATAAAGTTTGAAATCTATAACTTTGCAAGCTTCTTTCATATATAAGTATGTATGAAAATTCACATGCCAGGTAATGTTTAACTTTATTACCTTAAACTTTAGAATCCTGTTTGCCTTATTTATAGAAATTATTTAACATTATTTGCAAGGCACATTCATAAGATATATGCACATACTTTACTATGTGCCTTTTATTAAGTTAGTTGGTTAATCTCTGCACATACACTCATATATGTATTATTATACCTTTTTATTAAGCTCTTTTAATTAATATACGTCAACTTGAGGGTTTAAACTAGGAAAAATGTACTACTATGGAACATAGTAGGTGAAACGATATGATTGATAAAGAATACCATTTCAATAAATAAAAACAATGCATAATACAAATTATTAAATGTGCTGTTACCCCCTTGCCCTCTAAATAAAGAAAAGCTTTAATTTTGCCGGCCATTCAGAAATAATCCTCATGAATTTATATCACAATAATGTTATATATATTGAAATTAGAGCTAATTTAATCCAATAATGTGAATCAACCTAAACAAAGATTGCTACTTTTGGTAATATTCCTGCTATGACATATTATTCCGGTGATGTTTGCTTCTGGTAATATTTATTCAAAGTTTCCATTTATGATGTAATAGCAACCAAGAATTCTGGCATGACTAATCTATCTCAAATAACCTCTTTCCTTTTCACTGCCACAATGATCCCCCTCCCACACACACACACAATATAATACACCTCTCGCATCATTTGTAAATAATATCATTTTATATTTAAAAATTTATTTACAGCTAAAACTTTATCTATTTGTGTTTTGTTTTTGTTTTCTGCTAAAACTTGAAAACAAATATAATATTAAACTTACTTACAGTTTGACCAGTTTTAGATAAAATTAAAACTTTATATTGCAGTGATTCCCCTGCCCCCCACCCCAACAATGTAATACATCTCTTGCATCATTTGTAAGTAATATGGTTTTATAATTAAAAATACATTTACAGCTAAAACTTTATATATATTTGTGTTATTTTTCTTTATAAAAATATAACACTAAACTTCCAGCCAAAACTGTGTTACAGCTCACTATTTAAAAAATATTTCAGGTTTTTTTTTCATATTTCTTTTTTTCCATACTGAATATATCTCTGCATCATTGGCTTTGATGACATGAAATGTACCAAAAAGGCACAACTCACAAGTGTTTTTCTGAAGGTTTGTGATGGTGGTGTTCTAGCTGTATTTTTATAATGAACTATTTCCATCATCTAATATGTGTGCTGAATATCTTTAGAAAAGTTTAATTTTATTTAAATATTCCAAATGCATTCAACTGTTAGTAATATCACAGCAAACAGGTTAGTATATGCACTAACTATTAGTAATATCACAGTAAACAACTGTTAATGCATTTGGAATATTTAAATAAAATTAAACTTTTCAAAAGACATTCAACACACATATTAGATTATGGAAATAGTCCAATATAAAAATACAACAACTCACAAGTAAACAAAGCAAAACTCTCCATATAGTAGTGCCATCTTGTGCTAACAAGATCAATCAATCAATGAGATAGTGATCATATGATGTTTAGTGGTTTAACTCACAAGTACTTGTTTTATTTTGTATCATAATGTTGTTTTTTTCATTTTCCATAATGAATGTATCTCTATTTTTTTTTTTTTTTTTAGATTTGAACTTTCAAATTACATGTGGGATGATGTATTACTCCCATTGACTTATTATTCTAAGTTTGCGATGTATTTAAAATAATGTCTTCATGGGAGATCTGCAGATAAATTTTATTGATTAAATTTATCTGCACATTTTTGGAGACATTCTTTTACACATATCACAAACTTAAAATAATACATCACCACAGTAATATGTCATAGCAGGAATAATACTAAAGTATCCAAAGATTTTACATTGCAAATAAACAAACATTATTTAAAAGGGGAGTAGGCCTGAAAAACTATAGCTATTGGTTGTTTAAAATATTTTATATAGATTTCAGCTAGCAGTATGTATTGTTTCTATTTATTATGTGTATAGCTTGGAGATAAAAATGACTATTGTATAGTCTTTCTAAGTATATTTAAATTTAAACATGTTTGTTTATTTGCAATGTAGGATCTTAGTTTACCTAGTCTCACACTCTTTACTTAAATTAGATTAAATTTCAATATAAATAAGATTACTTGCAGTTTGCATTCAAGAGACTTCCTTTAGAATGGGATGTAAAATTCAATATTTTTTTTATTTATTAATGATACTAAAGATAAAAGAAACATTGAAGAAACCCCCCCCCCCCAGATAGTGTATAGAATTGTGTGCCCTCAAATGGAGTGTGATTCGGTTTATTATGGAAAAACTCTTGCCACAGTGGGCAATAGATTGGCTCAGCACAAATATGTATATACAAAAGCAATAACCAAAAAAGAAGGCAGCTCTGTATTTGCTGACCATCAGCAAAAGCTCAAACACAGATTTGAGCCCTCCAAGGCTGACATTTTATGCACGGAAAGAAACGATATTAAGAGGAAAATTAAGGAAGCTTGTTTCATCACCAGCGATGCCAAATCAATAAATAGAAGAGACACTTGTTTCGCCATTTCTAAAAATGGATGGTATAGGAGGCAATTTGCGTACATTTGCATATAACTAATAATCTGAACAGACTATGAATATGGAGCAACAGGGGCTCTGAAAGCGCTAAGTCTGCAAATTAGATTATATAAAAAAAGCCTACAAATTATTACATAAAAAAAAGTTTCACTGCAAAGCATCAGCTTATTATTAATTAAATGGGGAGTGTGGTTGAAAGAATATAGCTATAAATCATTTAAAATATTTTATTTTTAAAAATGTATTAAAGTTCGGTATAAAAAAAATTAAGGAGAAAATATCAATATGTTTAATTTTTTTATTATTATTATTCTGAAAGAAAGAAAATAAAATAAAAAAAGGGATACAGTGATTTCTATACTAGGAAGTATTATCAAATAAGAATATTTTTCTGAATATTTTAAAACTATAAAATATAGTATTAATATTATAAAAAAATTAAAAAAACATTATATTACCAATAAATTAAGTTAGCTGAACAGAAAAAAAGTGATAAAAGAATTTTCAATTTGTTTTTATCTTGTTATAAGTTTTTAAAAGTTTGAATCGTCAAATTCTTTTTAAAACTAATTAGACATAATGTAAATCAAACTCGATTTGCATGATATATTTTACAATAATTTTTACTAACTTTCAGATAAAAAATTGATAATTAAATATGTCAGTTGAAGTTTGTTTTGACACAAGTAAAAACAAAAATAGGTAGATAGATGGGTAGACAGATAAGTATCCAGGCAGATAGAAAGATAAAAAGATAACTAGATATGTATAAAAATAAGAGGGCAGAAAAGATAAATAGCTAAGTTAGGTGGATTAGGCAAATAAGTAGGTAAGCAAATAGATGAATAGATAAATAGGAAGGGGTAAAAGAGAAAAGAAGAGATAGGGGTGGGAGTTAAATGGGTAAGTAACTGAGATAAATAGGTAGATAGGTACATATTATAGATAAATAAATGAACAAACAGATAGATAAATAAATAGATATATATAGATAATGATAGAATTAGATGATTGCATAAGTAGAGATAGATATCTAATAAATATATGAATAGTCAGATAGATAGATAAGCAAGTTAGTAGATAGATAAATGATGAAGGTAATGGGTAGGTGTATATATATAAAGGAAGATAGATAAATAGTTTGATACATCAATAGATAGATAGACAAATAAATAGGTTAATCACCCAATGAGTATTTAGATGGATAAGTGTATATATATAGGTAGAGAGAAAGTAATGAGAGATAAATAGACAAATTGACACATCAATAGATAGGAGAGTAGATAGAAAGATAAACAGATAGACAGATAAATAGGTCAAGCACTCAGTGGATATTTAAATGGGTAAGTGGATGGAAAGATTAGTAGATGAATGGATGCATGAATTAATAAATAAATAGAAAGATATGGATAGGTAGATAGATAGAGAGTAATAGAGATAGACAAATAAATAGGCAGTTAGATAAATAGATAACTAAATAGATAAGTAGTAAGATAATCAAATAGCAAATTGATAGATAGGTATAATGATAGGTAAGTAGATAGGCAGATAGATAATTAGATAGTAGATGTATGGTGGAGGAAGATTGATAAACAGTCCTTCAGTGAGTATTCATTTGGGATAAATGGATAGCAGGCTTGGTAGATAAATGGATGTATGAATACAAATAAGTAGATATATAGAGAGATGAATAGTTTGATAGAGATAGAAATAAAATATAAATAGATAGATAAGGAGGTAAAAAATAGATAAGTAGTTAATTAGTGGGGAGGTAGACAGATCAAGCAATAGGCAACATGGATAGATAGATAGGAGGATGGGTAGATGGATGATTCATGGATAGGTAGATAGGTGGATAAATAGAGATAGATAAATAAATAGAAAGATAGATAAAGAGAAAGATATGTAGATAGGCAGATAATAGTTAGAAAGATGAATAGACAGATAGATAAATAGATGAATGGATGAAGAGATAGATAGGACAGATAGGTAGTTAGGTTGGGTGAATAGATAGATGTGTTGATAGGTAAAGATGAATAGATAAATAAATATAAAAAGAAAAATTAGATAAGATAGAAATAGATAGATAGATAGATAGATAAATAGATAGATAGATAGATAGATAGATAGATAGATAGATAGATAGATAGATAGGTAGGTAGATAGATAGATAGACAAACAGATAGACAAACAGATAGATAGATAGATAGATAGATAGATAGATAGATAGATAGATAGATAGATAGACAGACAGACAGATAGATAGATAAATAGACAAGTTGGTGGGTAGATAGATCAATAGGTAAATCAGCTAATCAGTCAGTAGTTGCGTAAATGCACTGAATGGGTAAATGGATGGATGCATGGATGGATAGATAGATAGATTTACATAGATAGATAAATATTGGTGATTAGATCGATTTCAATCAATTTAGTTGGTGGATGGATTTGAGAATAGGTAAATGGATGGAAATGTGAATAAATAGATAGATAGTAAGAGAGATAAAAATATGAATAAATAGATAAATAAAAATAGACAGACAAACAGGTAGATGTTTTTATTAACAATATAGTTGGATTTTCCAGCAAATAAAAAAAAAGAAATGATACTCTTTGCAAATACATTCATCTAATAATAATAACTCTGAGCTAGTATAAAATACAATGTTTTACATACTATTATTCTCTTCTGTTTTTCATATATTCTTGACCTGCCTAGTGACAACTAGTCCAGGTGTCAAACTGATGACTTTTAGATTCTTAAATATTATATTTAAGATGATGATTTAACCAACTAAAAAATTAAGTTTACTAAGATTATTTTGAGTAAAATATTTTAGAAAACACAAAATAAAATTTTAAAATAGAAAAAGTTGAGAATAGTTTAGTCCAATGGTAAATGACTCCAGAGTTAATATTTTTGGGATCAATTTCTGATTTCCTACATGGTATAGATTTGCAGACTCTCTATCTTAATATCCACAGATGGTATCCATCTCTATAATTTGAACTACCAATCAACAAAGCTATTTGTTTATTTATTCATTTAATTCATGGTTAATGTATATATATTAAATTAAGTTTGTTAATTAAATAGGTCTGTTTTGCTCATCATTCTACCGCAGTACCTGAATACTATTTGATCTGAGATACTGTCCAGCAGTTTAATGTTTTGTACGATTGTTATTTCTAGTAAATGTATTTGATTGTTTTTATTGTTCAATAGTTTATAAAAAGTTTGAGTAGTGGAAGCACTAACACCA
This sequence comes from Epiperipatus broadwayi, assembly GCA_028023455.1. Taxonomy (NCBI): domain Eukaryota; kingdom Metazoa; phylum Onychophora; class Udeonychophora; order Euonychophora; family Peripatidae; genus Epiperipatus; species Epiperipatus broadwayi. Next base: position 175,529 of record JAQFVV010006553.1, on the reverse strand, counting down.
AAATTGATCCTAAGACCTAACTTTCCAGAATCTGATATTCTGCCACTGCGCAGAACACACAGATGCTTTTAATGATTCATTTATTAAGAAGTATAATTATGAAGCAAACATATGTAGTATTTTGTTGTGACTTTTAGCATCATTTTCTCAAATTGTATTTTATTCATTTATAGCAACATACTTTTATTATAGTTTTATAATTTCCCTTATCAGAGGATAACTAATAATGTCTCTAAAATTTATTTAGCTCAAGAAAATTCACCAGTAGTTAGATTAATGGCTGGAAATATTTTTTTGCTTATAGTATATTAGTAGTTTTATTTATCATGAGATGAATCTGATACTTTGAATTTTTACACACACATAAAAAGTTTTAAACATAAGTAATGTGGTGGTAAATATTAACTTTGGTATAAAAATAAAGCACGTATTGCAAATTTCTATATAAATAAATTTAAAAAAAAAAGAAATTTGAGAAAATATTGGTGGTCGAGAGGTCAGCGACGGCTGCTTTACAAGCAGTTGTCCCGGGTAGCAGGTTCGCTTCCCAGCTGATGCTATGACACATGAGAAAAAATGTTGATATATGAATTTGGTAAAATAAAAAAATTACATAAACTGAAATAATCATAAATTAAGAGAAATAAATAAAAAAAATAGAGGATGCTTAGCTATTTGTTATCAAAAATATTAAAAAAACAGCACAGAGAAATATTATATTTCAAATAATCATTATCTTATTTAAAAAAAAAAGGGAAAATAAAATAGTTTGCCAAAGTAAATTTTAAAAACTATACAGTACTTAAATTAAGCTAATTAACAAGAAAGAAAAGTTTATCTATGATAGAAATAAAACAAACTAACTCCTTCTTTTTAAAACTTGTTTTTTATATGACTATTACATGGAAAAAAAAAATCCAATGTTTCGACTATTTTATATAGTCTTTTTCAAGGCACACTAAAATAAAATAAAAAATATATATATAATAAATAACACATATTCCATAAAAATAAATAAATAAACAAAAAATTACAAAATATATTCATAACCAAAAATATACCTTATCTCACTCCCCTTTCCTATTACTAACAAACACAACTCAAAGAGAAACAATTTCCTTTTATTAAAAAAAAATAATTATATATATCTTTTAAAACATTTAATTAAAAAACTATTATTTTCTGTTTATCTATTAACATCCTATTTAATTCTGGTTTTATTTCATTAATGTATACACTTTCTTTTATCATCCTTTCATTATATGACTTAATACATTCCAAAGGCTTTATATCAAAACCCCCATGCTTAAATTTATTTATGTGAATGTAAACAGCAGAATTTTTTATCACCTAAATGTTGTTTAGCATTTAGGTGATAAAAAATTCTGCTGTTTACATTCACATAAATAAATTTAAGCATGGGATTTTGATATAAAGCCTTTGGAATGTATTAAGTCATATAATGAAAGGATGATAAAAGAAAGTGTATACATTAATGAAATAAAACCAGAATTAAATAGGATGTTAATAGATAAACAGAAAAGAAAATAATAGTTTTTTAATTAAATGTTTTAAAAGATATATATAGATTATTATTTTTTTAATAAAAGGAAATTGTTTCTCTTTGAGTTGTGTTTGTTGGTAATAGGAAAGGGGAGTGAGATAAGGTATATTTTTGGTTATGAATATATTTTGTAATTTTTTGTTTATTTATTTATTTTTATGGAATATGTGTTATTTGTTATATATATATTTTATTTTATTTTAGTGTGCCCTAAAAAAGACTATATAAAATAGTCGAAACGTTGGATTTTTTTTTCCCATGTAATAATCATATAAAAAACAAGTTTTAAAAAGGAGTTAGTTTGTTTTATTTCTATTTTGGATTTTATGAACTATTTTGAAAAGAAGAACTATGTGCTTGATATATTAAATTATTTTATCTATGATGTATTCAAACAAGCAACCAATTAAAACTAGACCTGAAAACTGAAATCACATCATCTGGTGATAATATTTAATTGCGTAACTTCTTAGAAACAGTTTTTAATTGATTGCTTATTCAACAAAATACATACAAAATCTTATTATAAATCCATGAAAATTGTCAAATTAATATTTATATAAAATATTTGCAGTTTTTTTACAATTCAAAAACTAATAATTTGATGTTGTTTTTTCATATACAGCATATAGTCCAATTTTTGGAGGGATATTTTTAGATAACTGACTTTATTTGCTCTATTAATGACATTGCTCCTATAGCCAAAATGCATATTCAAAAAAGGCAATATGTAAAAAAATTGTGTTAATGATATTATTTATATAGCTTTGTTTAAACTTAATCAAATTTTTATGTCATTATCAAAAAAATTTATGAAAAGCTTTGGTCATTCCCTAATTCAGACAGATTTACATATGTTTAATAATGTTGGCTAGAGTCAATATATGATAAATCACAATCAGAGATGAACTATGATTAAATTCTGATCTATTTTCTATATGTAATAACAGTCAGTCATCTATGAAGAACATCTTGGGAAAATGTATTTTTAGGATGTGTCTGGAGAAGTATATTCTTATTTTTCTCCTTTTACTTTCTTTGCATTTCTTCATTTATTCATATATATATTGCTTACAATAACTCCCCTCATATACACTTTAATGCAAAATTTTTTTAAAATGATTTCTTTATTTTCCTGACAGTTTCGACTGTTCTGCAGCTTTCATCAGAGCAAGAGAGGAGATTGAAATCACTCTGATGAAGACTGCAGGACAGTCAAAACTTACAGAAAAATAAAGGAATCAAAAAAAAATTTGCATTAAAATGTATCTGAGGGAAGTTATTGTAAGCAATATATGTGTCTGGAGACATAGAAAAAATATTTTTATATTTAAAAAAACTGTGTATCAGTATGATTCAAAATTTATACACATGTAATAGAAGTTACATCAGCTACTAGGTATGTATTATTTTTATGTGAGTGTGTGTATATAGTACTGTGTATTAATTACATTTATTATTTAGTAGACAGATTTATAGTTAATATATATATATATATATATAAAATTTAAATCTGCTATATATATATATATATATATATATATATATATAAAGCAGATTAAATTTTATGAATATTTTAAAGAAAATATGCAGTTGAAAGGAACAGGAAAAGTAACCAGAATCAAAAGTAATCAAGCAGTTGATCATTCAGGAGTTCATTTGAAATTTGAATGCCAGAAAGGATAGATCCATGTTGTGATCCATAGGCCTTTCACTTCTGAGTCAACTTCACTATTCCTCAGGCATGAGCATGTTTATTGGGTTTGATTCCTTAATCCAGATCATATTTTAATCAAAAATTGTTTAAATTTTAAAATGTTACCTGCTACCTTAGAACTATTATAAATAAATGTGAATAGAAAAAGAATAATCTATTATAAAATTAAAAAATAAATTGGATAAAGTAAATATCTGTGAAACAAATTGATGGATTGTGAGGTAAAGAATGAAAGGTATGATCATATTTGCTTTTCCAGTAGTAACAGTAAGTTTAATGAAGTAATTATTTTATAAGTACCTTCCTGTACATAATAGGTTGTTGGAAAAAATCTAATGGGATAAAGATCATTTCAAAAAACATAAGAAAATAATTGCACATATATATATATATAAGATTAAAAATAGTAGGAATTTGAAGTGTTATGGCAATCAGAAGTTAAGATTGCAAATGATTGTTGATTGATGAAAGATTTACAACTTTTTTTAAATAATGTTTACTAAGGCAATAAACCTCAAGAATGTATGCTTGAAAATGTGAAGGTAAGGACCTCTACAGGTCTTAACCACAAGATTACGCTAAAGGAAACTACATTACTGTAGCATGTAATTTTTAAAAGTTACAAGAATAAAAATAAATATAGGGGATTTGAACTCAGACTTTCAAGCAACCTTCAACTATCCACACTATCTCATACTACTGATACACATGGTCACACACATGTAGAAAAGATAAATAATCATCAATATACGTATTTCGTGCTGAAGCAGCACTCATCAGGTGGACCAGTATTTATAGTCAGAAATCTCCATGCAACAAAATCAAATAACATTTATATTATATATTAATTCAGAATAAGTTTAGAAATAGCATTCTGGAACTAATATTCGAATTATAATTTAGTAGGAGTAGAATTAAATTTAAGTTTTAGATTAAAAGGTTTTAAGCAAAGAAAAAAAGAGTATTAATATATTAAAAAGGCACTTTAAAGAAATATAAACATCCCAGTTTAATCTCTACTAAAAATCTATGTTTTGATTTTTTTTCCAACTTTCATTATGCCACTCTATCTTTTATTCCATATAATATACTAGATGTTACAAGAAAGCATACAAATTCTTTTTTTCAATAAAGTAAAACAAATAAAACTGAGATACAGGAAAATTTCTCCACCAGAGAACTCTAGCGTCCAAATGATTACTTATAAAACAAAGATTAAACTGTTTTATATTTGACTGATAAATACAATGAAAAAGTTAGGTGATGGATTTGACTTTATTGTTGAATCATTGTGGAGATTGTTAAACTAAGTTGGATTATATCAAAAATCATAATACAGATTATTGTCTAAGATCAATTTAAAACAGGCAAAACTCACTATACGTATTGCCACGCACAGCAAGCTAGAGTAATCAATGGATGCCAGAAGGCTTGTGCATAAAATCCCCATCTAGTGCCTACCCATCCAATATCCTTAGACTAGTTTCTGGCTTGTGGCCTTCTTCAGTGAGGAGCCTTGAATCTGAGAGCACTGCACCTAGATCTTAGGATCTCTACAACTGTTGTTAAAACAGGCAAATCTCACTATACGTATTGCCACACACAGCAAGCTAGAGTAATCCATGGATGCCAGAAGGCTTATGCATAAAATCCCCATCTAGTGTCTACTCATCCAATATTCCCAGACTAGTTTCTGGCTTGTGGCCTTCATCAGTGAGGAGCCTTGGATCTGAAAGCACTGCACCTAGATCTTAGGATCTAATGCAACCATCCAGCAACCACCTTTTATCTCCACTTAACTACAAAACCATGAGTCTTAAACTGAAAACACCTTAATGTTTTCAATCCAAGCCCATTAGCTTATATAGTCAGAAACTAGTCTGGGGATATTGGCTGAGTAGGCACTAGGTGGGGATTTTATGCACAAGCCTTCTGGCATCCATTGATTACTCTAGCTTGCTGTGTGTGGCAATATATATAGTGAGTTTTGCCTGTTTTAAAACAGTTACACACAAGCATAAGAAGTAGTGGTCATGTGATGTTTATTGGCCTAAGATCAATTTAATATAGATGAATGCAATTTGACATTCAAATTTGTATATTTCAAATTTTTTCCAGAATACTTTTCATTTGTGTCATCCTTTGCATATAATACAGAATGATTGGTTTAACTATATACTGAAACTCATTTGAAACATAATACATTGAGAAGAAACGTTAAAAAAATATGAGTATTAAATAATAATGCATACTTAAAGAAATATTAATGATATTTTGAAAAATATTAATAAAACTATAGCAGATACAATAGTTTATGAGAAGCACAAAATAAAAAAGCATTATTTTATTAACAAACAAGATGGTTAAAAAAAAGTTAGAAAAAATTATAAATAAATAATCAATTAATTAGAAGTGTGTATAAAAATCTTAATGAAGAGTCATCATCTATTTATTTTTTTTACATATATAATATTTTATTCATTCATCTAAATACAGGTCAAAATATATTTACACAAATGCATATTTCTCCTATTAAACCCTAGTTGCGCTTTTACTACTAAAAATATCCTGAATTATTGGTACCTGCTTTTCAACTCACTGAATTATATTAAAAGTGATAGGTACATAGTTTTATAACCAATGATGACTTTTGAAAGCAACAATATCTAAAATGTATCTATTATGAAAAAAATAAATTCTGAAAATAGGGAAGAAATAGTTATAAAAAAATAACACATGTCAAGCATTGTTAGCCGAGAGGTCAGCGCAGCCTCCTTCCAAGCAAGCAGTTGTTTGCAGACGGTTGTTGCGGGTTCGCCTCCGGCCGATGCTATGACATATGAAAAAAATAATAATACATCAAAATCAAGTCAAATAATCTTTAAAAATGTCGGAATCCTGCTCTATTACTTTGAAAATAATTCTTTGCAAAAAATTCTGCTAAGAAGTACGCTATTTTCTAATGGAAGAGAATGTCATATCTTGCCCTCAAAACTAATGGATTTAATAATCTATAATTTGAAAAAAAAAAAGTAAATAAAAAATAAAAATTAGAAATACATAAATTCCACACGCGTCTTTCTACTACAATATTGTAGCAGTCTTTTTCTTGTTTTTCATATTCAGACTCGAATATTTAATCAGTGTCATAGTGCAATGACAACCAGTTGCCCAAATTAAAAATGTTCCCTATGACAAATTCAATGATGGTAAGTTATTCCAATAAATCAGGAGTGGGCAATTGTTTTGGCTCAGGGGCCACAGAGGTTGGCGGGGGTCTGCATTGAGGGCCACTTTTTGGAAGCAAAGGTTAGTGGAGGGCTGCACCTTTTTTCATGATACAATAAACACACTGCTTTATTCCCTGTATTACCAAAGAAATATTTGTTTGTCCATTCTTCATTAAACACACAACATTCATCACCGATTTTACATTTTTTCAGAAGGTTCATAGTTTCACTAAAGTTGGAAATGTATATATTTGCTAATCCAAAGACAAAATTGAAATTAACCAGATCAATTGGAAAAGCACTGCACATTGTATCTACACTGTGCATGAGTATTGACGTGGCCATCCTAGTGGAAAAAATACGAGACGAATTTTCGGTCACACATGGGAAATCTCAGTTCAAGACAGATATTTTCTGATTGTCTTGGTGGGCAACATAAATACTCTTAGTGGGTCACATGTGACCCTCGAGCCGCTATTTGCCCACCCCTGCACTAAATCTAATTGAAGCTGCGAAGTGCTTTGTTCTTATAATAAAACAAAGCAATTGATTTAGCTTGAAAAAAAAAAACGTATGCTAAAACTGATGAATAATTGATAAGAACAAATCATCAGTTTCTAAAACACATTAAATGGGGGGGGGGGGGAATCATGTTCCTATTTATTAATTTTTTTGAAACAACCAAAAATCAAAAAAAATATTTAGTGAAGACTGAAAAAACACTAAATTTGTGGGTGGAGAAAATAAATAAAAAGAATATTCAGTAGATATTAATGTATTGAATCATATAGCAGTCTATAAAGGAGACAGTAAAAAAAATTGTCAAAGAAAGTGATATCAAGTCATTTTCTGCAAATAAATAGGATGATTTATATTGACATGAATAAAAAAAAAAAACAAAGCATTTTAAGACTTCTTTTTATTTGATAGAATTACTATCAACATTAACTTTGTGCTTTGACGCTATTTTAAATTTCTAAATCTCAGTACAAATGCTGTTAATGCAAATAAGAATTCACAAAATATGACTGTATCTGTCTGTATAACATTATATAGGAATTATACCATTTGCATTTTAACAACGTCAATTCTCATTATAAGAAGAAAGATAATAACTTTTTTTTTAATTAGAAAGAAATGATTAAGTGAATATATATATACATACCTCATCGGTTCACTTTCTCTTCAATTAAATACTTTTTGTCTTTTTCATATTAGCATTATTCTACTATTCGTTTTTCATTGATGTTCAATTTGCATAATTTTAAATTAAATTATAACCTAAATGTGTGTGTAGATATGCATGGAAATATATGTTCTATATATGGGTGTTAAAATATATATTTATATTGTACCTGTCAAAAAGAAGCCAACACATCAACAAACCCAAACTCAAAGTCGGATTCAAACTCAGGCGAACCAAACTGAATTCAAACCCAACTCACGAGCTCAGATCCAATCAATGGATGACATATATCGACGGTACATGACTATGCGCCAAGGAACTAGCTCAACGGATGATGATGATTAATGAGACCCCTGATCTACCTCTAATAAAGTATAATAAAATAACTAACAATCTTTATAAGTCAACTCATATATATATATGTTCGGGTTGCCAATACAGACAGTGAGCATTAATATTAAAATAATTTGAATAAGAAAGAAAGTTAAAAAAAAACCAAATATGTTAATAAAATGTTTAATAATAATTATAATTTTGTTCAACTTTTAGATTGTGATTATATAGATTACCTCTAGTCTTTAAACGGAATTTATATTTACAACACGAATGGCAGTCCTTATTATACGCCAATACTATTACGCAATATTATATGATAAATATATGTCTATGCCCCCGACAAGAAAATAAAGGTAGATAAAGGTATTTGGCTATGACTGAAATTATTATTCTGATTCTAAAGGAAAGAATGTGAGATTTATTTTCACATTCGCAAATCAATTCACAAAGAGCAAGATACGTATTTAGGGCATAACCTTAATATTTAATAGAAAACTTATTTAATTATAAATAAATATGAATTTGTTCGACTTTAATAAAATCAATTCATCATGATTTACGAGCATGAGAGCGGGCTTTACCTGAACTGAGAAATAAACGGTACTGACGACTTATGAGCTATAAGAATAAATATGAAAAATAATGGCTTGTCTGTGATTTGAGAAAATAGCAGGGCGCTTGTATTCGACAAGTCTTTGATGCCCTATACAAAGGATCCATAGAACACGGAAAACCAGGTTGGGTCGTAGCCTCAAACCTTTGGTGTTCCAAATATAAAACGAGCAAGTGAGGAAGTACTTTCTTCCTATGTAATTTAACGAACAGTAATATCACCGAGGACAAGCCTGTGAAGCAGGAGATGGCTCGCGTCAGCAACGTTCTGAAAAATGATGACTTGGTAATCATCTTTTAATTAATAATAAAACCCATTTTATATAACGAATGCTCTACGTGATGACCTGATCAAGTTAAATTAAAGTCAAACGTGCTTTCATCAACAAATATTTAATGCAATTAGAAAATACTTTAATTATACCCTAAACTCATGCCCTCCCTGAATATTAACAGAAAGTATAACATTTGAATTAGAATATATATTCATTTAATTCCTTTATCGACCTTTTTGCGAAACAATATATTAATGTGGATAAATAACTATTATAAATTCAGTAAAGTGGCCGGGAGCATAGGTTAAAAATTGAGCTAATAATTTGTTGTTATTAGCCATTAATAAAATAGCAAAAAAAATTGTACAAATCATTCAACTCGATAATTAATAGAACTGTATCAAAATAGTTCTAGTGGGTAAGAATTACTATAAAAATAAATATAATATTATTTAAAAAGGCAAACGCAACGAAGGAAATTATTATCGAGTTGAAGTTTTACTGGCATATAATTAAAAATAAACAACATTAATAAATCACACGATAAATATATATAATATAATAAATGAATCGCCATCGTAAGAAAAGAGAAAGTTAACAAATATTAAATTTAAAGACTAGAGATTAAGATAGAGAATTACTACATAATTTAAAATAGCATTAATACATTAAGGAAAGAGAAGAGCTTTTAACAGTACTTAATTTAAAGGTAGTGTAAAATAAAGTTCAAAGACCGGCCAAAAAGTAGCGGTTCATATAAGAAAGATATTACCATTTCTTCATGGTTGGCTTCTTAAGATTACACACGGCAGAGTCCAGTTGGATGAAATGTAGATGCGCATTTTGGAAAATTATTTCAATGACATTTTGAAGGATTTCTCTAAGGTTTCGGCAGCTTACATATTACAGCCACATTGAAGATTTTCAGGGGACTTCAGGAAATGTAGTCAGACTTCTGAAATTAAGCCCCCCCCCCCACCATGGTAGAAACACTATTTTACTTCATAATTTAACTGGGCGGCTTCTGCTCTAATGAAATATATAGGGCTTCTCTTAATGAGGAATAATAGCTGCTTGGAAACTTTTCCTGGGCTCTTTATACTGTATCTGATGCCTTAAGGCTAGCGCTTCTTTCCTAATCTAGTTGTTTTTAGATACATTTCTTCGATAAGGCTTTCAAACTAATTAGCTTGAATTCCTTCTCTAATTGAAAATGAATTCTTAAGATTTGAAAATAATTTAATTAGAAAAATGAATCCTTATCTTTTTTTAATTAATAAAACTTTACTATTGTTTTTAAGAATTTTAAAGCTTGTCGAAGGAATGTGGCTTTTAATCAACGAAACTTTACAAATTATTTAAAAGTAAAAAAAAACAAGTATTCCCGATGCAATGAAACTTTCGAACAATTTATATATATTTAATATTTACAAGTATATACGCACAATCCACGCAATTATAATATATATAAATTCATGAATAATTCTAACATGAATTTATTAATAGAAATGATCAGTTTAAATCTCAAATGAATTAATTTTAACACACATTTATAATAGTTTTTCTTTAAGGAAACTAGCGTGGACTGAACGTATAAAGCCCCATTGCATCGGAAATTTTAGGTTAGTACAAGGGTTTGAAGTTGGCTACATATGAAAGATCATGAAGCTAGGATCGAACTTAAATCTGACTGCTTCAATATAGAATATTAAAACATGCAAAACTTTCCATACAGTAGTGCCACTCAGTGCAAGCCAGAGTAATCAATGGATGCCAGAAGGCTTGTGAATAAAATACTATCTAGTGCATAAGCATCCAATATCGCCAGACTAGTTTCTAGCTTGTGGTTTTCATCAGTGAGGAGCCTTGGATCTGAGAGCACTGCACCTAGATCTTAGGTTCTAAGGCAACCATCCAACAGCCATCCTTTATCTCTACTTAACTACAAAACTATGAGTCTTAAATTGAAAACACTATAATATTTTCCAATCCAAGCTCATTAGCTTATATAGTCATACAGGTCTGAACTCAGTTCAGTACCCATACATTTTGGTGTCTTTGGTTCTTTAATAACCATAGTCACCACTATCCTATTAGGCAGAATTGGTATTAAACCACTAAACATCACAAGATCACTATTTCTTATGCTTGCTCATAACTGTTCTTAAAATATGCAAAACTCTCCATACAGTAGTGCCACTCAGTGCAAGCCAGAGTAATCAATGGATTCCAGAAGGCTTGTGCATAAAATGCCTATCTAGTGTCTGACCTACATGACTATATAGGCGAATGAGCTTGGATTGAAAATATTATTGCGTTTTCAATTTTATTCTCATAGTTTTGTAGTTAAGTAGACTATAAAAGGTAGAGGCTGGAGGGTTGCATTAAAGCCTAAGATCTAGATGCAGTGCTCTCAGATCCAAGGATCCTCACTGACAAAAGCCACAAGCTAGAAGCTAGTCTGGGGACATTGGATGAGTAGGCACTAGATAGAGATTTTATGCACAAGCCTTCTGGCATCTATTGATTACTCTGGCTTGCACTGAGTGGCACGACTGTATAGAGAGTTTTTCCTGTTTTAATAATAGTTATGAGCAAGCATTATAAATGGTAATCATGTGATATATAGAATATACTATTATCCATAGATTACAGTGTTCACAGAAAGTCTTAAAACCAATGGGCATGTTTTTATTCAACCGATTGTGAATTAAAAAAAGACTGCTAAGATTACCAACTTTACTTTAACATTAATGTCAAATTTTCTTTATTATTAGTCATTGATAGAAGTCTATTGAAACAAAAAACATGATTAATAAATTAATAGATAGGTACAACAATATATAATGATCATAAAAATAGTAAAGAAAAAAAAATTGGCCTCAAAGGTTTTTTTTTTTTTTTTGCCAAATTCTGAAAGGTTTGGTAAAACATGGCTGCACAATTATACTTTAAACATTAAATTATAATTATCTAATTATGTCCACTTAATTATCAATTATCCAATTGTAAAAGACTAATTATCATGCACCTAAAAAGTCATATATGACAGAACAAACAATGCTAAGGGTGCCTTTTCCAAACATTTTAATACAATCACGTTTGTTCAGATAATAAGTCAGAATTTCCATTAATAATTTTCAATTACTCCGTGTTTTAAAAAAACTTTAATGATCGAAAAATACTTCAAGGAATAGTGGAAACATGCCTATTTCAACAGCAGTATGTATATTGTTTACTCCAAAGACTCATTAAATGAAACAACTTTTTAAAAAGTAAAAAAATGTCACAATTCATTTAGGGAAATGTGAGCAGATATGCCACGTGTGAATAGATTTGTTTTCTTGCTGTAATTATTTAATGAAATTTGAGCTTCTGTATACTGTGTACATTTTAATGCTATGTGTAAACTTTTTTTGTTGCATAAAATAAACTAATTTTTAAAAATAAACTGACAAATGTAACATGTAAAGTTAAGTATGGTTAGAAGAAAAGTATAATGATAAAACACTATAAAAATTAAAATAATATAAGTTTACTTGCGAGGACAAATTGTAGTAACAATCCAATATGATACTGTGGCTAAGATTTGATTTCCATCAGTGAAATTTAATCATTGCCCATCATCATCTTAAAAAATTTATTGTAGCAACTAAAATTTGGAGCTACACTCATAAAATAATGAAGTTCTAAGATTGATTTAACTTAGTACTGGAATAAATGCTAACAAGATAACAGAAATGAAGCAATAACTGAAACAAAACATTTTAATTTATTATATAATTACTGAGAGTTCATATGCTGATAAGATGAAAAATAATAGAAATAATAAGCAATCATCTGTACTAATAAAAAAATAAATGGAAAATGATGTTATGAAAAAGAAAGTTAAGATAAGTCATTGAATGATATATATAAAAAGTTTGAATGAATGTGTTTTCCTGAAGGTTTATGATGGTATTTTTATATTGGACTATTTCCATCATCTGATATGTGTATTGAATATCTTTAGAAAAATTTAACTTAATTTTAATATTCCAAATACATTCAACTTTTAATAATATCACATCAAATAGGTTAGTATATGCACAACATTTTGAGAGATATTATTCTCCCTCTTCTTCAGGTGTTGCTGGCCTGACCAGTGACAGTATTAGCATAGGATTCAAACCTGGACCCTTGGATTCTTGAATATTGAATTTTAAGGTAATGCTCTAACCAACTGAGCCATCCTGCCAAAGGCAACAGTCAGTAGAAATTTCATATACTTATCTATAAGGTTCCTCCTGATTTCTCCACTTTTTCCTAAGAGCAAAGTTGATTAGTGGTTTACATACATTACGTATAGTCACACTAAGTTGGCTTATGGGATTTTTTGCCATTGTCATGTGTCTACAGTAGCAGACCATGTATGTGCCAATGAACATATGTTCAACTGGGAAAATATGAAAATATTGGATAGAGAAGAAAAGTTACAAAGAAGAAATTTTTAAAAAGCTGCTATTAATATATGGTATAGCTGAACTTATTTCAATCCTATATGGCTATTTAAGTTAGATAGCTGTTGGATTGGAAGACATATGGATGTCTGAAAAATTCAGATTTTCTACTTAATAGTTATCCATTAGATAAAGTGCTGGGCTTGTCCTGGTATTTAGAAAGCCAATAGCAGAAACCAGTCTGAGGTTAGAGATATTCTGAAAAGCTTGTTAAGAGCTTATTTTCAAGCTCTTTATATAACATTTGCAGATATTAAAAATAAACATAACAGAAATATACTATTCTACACAAATAACAATGCTTTAGAAGTGACATTCAAGTGTGAAGAGTCTTTTGATGCAGGAATAGTTTTTTAAATTTTAATACAACTTAGGACTTTTTTACAGAATAGACACATAGTCGTTCCCACTCACAGTAAGCTTATATTTTTAATAAACAAAAATGACAAAATACTCAAATCATCACTTTTCAACAAGCCTGGTGTATAATGGATTTTTTTTCACCATTTCTCTATGAATCAGTTGTTAGAAAGAGTTTTATCTTGACGTGAATTATTTAAAATTTATTTTATTTTTATGTACATCTAACATTACAGCAGTACATAAATATGGAGATTATAGAAAATTAAGAGTGCAGAAAATTATAGAACAGATTATTGCTTATAGTATTTAGAAAATTGTTTTAATTAAGAATATTAAAGTTAACAAGCATTGGTGGCCTAGTGGTTAGAATAGCTACTTTCCAAGGAGCTGGTCCGGGTTCACTTCCCAGTCAACGCTTTGACATATATATATATAAAAAACAATGGTTCATTAAAAATATAAGTCTGGCATAGTTTTATACAGAATAGAGATTAGGGCAATTAAAATAACCCCCAAAAAATAAAAGCTTTTTAAAATGAGAATTGGGAAAATAATGAAAAGGGTAGATTGGAAAGGAAAACTTAAAATTACTGAAATGTTGAAAAACTAAATGAAATAAATGAAAACTAATATTTATAAATGAAATTATAAAACACAACAAATAAAGTTAATCACATACCTAGAGGTATAAAAATTATAAAAGATATGAATTTACAAGATTGTTTGAGCAATAATAAGAAAAAAATGGTTGATAGTCTTAAAACAAAAGAATAATTACTAGTGTTGAAAAGTCAAAAGATTTGAAGATGATTTTTGAGCTATTGTGCAGCTCAAAATTTTTGATCTTTAATGCACGATGATAGGGGCGGTGAAGATGGTACAAATTTATTGTCACTTGTTAACAAAAATAATATTGAATAAAGCTTTATATAAAAGAAAAATTAAAACTAATATTTGTAGAAAGAATTTACTTAATTTGTAAATACAAGCTCATAAAAGCAATGTCACGCTATATATAACTTGCTTTATTTATTATTATAGTTTTACTTTTAAGGCTTTGGCAATGCTAAAGCTATTAATATATGGTAGATCTGAATTTGGTTCAGTCCCATATAAATATTTGAGTTAGATAGCTAAGTTAATGACATTTTCATGTCCGAAAATTTCAGTTTCTACTTAAATATTACATATTAAATAAGTGCTGTGCTTTGAGTTGATATTTTAGATCTAGTCTCTGAATGTTCTAGCTCCTCACTGAGGTGAGCCACAAGCTCAAAACAAATTGGTTTGGGGATAAGAATTTTCCAGGTAAAGATTTTAAATATTTTCTCTTACAGCACTCATCATTTAAGAGCTTGTTTGGGCTATTGGTACACTCTCTGTATTACATATTTGTAAATGCAAGCTCATAAAAGCAATGTCATATAATATATGACTTGCTTTATTGATTATTATTAAATTAAGGCAAGTTTAATATTAAGAATGATTTCTTTAATAGCATTCTAAAAGAACAAGTTGCAATCCAATAAATTAGCAGAACAATTCTACTTTTAAATAAAATATATAAATATTTAATTGTGCTGTGTACAGTTTTCCGAATATACGCATTACCGTCATTTTTGTGGGTAAAATTTCTAAATTCTTCCGATTGGTCGAGTACTATTTCGTGGGCTACTCCCATTTTGGTTGCTTCATCATACATTAACTCTCTTGAGGCCAGTAACTGCTGCCTAAGCCTATCATCTGACATGCCCCAAAGTAATTGCTCAAGCAGATTATCCTCTAAGGCATCGCCATAACTGCAACTTTTAGCAAGTTCTCTTAGAGCTTGATCATAATCTCGTATACGCTCTCCCTTGTTTTGCCTTCAGTTTCTGAAGTGTAGTCTTGTGACATGCTTCGAAGGCTGGGGACTGAAAAAATTATTTAATTTCCCCATAACTACATTATATGGCAAATTCTCTGGCTCTTCGTGATCACAGAGTCTATTTGCTATTTCGATTACTTGTTGCCCGGCATAACACAATAACGTGGCAACTTTAATGGGGTCGCTTGTCGTACCATTAATCAAAAATAGTTTCTCGATTCTCTTAAGATAAATTGGCCAATCAAAAGGGTTATTAACATTGAACTCGTTAATTGTTACCTGAGGCACTGATGTCATCATTTTCTATTTTGCCTTTTTTTTTTTTTTGAAAAAAAAATAATTTCTATTTCACTACGAGATAACTATTAAACACGCTTACTGAGACAAATTTCTATTAATACGCTTACTAAAACAAATTACTGTTAATACGCTTACTAAAACAATTTTTCCGGCTACCAATTCTATATTCACCCGGACTTCGATTCTCAATTTCCTTGTAGCTTTCTCTACGTTATACAATTCAATTTGAATCCACTACTGTTTCTAAATTGCACCAGATTTTTCTACTGGAACGTATCCTGTCGATTAACTGCACCAATTTTCTGCTGTGTACAGCCACTCACTCGGCTTAACCATCAGGTAAATAGACAGCAGAAACCAAATGATTATACAAATAGTTTAATAGAATTAACAGTCGGATAAATAATAGTACATATATATAGTTATGAGACAATTAAGTTTAACTTACGAACGCTGGCCATGAAGGCATACAAAAAACATAATATAGACCGGTGAGGCCTGCAAAATTCCTAGGTCCACTTTTTAACCTTCAGTGGTGGAATTCACTGGGTTTGTTCCGTTGCTAAGTTAAAACTCTTGACCTTCGTGTGCATTCAATGAGTTCTCCGCTACAAGTGCTGCTTAGTTGTTTTTTTGTTCCTTCTTTTTTCTTGTTAAGGAATGTTTCAGAAACCAATTAATTTTCAGCTATTGTCTACTTTTAGTAATCAGCACTTTTAATCTAGCTGCTTAATTAGTTTCTGATCTGAAGCTTATCTTTAATAGCGTACCAAATTTAATTACAAAATTCCTGTCTATTTCTTTTAATAAAACTTATTTTAATAAAACATTAATTATTATATACGTATAATTTTCTTTTAACGAAACATTATTATACACGTATATAGCAAATTGTAAATCTTTTCAAGAAATATTATTAGAATAAATCTTGAAAGAATGATAAATAAACAACTATTAGAGATATTTCTGTTAAAATAATAACAATAAAAAAAAATAAGTGATTGATATGTTTAACCCATTTGCTGATATTATAAGTCTAGTCACTGTTAGTACTATTCAGTGAAAAAACTTTTTGAAGATTCTAGAGTTGTAAATGCAGCAAATAATAGTTTGAATAAAAGGTATCCTAAAAGAAGTTTTAATAACAGCAGAGATTTTAATTGATAAAAAAAAAAGATGGCGATTTCCGGTTTTAAATTTATCATAAAATTCTGAATTACGTTCAATAAAACATTAGTTTTATTATCAAGAAATATGTAATGTGACATTAGTATATACTTTCATACTATTCAGCCCGGCAGATGTGCTTGTTATAGCTATTATTTATTTTTATATACTAGAATTTTGATTATTATAGTTTATTCCAGAATTGAATATTATAATTTCTTTATTCTGTGGATAGATTTAAATCTGTATTACAAAACATTAAGTTATTTGTAATAAAGGTTCTTGCTTTGATTGTGTTTTAATTTTACTTATAGAAAAAGATTTGAAAAAAAGAAAAATCTAAGAGGCATATTTTATAAATACAATAAACACCTCCATACTTCCGCATATGATTCAAAAATATTAAAAAAAAACCCATCATCATTATTATTAATAAAAAATTACTAACAATAGAATTTCTTTTCTATTTAAAAATATGGTTCCAAATAATCATTCAGCCAAAAAAAATATTCAACAAAAATTTTTCCGTCCTTTTTTTTTTTTTTTTTAAAAAAAAAAACTTTTTATTTGCATGAATCCATATATCACATAATTCCAATGTTTCAACTACTTTCTTGTATTCATTATAACAATAATATATAATAACAGGCAGGCAGCAAATGTTAAGATCACAGAATTGTGGGAAGGTTAGCCTTTCAAAGTGTTAGTTGACAAAGACTAGGAGGATAGTCAAAAATGCTCCGGAAGTGTATAAAATTTTAAAAATATTTCTGACTACTGTATTTACAAATATTCAATTATATAATTCCATATATATATACTTGTATATCCTTGAAAATGATACAAAGAAGTAGTTGAAACATCTGAAATATGTGCATAATGCATTGGAATATATATATGGGTTCGTGAAAATAAAAAGTTTTTAAAAAGAAAAAAGGAGGGAAAAAAATTGAATATTTTGTATGTGTGAAGGTTGTTTTTATTAAATAAATAATATAATTGTGTTAATATACATAAATTATCAAAAGTTGGCCATTCACACTGTAATGATAATATTGTATTCCTTTAATGAGATTTTTTTTTTTTTAATTTTAACTGAAATGCTACTCAGGATGGCAGATATGCTACAAGCTGACTATAGTTACTATTTATTTTTATATACTGGCATTCTGATTATTGTAGAGTTTATTCCACAGTTTTTTATATTTTATCTTATTCATATATATATGAAGGTAGATAATTTAAATTACTAGCACTACTATTTTTACAGTAGCCACGTATTAAATTTTAACATCATTATACCACTTTACTTCAAGAACTAAAAATCATCCTTTAAATTTGAAATTATTAATATTTCTTTGACTGTGATATATATTTTCGTTTCACATAAAGAATTAAATATACCCAATGCCACTAAGTATTATTTGTTTCAACATGTAGTTTCAAAATATTGGGAAAATATAAATAACCTTCTAAGATATATTTGATTAAAATAGGCAAAACTCTCCACACAGTAGTGCCACTCAATGCAACCCAAAGTAATGAATGGATGCCAGAAGGCTTGTGCATAAAATCCCTATCTAGTGCCTACTCATCCAATATCCATAGACTAATTTCTGGCTTGTGGCCTTCATCAGTGAGGAACCTTGGATCTGAGAGCATTGCTTCTAAATCTTAGGATCTAATGCAATCCTCCAGCAGCCACCCTTTATCTCCATTTAACTACAAAACTATGAAAATAAAATTGAAAACACAATAATATTTTCAATTTAAGCTCATTAGCTTATATAGTCATATATGTCTGAACTCAGTTTAGTATCCATACATTTTGGTGTCTTTGGTTTTAACCATAGCCACCACTATCCTATTAGGCAGGATTGGTATTAAACCATTAAACATCACATGATCACCATTTCTTATGCTTGCTCATAACTGTTATTAAAACAGGAAAAACTCTCCATACAGTAGTGCCACTCAGTGCAAGCCAGAATAATCAATGCACAATCCTTCTGGCATCCATTGATTACTCTGGCTTGCACTGAGTGGGACTACTGTATGGAGAGTTTTGCCTGTTTTAATAACAGTTATGAGCAAGCATAAGAAATGGTGATCATGTGATGTTTAGTGGTTTAATATATTTGATTAAACAAATTTTATATAGTTGGCCTAGTCTATCCATATTTCCCCAATACTCACTGCAGTATTATTTTTACATATCTAAAGGACTATATTGATTTAAATTATTGTTTTTACTTTTACAATAGCTTTTATTAGTTAATAATATATACTCTATTTTAACAATTTGATCATCAATAATAGTGGTTTGCCATTACCTTTCATTCTCTTAATACAATTAATTTGAAACACTTTTTCCATGAATTTTTACAATATACAAGATTTGAAATACCATGCACTCTTATACCTGGAGTCTAATTGTAAATATAGGGGATTTGAATTCAGACTTTCAAGCCCCTTCACTATCCACACTATCTAATATTACTGATACACATGACCACACACATGCAGTAAAATAAATAATCACCAATATATGCATTTTGTGCTAAACCAGCACTCATCAGTTGGTCCAGATTACCATCTCCCATACATATATATAATGAGTGCTCAGTTTATATTAAGATAACAAATCTTCATACTTTAATGGACAGGATTCAATCTATTCCAACCTCCAACTCTTCAGCCATCCATACCATTGAAAATCTGATGATAGAATTTCCAAATCCCATGCTGGTGCCAATATTGTTGTCATGCCCATGTTGACCTCAAAAGTAATGTGAACTTTGGTGCAGCAGAGGAATGACAGATTCTGGAATTTAAACTTCATGGCTGATGTCTAGCTCTGACAGTTTTGGTGCTCAAGTTCCTTAGAACTCTCAAGCAAGAGTCATTCAAGAAGCCCTGCATAGCTTAATCAGTGTTTAAGTGGCAGACCCTGGAGCTTAAAATTCAGGGATTGATTTCAATTCTGTCACCTCAGTGCTGTTTCTTTTTTTGAGTTCAGGAAATGAAACCATTTCATGAATTCTGCATAATTTAATGTGGTAAATCTGCAGATTCTTGAGCTTAATTCATGGATTAACTCCTGTCCTATCACTTTTGGTGCTTGCATTTCTTATGAATCTCTAGCAATAAAATCATTCAATTAATCCGTGGCCTCATCTCCAAGGCATGGTTCTGAGGAAAATGTCTGTATCTGACCTGGCTTGCGTAATGATTCCTCTGGCCTTTGAAAAGGGGTTTTATGCCAAAATACAGCTGGCTTCATTTGTCAACTTCGGGATTTGGACTATACGTTGCAAAATATTGTTTGAAAGTGGGATTGACCATCATCCCGAAGACCTCCTAATAAATTTCATACAGAAGGCTAGGGAGATTGACAAGAGGACTTGCCCAGACCAGTTGGCAATTCAGACCTGGGAACAACTAAAAATATAAGTTTATGCCTTTAACCTTATAAGGACTGATTACTCCCCATATTGCTGTTATGAAAGGGATGGGACGGCCTACCTCCTAACCTTCCTACCTGAACTGTATCCCTGGAGACCCATTGCAGACAATGCTTGTTAACAGCAGCTCTAACTATTGCTTGTATACACAATTATGTACCTTGCTCTATAAATGAATAAAATGTATTTTGAAAGTAAAATCATTCAATTGTTTATTTGATGTAAAAGTTTTATATAGAATACTTGTATTGTGAATGTATGACATATCTTTATAATTACATGACAATATTTTTTTTTTTTTTCCAATTTTTATTATGCATATAATTTTCTATACTTTAACAATTTAAAACCTCTACCACTCAACATTAAAAATTTACTAAGACCAAATAAATTATTAACTATTTTGACTTTTTAAAGCAATTAGTCTTTAAAGTGAGCATCTTAAAAGTACCTTAATTTTTTTTTGTAATGATAACAGAAAAGCAGTAATATATACTTTCAAAAACTTAATTTTATCATTAATCACGAAGAAACAAGATCTCAAACTTCTAAAATAATTATCTGTTTTTAATTAAGTTCAGTATTTTATATTTATTCAATAGATGCGTGCATTTACTTGGTAATTTCATTAGTAAAAATTATTTTTTTCTAAGTATGATGTTTATTATTTATTATATTAAAAAAAACAGTACGTATTCAAACAATAATAAAATTGCAAATCTAAACAAGCCCTATTTCTAAGCCGATCAATCAAGTCTCATGCTAATTAAGTGGATTATAAATTTCTATTTATATCTTAAACGATTATGTCTGTAAATTTAGGTTTAGATTATTGACAATGAAAAATGGTGTTTCTAATATAAATAATGATATTAATTTTCAAATAGAATTTTGATAAATATGTATATAATGTAGGAGGGTGTAACCACACCCAAACATTTTATCGTAAATAATTATTTCAAAATAAAAGAATAAAAAAATTAAATATCAAATGTAACGTTTAACGTTTATTTGAATCATTACAAAATAAAATAAAGATAAACATAGATACAAACTACAATAAAAAGGTCAAAAATCGAAACTATTTGATACATTATGGTTCTGTAATATAATGTAGAATGGAGTTTCTTTACACAAAGTATGAAGCTTCTGTGCAAAGATGATCCTATCCCGAAACAACTGTTAATTAGCCTAAACACCCCCCCCTCTCTCTCTCTGATACTATTCAATGCCTGCAAGATTAGTTATTTTTTTCTAATCATTATTTCTTCCATTTATTTTTAAAACAGCAATTTCTTTTCCTAATCTTTTTTTAATAAGAACAGTTTCATCAGTTCTAATATCCACGTTTCCTTTTGTCAATCTACAATTAAAACAAAAAACCAACATTTCTTTACCTTTTTTACTCTCTCACATTTATGTTCTTATTTTTCATCTCTTTTTTTTCCCAATATCCTTGAGTCAGAAAGAATCACATGCATGCGTGAAGACAAGGGAAACAGATTTGCGTTAATGCACACACAGGAATATATAGATAAGATTAACCTACAGATTAATAAATTACAGTTTCATAAAATTGATCAGTTTAGCATTGCTAACAATAGAAAAAAATTCATTTCATCTATCCTTAAAAAACATTGCAATAAATCCTTCACAAAGTCGGAATATTACAGTCTAACCCATCATCATCAGTGCCACCCAGGATTTTTGGAAGTGCCAAAACACATAAAGACAACACACCGGTCTGATTAATGTTAGACTTCAGTGGAGTACATTATGCAAAGACAGCCAAGTGGGTGAATAACAAACTCATCCAAATGTTGGACTTTGGATCATACACTATCAATTCATCTGCACAGTTTGTGTCCTCCGTCAAAGATTTACAACTAAACCCAAACATCAAATTGGCCACTATGGATGTTTCTGAACTATATGGCTCTGTCAATAGAAACAAGTCGATCCAAATTGTCAGAGATGAACTTCTGGCACAAAAAATAGCTCAACCTCAAGAAGATTTTATCCATGACTTTCTATGTTGGTTGGACAACAACATTGTGGCATTTTTCAGAAACCAGTGGTTCTCCATGAAACAAGGCTGGCCTATGAGGTTACCACTGAGTGGTGTAGCTACCACCATCTTCCTGAACTACTATGAGAGAAAAATCATACCTAGTCCAAACCCGTCATGCTTTCTAGTATACACTAGATATGTGGATGACCTATTCATTGCTGCCACTCCTGAGATCATCACATGAATCAAGGTTGAATTGGAAACCAGCACAGCGCTAGTTGTGAATGTCACAACTGAAGACACTCACCAACAAGTTAGATATCTTGATGTCAATGTACAAACAGAAAACAACCACTGCTATTATAGTATGGCCATCAAACTATTGGAGACCATATACACCCCCAATCTAACACACCAATAGAACATAAATTATCCGGCCTAGCATCTTTTTTGTACAGAAACAGATTATTATGTAAAATTGAGGCAGATGCAAAAGCAAATGTAATAGAATACAGAGATGACTTATTGAATTAAGGGTTCAGGCAATCCATTGTTGACAAAATTTTTTTACATATACAGAATAAACAGCTTAATACTCACAGCACACAGGATAAATGCATATTATTGCTTCCATATATATCCAATTTACACAAGAAATTGCATTCCATCCTCAACAACAAATAGCATTGTTTTTGAACCCCTCCAAACTCTAACAACTCCACTTTTGCAGACCCCCCACACAGTATATAATATTACATGTTCCAACAATAATTATGGGGAAAGCATAGCATCTTTGTTCACACGATTAGCACAACATAAATATTCATACAATAGAGCTCGCAACGATCCTTCTACCTACTCAGTTTTCTATCAGCACCAGAGCACAAGTCACCATGAGTGCATTCCAGACAATCCCACAATCGTGTGTAGAGAGAGACATGACCTTAAAAGAAAAATCAAAGAGACCTTATTCATTTCACGAGACAATGATCCCATAAATAGGAAGCACACGTGCTACACTTTATCGAAGAAATGGAATTAGCATATTTGCATATCATTAAATGTATTAGCAAGCTATGATTATGAAGGCAAGATCCTTTGAAAGCGCTCAGCTAGTTTATTATTTTTATTTATCTATTTTGTATTAATAGCTTTTGGGAACAATTGCGCCGCACACGCACTCGTACTTGAATTCATATATTTCCCAAAAGTAAAAAAATTATTTGACTTAATCAATATCCATATTCCAAATTTTCTATTCCAACTTCACATAAACCATCAGTCTAAACTTTTGTCCTATTTTCATCTTCTGGTTATCAAAGGTCTTTTTCTTATCTCAAGTAACAGCAAACATCTTTGATTTACCATTATCTTATGTAACTCTCTATATTTTCAAACTACTTTCCATATTCATTTTCCATAGCTCTACTTTTCCTCCCAACCAATTCCTTTTTTCCATCTGTACATACTTATATTTTCTACATATTGTAACCTTCAGAGTTGGAGCGAAGAGATATCCAGTTAGGTTAATCAAACAATCATCATAAACATAAGTGAGCTAATCAAAACTATCAGCTTATCAAAAGGTTTAGGCTAACAATAATAACTCAGGGTTTAGGCTATTTCCAAAATAATAAATAAGCCATCAATAATAAAGTAAACCGAGGGTTAGGCTAACTCTTATGCTATGCTGCTTTTGGAGAGAAATAAATGCATCATGATAAATTCGAAACATCAACTCAGGAGAAGAGTCTTCTGATACTTTCTCTTAGAGAAACAACTTTTACAATCGTATACAACACATTACACAAAAGCTTAGGTTACTTTAAATATTCTTCAGCTAACAATTCTTATAATCACAATGATTCTAAATAATCAGAGTTCAAGTATAGTAATTCTTTCTTTAAATAATTCAGATCTTCTAGACAACATAATTCTTTATGAAAATATATATATAACTAATAATTTGTTATGCCCATACTCATTACCTAAGCAATATATATTGAGGCTATAACCTGAAGACTGTGTGCCTGAATATGACAGTAGCGACCTCTACAAATCTTTAACACAAGATTAACAACTTTAAAAGACAAGAGTGGTCACTCTTATCTTTGATCTATTTTTTAATTATGATAATTAAATCTCTGGGTTCCTTCAACAATGAATTCTTCAATAATCAATAATCTTATTCTTCTTTTTATTTCTAAAATCAACAAAGAATATGATCTTAGTGACAAATAACAACAATAAGATATGATCTTATCTTTAAGCTGATATCTTAGTACATCAAATAATTATTAAATTTAAAATTAAACATGAAAACTCAAATTAAAAACAATTATAACATACTACCATTACATTCGTGATATATGAGCAGGAAAGAGATTTTTTTGCTATTTAAATATCCACATCAACAAGTTCTCTTCTAATCTTATACCAAAATAAAAATAAACTAATATTATGATCTTAATTCCAGATGAATAAAGTGATCTTATAACAGATGAATAAAATGTGATCATATTTTAATTTAAGATAAATAAAATAATCTTATAATAGATAAATAAAGTGATCTTATCCATGGTTATTATTTTACGATTAACAATATGTTTTATTCAAACCAGTGATTGTAGCGCCTCTACAACCGTCTTTCTACCTTTTTATAACTCTGTGGATGGCTTGTGTGACCAAGTCGAAACGTCAGTGTATTGATATTAAAAGTTTTTAACACGGATGAACCCGCAAAATATGTATTTTATATATTTAACCCGTGCAAATCTTCGTTTTAACATATATATATATTCGTTGTCAACTAGATTCAAATTTGAATCTAGTTGACAACGACTACATAGATAGTTGAAAGTACTTCTATTAAATTGGTATATATATATAATCCTTCTAAACACTTTCTTTCCTTTATTTCTGCTATCTTCATATACAATATTGCAATTCAAATAATTCTTCTTACTTTTTTCAGCAAAAACTTTTTATTATTATTACAGTTTCAACTGTACCTTGCAGTCTTCATCAGACCATATTATCTTCTACTTTTCTCTATTCTCCATTTTCTACTCATTTTTTCCACAAAAACTTTTTATTATTATTACAGTTTTGACTGTACCTTGAAGAATAAAATCTGATGAAGACTGCAAGGTATATTCAAAACTAATATAATAATAATAATAATAATAATAATAATAATAATAATAATAATAATAATAATAATAATAATAATGATGATGAGGAGGAGAGGAGGAGGAGAAGAGGAAGAAGAAGAAGAAAGAAGAAGAGAGAGAGAAAGAGGAGGGGGGAAGAAGAAGAAGAAGAGAAAAGAAGAAGAAGAAGAAGAAGAAGAAGAAGAAGAAGAAGAAGAAGAAGAAGAAGAAGAAGAAGAAGAAGAAGAAGAAGAAGAAGAAGAAGAAGAAGAAGAAGAAGAAGAAGAAGAAGAAGAAGAAGAAGAAGAAGAAGAAGAAGAAGAAGAAGAAGAAGAAGAAGAAGAAGAAGAAGAAGAAGAAGAAGAAGAAGAAGAAGAAGAAGAAGAAGAAGAAGAAGAAGAAGAAGAAGAAGAAGAAGAAGAAGAAGAAGAAGAAGAAGAAGAAGAAGAAGAAGAAGAAGAAGAAGAAGAAGAAGAAGAAGAAGAAGAAGAAGAAGAAGAAGAAGAAGAAGAAGAAGAAGAAGAAGAAGAAGAAGAAGAAGAAGAAGAAGAAGAAGAAGAAGAAGAAGAAGAAGAAGAAGAAGAAGAAGAAGAAGAAGAAGAAGAAGAAGAAGAAGAAGAAGAAGAAGAAGAAGGTTTTTGCTAAAAAAGTGTAAGAAAAATTATTTGAATTGCAATATTGTATATCAACAATATAAAGTGACTTTTATGACATATTTTCTTATATTCGTATAGTCTTAATGCATAAAATAAATATGTGTGGTTTTGTTATATTTCTGAAAAATAAATGCAGATGACAGTGGAGGAATTTGAAAACAAAAATTAATAATGAAAACTATTTATTAGCAATAATGGACATGGAAAAATAAACATCAAATTATTTTAATAAAAATTATAACATGGAAAAATAAACATCAAAATATTTTAATAAAAATTATAAACTACAAGATTCTCCAAAAGAAAATTAAAATTACAAATTACAATTGAAATAGTAATACAAATTTTACTTAAATCAAAAGTCTAAATATGATTTGTTATAAACTTATTAAAGTTTTAACAATTAATAGACTTGAGCTCAGTTATATAAGTCCCTATAAGAAATATTTAATAATTCTAAATAAGATAAATTTTACCATCCTTTGATATCAATAAATGTTGAAGATGTATAAATTTTTATAGCCACATAAAGAATTATAAATTTAATAACAATATATTTTACCAGGTTTTAAAAACATCTGGATATGCAAACTGGGCATATCAACAATATCTAATTTTTTATTTTTACATGAAATTTTTAAAATTATTTTGAAATAACAGGATCGATTAAAAAACTAAAAGAAAACAATTTATGTGTGTTATTACTATCTCATTCCATTATTTTTCAAAAATTTCCCTTTCTCACCAAT
The DNA here is from genome assembly GCA_028023455.1 of Epiperipatus broadwayi. Classification (NCBI taxonomy): domain Eukaryota; kingdom Metazoa; phylum Onychophora; class Udeonychophora; order Euonychophora; family Peripatidae; genus Epiperipatus; species Epiperipatus broadwayi. Next base: position 148,381 of record JAQFVV010006553.1, on the reverse strand, counting down.
TCTTCTACAAATGGGGAAATTTTTTTGTCTACATTTTAATGTTTCTGACATTTTGTTTAAAAGGGGGAGTAGCTTATTGATAGTGATGCTTTGTTTGAATTTTGATGTTGGTTCTTTTTTTAAAAAAAAGTGTACCTTGCTGGTGTTGGTGTTAAAAAAATGGAATAAAAATTAAAACATGATTTGATTTATTAATTTTGTTGAAATTTAATAGATGGTAAGTTATACACCACAGTGATAATGCAACTTCTAGTCATAGCAGAAATGTTGCAATCATGTGCAAATGTATATGCTTATTGTCAAAAAGGGACAGTGAATAACTCAGATTATATATTCTGCCCAATTTTAATTAAATTTATGATCCTATAATTCATTTTTATTTATGTACGTTTATAAAATAAAATTTGATAGCACTCAAAGATTTTAATTTACTTTATTTCTTTATTTTCATCGCTTTCTTAGGTCCAGAACCAATCCTCTAATTTTTCATATATACAATTTATTTATTTTTTTATGATTTTTTTACACACAATTTTCGAGAACAATCTATCATGTAAATACAGAATTAGGTGTAAATTCTTCTGTCACTGTCAAATACCTTTACCTGTTTTATTACTAAATTTTTATTTTGTTTTAGATATATGATAAATAAATTATTATCATTATAAATATAAAAAAAAGATGGACTTGAATGGTTTGTAATAAAAGTAATGCCTTGATTTAAAAAAAAAAAACAGAATTAAAAAATGCAAAATACATCTAAATAAGTGCCAAAAAGAAAGTGTTTAAACAAAATAATAAAGAATGTTCGATGATACTTAAAAATGAAGATTATAATATTTATCAAAGCTAATGAAATGAAAGTAAAAAAAGGTAATTTAAACAAGATACAAAAAAAGATGATATTATAAAGAGTATGTACTCACATGCAGTAAATAATTATAATTTATAGATATAATTACAAACAAAAAAATAAGATAATTTTAACTGGTTTAATAATGTTTTTTTTTTAAAAAAAAGAATGCTCTTTTTACATTCTTAAGGCGTAAAAAAATGTTCTAATCATATTATATAGTATTCCTGTTTTAAAAGAAGATTAACATTTATATTTAAAAAAGTAAATTTTTCTAAATAATTGTGATTCAATCTTAATCTAGTGTTAGAGAAATTGTTTGAATATTAAAAATGGAAATATAAATGAGCTAACTATATAATGAAAGCAGAAGGCAATAAATTAATTATACATATATATTGAAGTCTAAATTTGCAAATAATTTTTAGTACAAACAATAATGAATAATTTTTAAGTTTTTTTTTTGGTTGTTGTTGAAACATTTTTCATTTATTTGTTGTATTTTACCTCCAAAATTTGTAAAAAGGATTATGGGACATTGAATGAGAAGATTTAAAATTATAAAAAAGAAGAAAGTTTTAACCAGTCTTAATTTTTTTATTTCTTATTATGAAATGCTGTTTCAGATTTAATAGAAAAAGAAAAAAAGAAAATAACTTTGTTAAAATAAATATTAAATAATTTAGTAATAGGAATCAATAGGAAATAATCTTGTGTTATGGAATTATATTTCTTATGTCAAAACAGTAGATGTGGAATTGTTGTATTATCGTATTTTTTTAATTTTCTTACTTATTATTCAATGCTTAGTTTTATTAAATAACTGTTTTTAAAAAAAGTTTTAATGTCTATTTCTCCAGCTATCTGTTCTAAAAAATGGCAATTTGTGACTTGATTTCAACTGGTATGATGCTTTAAGAGATTGATGAATTATCCCAATAAGACTATTTAAATTAAGATTGATTAAGCATATATATTTATATTTTATCTTGTTTACTATTGCAGTCCCTAGTCTTTTGATCCTGACTCTGAGCTAGCTCTAGAGTGAGAATTGATTAATTTATATGTATGTGGAGGTTTATATTTGTGTTTGGACATCCAGATGGTTCTCTGGATGACACAAAAATCAAGATCACCTTTTAAATCCATCCACTCCATTTTATTTATACATATTAGAAATTTATTCATAATTGGCTGTACACTCACGGTACTATATGGCCAGAGCATTGATGCTGCTCACAATATATTAGGATTACAGAATTAAAATGTCCATGCAAATGATTGTTTTATATTATGCCCTAAGTTTAGCTCTGCAAGAAGATAATTATCCCTGTTTTATAATGTATCTTTTTTAGATCCAATCACAGGGGCTGACTATTTTGTTATTCTTGTTTAATGCTGGTGATATAACTTATTATTGGCATAATTACTTATTTTATTATGTGCTAATTCTCTCATACTTCTGTTATATTTACTCATTTTTTATTTGTTGATGACTATTCATTGACAAGGTTGTTTCATTGGTTGACTATGATTCAATGCGGATAATGATAATCCCTATCATGCCATATTTATTCTTTCTCCCAATTGATTACAATATATATATAAAATCATAGAAAATGTATGTTAAGTCTTTCTTTTGAAAAAAGGAAAATTATTAGAAGCATGCTAAAGAAGAGAATTTTTACCTTGGTTAACAAAGTTTTGGGGCATAAAAATTCCTGATTTGTCTAAGAAATTTTTTTTTACATTTCATCACATTATGATTTAGCAATGACATTTAATCACCGATGGTGGTTCTTTGCCATTGCTTGTAGTTAGAGTAACATCCCAAATTTTAATTAGAACTTTATATTATTAATATTCAATCATGGAAGAATACAAGATGGATTACAAATGATAAGATCAAATAGTTTTTTTTATCTTTGTGTTAAAAAGGGGGGGAAAGCTATATAATGATGATAAGGAGACTGATTGTATGTTTAGTTACTCCAGAATCAAGTAACATTTCAGAAGCAGTGAGGACTGGTTGACCAGACTTTGCAGGTGATGTAGCAGATTAGCTGAATGTTTTGGGCATAATGGTGACCCATTTGACATGAATAGCACATAAGTTGATGTCTTCAAACAAACCAACTAAGTAAGCCTCATTGAAATCTGGCAAGGCCATTATGGCAAAGCGTTGGAAATAAACATTGGTCTTGAAATCTTTGGCAATTTTATGAATTAAACACTGGAAGGACAATTTATGGATTTCTCTAAGAGCTATAGTTCCAGATCTTTAACAATGGAATTTTTCACATTTCCAGTAGCAGAAGCACAATCACGTGAAGCTTTTCCACCAATAGACTTTTGTCTATAGAGATTTGTTTTGTACTCGTCATATCAATGAGTTAAAAAATAACTTAAGAGTAACAAATATCATGAGAAAACAGTATGGGATTAAGTTTTTAATTTTATTTAGAGAATCGGTTCAAAAATTTTGTTTTTAAACCTACCAATTAACCGTTAGTAATATATTTCTTTGTATTTCACATTTAAAAATTACTATTGAGTTTGTATAAATGTATTTTGTTTATTCTAATTTTTTTTATTACATTATGTTTATCACTAAAGCAAAAACAAATCACATCTTGCAAATATTTAATTTTTGAATGCAAAGACTTCTTATGTTATAATAATTTATTGTATTTCTCCTACCCTAAGCATTTAAACATTTTTACTATTTTTTGACTAACATCTTAAATTCAAATAATATCAAAATAGCTGAAAAAACTTTTACGTAAAAGATTTATCTTTTCAACATGTGTATGATCAGGTGGGTCAGCAATATGAGATGGCACTGAGACTAGTGGGTCGTATGAAAGTCTGAGTTCGAATCCCGCATATATTACATATATAAATGCAGGTTTAAGCCTGTTCAATGTAGTAAAAGATTTTTTTAAAAGTGAAAACAAACATTTTTTTGTCAAGCATTGGTGTCCGAGAAGTCAGCGACAGCTGCTTTACAAGCAGTTGTCCCGGGTTAGCGGGTTCGCTTCCCGGCTGATGCTATGACACATGAGAAAAAAAATCAAACATTTTTTACCAACTCATGTTGAGAAAATAATGTGAAATAAAGTGAGAGAGGAAAAGATATTTATACAATGATATACTGTTTTTATATATGTGATATAATTTTTTTAAATAGCAACTATTATACGATTTAACTAAACTATATTTTAGGGGCATTTATAAAAACATCTCATTTAACTAACGTGCCAGAAAATATTTTTGCAGTTAATTTATTAAAAAAAAAGTAAAAAGAAAAAAATATTTTATCAAAATCTTTTTTTTATTATTATTATGAAAAAGTTCTTTTTTTTAAAAAAAAAAAAAAAATCAATTCGTTTACTATAAGTTTAAAATTCCGATAAATCAAAAGGTCTTTGATTCGCTTCATGCACAGATGAAAACAAAATGTCTGTTTTTGCCAGATGAAAATAAATTTTATATAATAATGATACTCAATAGGAAATCAATAAATTTATATTTCATGAAATTTATACTTCTGTTTTAAAATAATAATGGAACTTTACTTTGATTTTAGACTTTTTAAAAAGTTTTATTAATGAAAAAAATACTATTTAATGCAGTGAAATAAGAGATTAATTAATATCACATTATTATAGCTGTATATATTTATATAATACATTCTATATTATGTATAGATTTAAAATAACTCAAAGTACAATGTGAAATTTTAGCTTAGATTAATGTACTTAAGTAATACTTATATATTATATCGATCTATACTACAGAGAATGGTGTTGGGACATGTAAAAAGATGGACATTTTTTTATATAAATACAAAAATTCTATCTAAAAGACAAAAATTCCAAGTTATAGTTAAGCATTATTATCAGACTAGACTAATCTTAATTTATCATAGAGAAGACAATTCTGTATAAGAATACACAATATCTGAAAATATTAATAGTAACAATCAAATATTCATTCGTGGACTCCATCTTTAATTGCTTTGAAAAGGTAAACAAATAAATTTCTAAGTTCTCTGCTTATTTTTACAATACTTAATACATTAAATTGATAATCTTTTCATAAACATAAATCATCATTAATATCAGTTATTAGATCTTCATTGCCATGTTAACTTATCACAGGATTAGCATATTAAACAGGCAAAACTTTCCATATAGTAGTGCCACTCAGTGCAAGCCAGAGTAATTAATCAATGGATGCCATTCTGGTTTGCACTGAGTGGCACTACTGTATAGAAAGTTTTGTCTGTTTTAATAACAGTTATGAGCAAGCATAAGAAATGGTGATCACGAGATGAAGATTAGCATATCAGTTTTAAGAAGTTGGAAGAATATCAATTTTAAAACTGATTTTGACACCTTTTGGAAAATCCCAATTATTTTTCAGATGTCAGTTTATATAAAAATTTTCTTCTTTTTTTTTTACACTTAAAAAAAAAAATATTGAAGGTGATAAAATTGGATCATCCATTTCAATTACCACGCAAATTCAAATTCCTGCTCTATTAGTTACAGGAAACTGATGCTGTACCCATAATAACAGTCATGCCTCAGATTATATCAGAATTTGTAATATTGTTATAATAGATTCTTATCAAACTTTATTGCCTATATTATAATTAATAGCAATATGGCTGGCCTTCTAAATTTCGAGCAAAAGAGCACAAGCAGTTGATCTTTGATGAATCTATTAGTAGCTAATCGAAAAATTTAATCTTAGTTTTAGGATAATTTTCTACACATTTGATAACATTCAGAAAGGTATATTAAGAATCACTTTTCACTTAATAGAAATAACATTGTCATAGCTATAGCTATTTTGATGAAAAATTAAAACCTTAACTTCATAATACATCTTATGACCACAAATGTCTTTAAAGGCATTATATTCTTAGCAAAGTCATTCTTAGTTTTATGTATATTATATAAAAGAAATCAAAGAATAAAATGAGTGTTTTTCATATCAAATTAATTTAAAGCATTAGAAGTATATACTCTTATTCTTTTCCTTTATTTTCTTTGCATTTCTTCATACATTCAAATATATTGCTTATAATAATTTCTCTTAAATACACTTTAATGCAAAAAATTTTTTTAACAAAACTTCTTTATTTTCCTGACAGTTTTGACTGTCTAACAATCTTCATCAGAGAATTCTCAATTTCCTCTACTTTTTATATTTAAAAAAAGGTAAAGGAAATTGAGAATGCTCTGATGAAGACTGCTGGACAGTCGAAACTGTCAGAAAAATAAAAAAGTTGTATTAAAAAAAAATTTGCATTAAAGTGCTCTGATGAAGACTGCTGGAAAATCGAAACTATCAGGAAAATAAAGAAATTTTATTAAAAAATTGTTTTGTATTAAGGTGTATATGAAAGAAGTTATTATAAGCAATATATAATTTAAAGCATCCAAAAATCATTTAAATCAGCAAATGCTTTGGAAGTAGGATTCAGAAATTACATTTTTGAATATGTTAGCATTTAGATCAAATAAAAAGAGAAGTATGGGCATTGAATTATTAGGATTAGAATAAGGTGCTAATATTTTGATATTGGCATTGAATACATTTAATGTCTAGTTTAGATTTTTTTTATCCTAGGTGGATTTAAGTTCATATAAAATTATTGTGAACTCTGATAGTTTCCAGATGAATGAAATTTTTTATATTTATTTTTGCATAATTTCTTTATTTTTAGTGCTATTATTTTTACTTACTGGTGTTTGAAGTTATTAATGTTAAACTTTTATAATTGTAATAAAAATGTTGGAATGAATTCAGAATATCTTTGTCAGAGACTCCAGACCACTCAAAAAGTATGAGAGATGCATGTTGGGAGTAACAAGAAGAGATCGAAAATGCAATGTATGGATGAGAACAAACAGGTGTTACTGACCTCATTGAAAAAATTAAAAGATTGAAGTGGAATTGGGCTGGACATATTTCTAGAAGAGATGATAATAGATGGACAATTGAAATCTTAAACTGGATTCCAAGAGACTGTAAAAGACCCAGAAAGATACCACATGTGAGATGGCTGGATGAAATAAAAAAGTATGCAGGGGTGATGTGGAGAAGAGAAGCTAAAGATTGAAGAAGATGGATTAAACTTGGAGAGACCTTCATCTTGCCATGGATTGATAATGGTTGATGATAATGATGAATGTTATTTTTATTTTTTTATTTTTGCTTTTGAAACAGAGTGATAGCATCATTCGCAATATTTAATTTTTCAATATGAATATACTAATAGATAATCAATTGTAGGGTTTATAGTAGGCTTGTTGTGGTACATATCAAGCAGCTTCAAAATTAGCATTACATTAATTAGTATGTTCTTGGCATAAAAATTATCATTTTTGCTTTCTTTCTTAATAATTAACTTGTTCATTCTTCTTCAACAGGGACTTTCTTGTCAATTTCTTACATTCGATTTTATTTCAATGGAAAACTAATATCAAATTCTCCAAAAACAAACAAAGAGCTGTCTTATTGTAGTTAGGTATCATAGAAATGTAATAATTCCAATTATTATTGTTGTTATTATTATTAAAAATAACACCTCAGAAGAAAGTTACGGAAAAAGCTAACATTTCTAGCTCCACTGGAAGTACAAAAATAACAGTTTACAAAAATCATCCGAATTACTTTTTTGACATATTATATATCATAGCGATTGTGAAAATAAATTTTATATTAAAAATTTAAAATCAGAGTTTTTGCAGAAATGAATTTTAATAATATATTATTGTATAATATAATGACAAAATTAATTGCATATAAATTATCAGAAATTCTTTGTGAGCATACATTATGTGATTCTAAGTGGTACAATTTGCAGTTCGTAAATTAACTAATTCACATATCGTTTTTAGACAACTAGAAAAGAGCAATTTATCAATTTTATTATATACATAAGCATACTAATTTGTGTTATTAATTATCATTTAGACCCAGAAATATTACTTTCTAGTGATTATCCAGTTTTAACTTCTTCTTTTTTTAATGATTTTTTTTTTAAATAAATATTAAAATTTCCGAGAATCCAAACTCTTAATTCGCATCAACTTGTCAACATAATCTTTTTATTATGATTAAGATTATCAAATGCCATTTTTTCAGTTTATTATGTAATATATAAGATATATGAGCACAGACTTTCACACGATCCACCACTCTCCACTCTATCTCATAACACTGATACACTTGAACACATATATGTTGAAAAGATAAATAATCACCAATATACGTATGTCATGCTAAACCAGCAATCATCAGTTGGTCCAGATTGCCATCTCTGCACATATATGCTATAAGTGCTTAGATATATATTAAGATAGCCAATCCTCATACTTTAATGGACAGGCTTCAATCTACTCCACACTCCAACTCTTCAACTGTCCATCCAATTGAAAATCTAATGATGGAACGCTCAAAGGCCATCCTGAGGCAGAGATTCTTGTCACACCCATGTTGACCTAAGGTCAATCTGACCCCTCATGTACAGGACATAATCCATTTAATACATATACAAGGGATGGGCAGACATGATAACACAAAATTAAATCCAACAAAATATGTATTTTCAAAGTAATCTATCCACTATGTAATAATGTCAATAAGTTATATTTCATTTCTCAGTGATTTTGTAGAAAATCTCAGACCTCTCAGTTATCAATAATAGATTTGTCTTATATGATTTTGTGCAATAATAAACTCCAGAGTTCAAGATTCATGGATTGAACCCAGTCTCCCGAACAGTAAACCATTTGATTATTTTTTAAAAAATAAATTATTTTCTAATGACAATCAATTAATTCACTTTTGCATATATTTAAATATATTGTAACGCTGAATTACTATATTGTACTTTTGGAAATCAATTATTATCTCCTCATTTAATTATATTCTATATATTTTCAACTAATTTTTATTTATTCATTTAGTTCAAATAAACATGAATAATTTTATTAGCATTTCATTTGGTAAAACAAAACTATTTTTTTTTCCTTGCATGATAATAATTTGAATCCACAGCAGTTATAAAAATGACAATTAGTAATTTTTAAAAAATGTCTGGCACATTACAATCGTTATACATTCATACATATTATATTAATCATTAAAAGCCAGCCAACACTTAGACAATCCCAATATCAATCAACAATTTCAAACTGTTGCCAAGGCAACCTCTTTTAACAATAAAGATGGAATCCTACCTTTATTAATGGTCTAATATATTTATATAGACACTAAAGACTGCAATTTGGCCACAGAGATTGTAATTATTGATACAAAAAAGTTTAAATAAACCTCCATAAACAGCATGCAGACTAATAAATAGTCAATTTGTCAAGTGTTGTTACCCGAGAGATCATCGCAGCCGCCTTGCAAGCAAGTAGTTGTTGCAGACAGTTGTGGATTCAGGTCTCGGCCGGTGCTATGACATATGGGGAAAAAATAGTCAATTATAACATTACAAACTGCGATTATAATTCTCAAATTGCATCCAAAGTATTACTTAAATAATAAATATAGTAATGCTTAAGGCTAAATGGGTTCATAAGTAATCATTAAAAGCCAGTCAACACTTACACAATCCCAATATCAATAACAATCAATGATTTCAATTTGATGTCAAGGCAACCATGTTTTAACAATAAAGTTAGAATCCCACCTTTTGAGCATTATTACACTTATTATTTAAATAATATTTTGGGTGCAATTTGAAAATTATAACTGAAGTTTGTAATGTTATAATTGACTATTTATTAGTCTGCACTCTGAAAGGTTACATTTATTTGTTTAAAGAGGTTTATTTAAATTTCTTTGTATCAATAATTTCAATCCCTGTGGCCAAGTTACAATCTTTAGTGTCTATATAAATATATTAGACCATTAATAAAGGTGGGATTCCATCTTGATTGTTAAAAAGAGGTTGCCTTGGCAACAGTTTGAAATTGTTGATTGTTATTGATATTGGAATTGTCTAAGTGTTGACTGGCTTTTAATGATTACTTACAAACCCATTTAAAGCCTTGAGCATTATATTAAATATGTTTTAATTACTGTTATTACTTTTGAATATTTTTGCTTGAGTAATTTCATAATTTAATGATGAGTGCAATGCCTAAGTCTTGGACTAGAATATTTTTTTTTTTGATGAAACATATATTTTTCTTTTACAAATTCCATGCCACTAAACTGTAAGCTTTCGTAACTAATAGATGCCAATTGATAATGCTTAATAAAACCCTACCCTACATTATACTAACCAATATCTCATACTAGTTTTAAGCATATGACTTTTATTATTGAGGAGCTTTGAATTTTAAAATAGTGCACTGGATTTTTAGGATCCAATGGACCTTTCTTATGAAAATTGTAAACTTCAAACTAGTCCAGAATAGCATGAATAGGAATTTAGTAGGCACTATTATCTGATATCTATTACTTATTAAAGGTTACAGTAAGTGGCTTAGAAGTAGTTAAAGACTAATATATGCTGATAGAACAGTAATATGAAAGCCAGAGTCATGTGATATTTTATTGTTTTTTACAGAAGCTGAAATTTATGAAGGGGAGGTCGGGTTTGTTCTTATAACTACCTCACAGCGAAAGAGGAAAACTTCCAAAATTTTTATTTTTAATTGATTAAAAAAAAAATATTCACAAAATGGCAAAAGTGTTAATTGGAAAAAATAAATATAAGATGTGTTGAATCTTCCCTTTTTTCTTTTTTCCTTTAAACTCTTTCTATATTTATATAAACAACAAACTCTCTTCTTTTGTGGGTTTGTTTTTTAAATTTTATAATTTTAATTTAATTCCCCTTTTTTTTAAACCTTTTTTTTGGGGGGGGGGGGGGTGGGTGGTGTTTCCCAGACCCATGAAAAATAATATCCAATTGAAAATTTATGCTGTTGTTATAATAATAATAATAATAATAATAATAATAATAATAATAATAATAATAATAATAATAATAATAATAATAATAATAATAATAATAATAATAATAATAATAATAATAATAATAATAATAATAATAATAATAATAATAATAATAATAATAATAATAATAATAATAATAATAATAATAATAATAATAATAATAATAATAATAATAATAATAATAATAATAATAATAATAATAATAATAATAATAATAATAATAATAATAGCAATAGTAAGGTAGTAATAGTAGCAGTAATAGTAGTAGAAATAGTAGTAGTAGTAGTGGTAATAATAGTAGTATTAGTAGTAGGGTTAGTGGCAATAAGTAACCATACACAGAAATCAAAAACTATATTCATATATAAGTATTATATGTAATATATAAATAAGAAAGTAAATAATAATTATGGTAAGGCAAAATAAGCATAAAATAGATTTATTAATCTTCTAAGCCAGACTTTTGATATGGAATATCTTTATCAAAGTATGACTGAGAGGGAATTAGCAAAATGTATTAGCATTTACATCTGTATACAAAAATAATTAAACTGGGCATTAATTTTAAAGAATTTGCATGTTTGCATGAATAATAGCTGTATATATTGCATATAACACTTTTTTCATATACACTTCAATGCAAACAAATTTTCTTAAAAACTTTTTTTATTTTCTTTACAGTTTCGACTGTCCAGCAGTCTTCATCAGAGCTCTAATCTTCTCTGCTTTTCAGAGCTCTGATGAAGATTGCTGGACAGTCGAAACTGTAAGGAAAATAAAAAAGTTTTTAAGAAAATTTGTTTGCATTGAAATGTATATGAAAGAAGTGTTATAAGCAATATATACGATTATATGAAAATATGCAAAGAAAGTGAAAGAGAAGAATAAGATAACAGCTGTAAGTGTGAATTGACAAAGTTTCATCTATGTTGTCAAATTAATGCCCAGTTTAATCATCTCTGTATGCAGGTGGAAATGCTGATACATTTTGTTAAATCCCTCTCAGTCATGCTTTGACAAAGATACTCCATATTGAAAGCCTGGCTTATCTGATTAATAACATTTATTTTATGCTTATTTTGCCATACCATAATTATTATTTATTTGCTTATTTGTATATAGCATAATGCCTACAGTATTAATATTTCTATTTTTAAATATTATATATGCATAGCTTAATGTATGTATAAATTAAACTATACTTCTGTTATATATGAATAAATAGAAATTCATACCAACAAACATAAGTAATAGATTGTCTGCCTATAGCTTATATCAAAACAGGCAAAACTCACTATACATATTACCATACACAGCAAGCTAGAGTAATCAGTGGATGCCAGAAGGCTTATGCATAAAATCCCCATCTAGTGCCTACTCATCTAATATCCCCAGACTAGTTCCTGGCTTGTGGCCTTCATCAATGAGGAGCCTTGGATCTGAGAGCACTGCACCTAGATCTTAGGATCTAATGCAACCCTCCAGAAGCCACCTTTCATCTCAACTACAAAACTATGAGTCTTAAACTGAAAACACCTTAATGTTTTCAATCCAAGCCCATTAGCTTATATAGCCATATGGGTCTGAACTCAGTTCAGCACCCATACATTTTGGTATCTTTGGTTCTTTAATAACCATAACCACCATTATTCTATTAGGCAGGATTGGTTTTAAGCCAATAAACATCACATGACCACCACCTCTTATGCTTGTGTATAACTGTTGTTAAAACAGGCTTGCTGTGTGTGGCAATACGTATAGTGAGTTTTGCCTGTTTTAACAACAGTTATTCACAAGCATAAGAGGTGGTGGTCATGTGATGTTTATTGGCCTATAGCTTATAGTTATTGATGAGGAGTACTGTTTATTTATAGCTATTGAAAGCGTAGTTTACTTTCATTTTAATATACATATATGTAATTTAAAATCTCAATTGGCAAAGTGTCATAACAAATGTAATGCTATTTTTAAACTTAATCATTGGTGATCATATATTGAAAGATAATGTCATGACTCATGGTATCTAGACTTTGGCCCAACAGCTTCAGTTATATTTAGACATATTCTTGGTAAAATACAAATGTGTTGTATAAAGCTGTAAAATACCATCTACTCTCATAACAATTTATACGTAAACATTTAAAATGCTTATAAGCATTAAATAAATAAGCCAGTGTGTTTGAGTTATTACGTAGTAGAGATGTCTGCCCATCCCTTGTATATGTATTAAATGGATTATGTCCTGTATATGAGGTGTCATATTGACCTTAGGTCAACATGGGTGTGATAAGAATCTCAGCGTCAGAGTGGCCTTTGAGCAATCCATTATCAGATTTTCAATTGGATGGACGGTTGAAGAGTTGGACTGTGGAGTAGATTGAAGTCTGTCCATTAAAGTATAAGGATTGGCTATCTTAATATATATCTGAGCACTTATAGCATATATGTGTGCAGATGGTAATCTGGACCAACTGATGATTGCTGTTTTAGCGTGAAATATGTATATTGGTGATTATTTATCCTTTCAACATATATGTGTTCAAGTGTATCAGTGTTATGAGATAGTGTGGAGAGTCATGGGTCATCTGAAAGTCTGTGCTCATATACCCTATATATTAACTAAATAAAGTAAAGGGTTAAAATGTTATTTTTACATAAGCTTACCCAAAACTTAACCTGTAAAACTTAAATATATTTTATTATAAAGTACGGATAAATATATATAATGTGAAATCTTTAGTAATGTGTGTATTGTGAGTGCAGACCTTATGTTATACAATTAAGCTTGTGCATCTTATAAATATATTTACTATCTGTGATATATTAAAGTGGAAAATAAGTTTAGAGCTCAAGAAGACTGTTAAGGTGACATTTAGATAGTACAGATTATGAAAATTTTTAATATTATTTATTTATTTTTTAAAATAGTATTATTTTTAAATATCTGCTACTTTTCATGACTTTTTTAATCCAAAGCTTTACTTCATTTATGTAATTCATTTATCATCTGTGGTTCCTTTCTAGGTCTTTTGTAATCTCTTTGGATCTATTTTAAGATTTTAATTGGTCATTTTTTATCAGATCTCAACATGTATCTCCACACTGTGGTATTTGTTCTAAAATGTCTGCATTATTCTATTTTGTATACACATTACAAGCATAAAGCTAAACTAGTCAATAAATAATTAAAATTACTCCACATCCAAAACTCAATCAGACTAGCCAAGAAAAGAAAATCAAAAACACAAGCAGCCTTCTCAAGTAAAAAAAATACAAAACAACACCATATTCATATTAAACATTGCCCACAAATTCATTTACTTCCCATCCATCCTTAATATTAAAAGAACTTGTAAATAAGTTAATTGCTTCAGAATAATACATTTTCAATAATAAAAGTTTCTTTAATTCTTCCTTTTATTTCATTTCCCTTAAAGAAGACAACCATAACTTCATCAAAATTAATAGTATGCCCTGCATCTTTTTCATGGACATACAAAGCAGAAGTATGGTATTTATTTCTAACCCTACTTTTATGAACCTTTATTCTTTCACTTAAACTCAAACTACTCTGACCTATATAAATCTTTTTACAAAAACAAGGGATAATATACACTACACCAGGAATAGTCTTCCTACCAAAAATTTCCTTTGTATTATTTAATAAATCATTCAAAGCCAAGGTTGTCTTCTTTGATAGAAATGAAATAAAAAGAAGAATTAAAGAATCTTTATTATTGAAAATCTATTATTCTGAAGCAATTAACTTATTTAAAAGTTCTTTTAATATTAAGGGTGAATGGGAAGTGAATGGATTTGTGGGTAATCTTTAATATAAATATGATGCTGTTTTGTAGTTCTTTACATTTGAGAAGTCTGCTTGTAGCAGTGAAACCATTCTTTGTGTTGTTGATTTTATTATCTTGGCTAGTCTGGTTGAGTTTGGATTTGGGATGATTTTAATTATTTTGTATACATACATAAATAAGCATTAGTAATATTCATTTATTTAAAAAAAAGTTTTCTTTTCAATGCATATATAGTAGAAACATGGTTTCTTTTTAAAATTAAGCACTTCGCCTAAATGTAAATGCAAGATCAATCAATGTCTTCATGTTTATTAATAATTTGTTCAAAATAATAACAATTATTAATATTTTTTAATTCATTACTAATAGTCATTAGTTTACCCTTTTCTTTGGTATTTTTAGCATTCATTTTAATCTGATATCTCTTGTAATATGTCCTGCATTTCTGAAGCTTTATTTAAATATTCAATTATATTTTCAAAATATAAATAACTTAACTAATCTTCATTTATTTATGTATTTTTTGTTTCTCATTTTAATTCACCAAATACTTTTTTATAAAACTGTTATTATTTAGAAAGATGGATTCTTCTTGTTCTACTCCTTATCAATGTTAATTTTCTACTTGTATTACTGCATTTTAATAAATATTTTTAAGAATTGACAATATCTTGGTCTATTTCATAAAATTTCAAATTTTAATTATAATACAGATATTTATAGAGACAATTGAATAAATCCAATCAAATTATAAAATAAAAGTCAAGCGTTGGTGGCCGAGTGGTTAGCAAAGCTGCCTTACAAGCAGTTGTCCTGGCGTTCGCTTCCCGGCTGACGCTTTGACACATTAAAAAAACTATAAAATATAACTTATTGGATCTTTCTATAATTTTTTTTAAAACTTGGATGCAATCTAATGACTATAATAACTTTTTAATCCTGATTGATGTTTGAGCACAATGTTTGAGGGTGATTTGTGATGTTGTTTGTAAGTGAAAAATATTAACTATAAAATATTTAATTTTTATTAAACCAAGAGTAAATGCTATATATATATTAATAGAATTTTTCAGTTTATCATTATTATTTATATTTACTAACAAGTGTATATCTTCAAAAAATATTTCAATTAATTAATTACAGAGAACTAATAAAAAAGTGATAGGTCTGTAATTTCTAATCTCCCCCCCCCCCCCAATATTTCTTAAATATAAATATTGCATTCTTCCAATCATTTGGAATTTCTTTATTACTTAAATAATTAATGGGTACTGTGGTATTAGAGCTGCGACAAGAAGAATTATAATCGTTTAATAATTAAATTAATTAGATTATTACATCAAAAACATATTTTAAAATCTACATTAAAAAAAAAAAATCAATTTAATAAAAAAAAAATATGAAGAGCATTAATGTGAAGAATAGTTAAAATGCGTGTTTAAATCAAATTGAGTGTGTTTGCACGTGCATATTCTGCATAATCTATTTTAATACATTGTACAGGCTTACACCTGCATTTATATAAGTAATATATGCGGGATTCGAACTCAGACTTTCACACGACCTACAACTCTCAGTGCCACCTTATATTGCTGACTCACCTGATCACACACATATTGAAAAGATAAATAATCACCAATATACGGATTTAGTGCTAAACCAGCACTCATTAAAGTATGAAGATTGATTATCTTAATATAAAGCTGAGTACTAATTGTATATATGTGTGGAGATGGTAATCTGAACCAACTGATGAGTGCTGTTTTGAGACGAAATATGTATATTGATGATTATTTATCTTTTCAACATGTGTGTGATTAGGTGAGTCAGCAATATAAGATGGCACTGAGAATTGTAGGTTGTGTGAAAGTCTGAGTTCGAATCCTGCATATATTACATATATAAATGCATATGTAAGCCTTTACATTGTATTAAAATAGATTATGCAGAATATGCACGTGCAAACACACACTCAGTTTGATTTAAATACGCATTTTAACTATTCTTCACATTAATGATTTTCGTATTTTTTTTTTTGTTAAATTGGTTTTTTTTTAATGTAGATTTTGAAATATGTTTTTGATTTAATAACCTAATTAATTTAATGATTAAACGATTATAATTCTTCATGTCGCAGCTCTAATACCACAGTACCAATTAATGTTAATAATTTATCAGTTTTATTTTAAACTTGATTTTTTAAAAATATTTACAATAATTCCATAATTTTTTTAATCTTTTTTATTTTTCTACTAATTATCTATAAATACTGGAATGATTAACTTTCCAAATGTTGCCAAGATCCTATGCTAACCGCTTTGTTAGATGACTTGAAAATTTAAAATGATTATTTACATCTGCTTCCTCAGTTTGTATAGAGTTGGAAATCTGACAAATTCAGGATGAATTTCATATAAAATTCACATCTAAGCACAGCCTCTTTCGATATAGCTAAACGTTAAACTACACTTACGAAATTTAACCTTTAGCCATATTGAAGGAAGATATGTTTACATCAGATTTGATGTAAAGTTTGGCCTGGATAATAACATTTGTCAGATTTACCATTTATATAAGAACTGAGAAGAGAAAAAGATAACATAAGACTTTTTGATTAATGACTTTGAAATATCATTTGTAATTATTCCAATAATAAATCTCTTACCCACTCAATATAAACATTCCCATATTTTTAAAGATGCATGTGCTACTGAATATTTTAAATGAATATAAAATATTAAGTATTAATTTTAACTTCTGTATAGTAAACATATTTTTGTATTGTATACAGCATCGTTATATATAAAAACATTTACAAAGTAATTTTTCCCTATCACTTTATTAAATATTTTATTAATAGCATTGTAATGGTTTTACTATCTATTGAATGCGTATTTAAAATATATTTTCTATATTAAAACTTTTATATTAGTAGATCTATGCAGTTTAATACAGTGAAGAGCTAAAACTCATTAGAATGAAACTCAATCTACCATTAATAATGTTTGAACATCATTAGAGTTCCTGAGTGTCAAATCATTTAATTTATTTTTACAAATTTATACATCAGCTTTTTTAACAAATATAACTTTTTCGTTCTCTTATTTCTAATAATATTTTTGTAAAATTTAATAATTGACGCATATATTCTTTTTAATATTATCTATTGTAAATGCTTGTTAAAGTTTTCAGTTACTATTTTTTTAATATATAGGCAGTTTGAACTCAGACTTTCACACGACTCTCAACTATCCACGCTATCTCATACTGCTGGCACACTTGATCACACACATATTGAAAAGATAAATAATCACCACTATAAGTATTTCATGCTAAACCAGCATTCCTCAGTTGGTCCAGATTATTATCTCCACACATATATACAATTAATGCTCAGCTTATAGTAAGATAGCCTATCTTCATACTTTAATGGACACGCTTCAATCCACTCCACCCTACAACTCTTCAGCCATCCATTTCATTGAAAATCTGATGATGGAACACTCAAATCCCACATTGGTGCTAATATTCTAATCCTACCTAGTGCTGTAAGGTCTGCCCATCCCTCATATATGTGCATTAATAGATTGTGTCCTGTATATGAGAGGTCAGAGTGACTTATGGTCAACATGAGTAGGATGAGAAGATTGTCATCAATGTAGACTTGAGCATTCCATCATCAGATTTTCAATGAAATGGATAGCTGAAGAGTTGTAGGATGGAGTGTATTGAAGCCTGTCCATTAAAATATGAAGGTTGGCTATCTTAATATAAGCTGAGCAGTGATTGTATATATGTGTGGAGATGATAATCTGGACCAACTGATGAGTGCTGGTTTAGCACAAAATATGTATATTGTGATTATTCATCTTTTCAACATGTGTGTGATCAAGTGTGCCAGTAGTATGAGATAGCATGGATAGTTGAGGGTCATGTAAAAGTCTGAGTTCAAACCCCCTATATTTACATATTGCAGTGCAGGTATAAAAAAGCCTGTATTGTGAGAAAAAAATCATATATTTTTTAAAAAAAATAAAAATAAAAAACACAAATTAAATTGCACTAAGAAAAATAACAACATAGCTTACTCATGTCAATTAGTCACTAAATTAAAAATATTTTCAATGGCTTGTTTTTTTTTAAATTTTACCTTAAAATATATATGAATTTTTTTTTTTTATGTGTCATAGCATCAGCTGGGAAGTGAACCCACTAACCCGGGACAACTTCTTGTAAAGCAGCTGTCGCTGACCTCTCGACCACCAATGCTTGACAGTATTACTGTGTTAATTTTTATAATTACAAATATTCAAGATTAAATTAAAAATATTGTTTAAATAAATTGTAATTCATGCTAAAATTATAAAATCTAGTAGTTATAAATGACAATAAACTTCACATGATCACACACGTTGCCTGTTTTAATAACAGTTATAAATCACACTATATATGCTATGTAAAGGCATTAGAAAAGTTTCATTTAAAAATGTACTGTTAAAATTTAAAAACATAATGGCAAGATTATAAAAACAATCTATATGTTCTATAACTTGCTAGATGTAAAATTATAGAATCCATTGTTTAATATATAGGGTATATGAGCACAGACTTTCACATGACCCACCACTCTCCATTCCATCTCATAACACTGATGCACCTGAACACATATATGTCGAAAAGGTAAATAATCACCAATACAAGTATTTCATGCTAAACCAGCAATCATTACTTGTTTCAGATTATCAGCTCTACACATATATGCAATAAGTGCTCAGATATATATTAAGATAGCTAATCTTCACACTTCAATGGATAGGCTTCAATCCACTCCACACTCCAACTTTTCAACCGTCCATCCAATTGAAAATCCGATGATGGAATGCTCAAAGGCTACCCCGAGGCCGAGATGTTGACCTAAAGTCAATCTGACCCCTCATGTACAGGACATAATCCATTTAATACATATACAAGGGATGGGCAGACATCTCTACTATATAATAACTGAAATGCAGGCTTATTATATACCTGCATATATATAGGCTTATTATATACCTGCATATATATATATATGAGCACAGACTTTCACACGACCCACCACTCCATTATTGTAGAATCAGGCTTCAAATAAATTGAATGTATAGTGAAAGACTATCTAAAAAATTTGATAAGGTGCGATTGAACATGGCATGGGAGAAGTAAAAAGTGGTAGCTCTCATTAAGGATTATCTCAAAGTCATTAAGGATTATCTCAAAGATATTCTAAAGATGTACAATGTCTACTGTTTCCATTGGGAAGATGAAGAAGAGAATAGACTATATTGGAGAGCTATAATTAGACACGGTTTTGAGGTATTTCAGAAAGAAAAGTTTTCTGCTGAAGAAATTAAAAGGCAGCTTCACAAAATATCAAACTAAAAAATGGACCACCATGTTTTATATGGTAACATGTTTATGGTTCATAAGTTAGTTTTCATAGTTATAGCAAAACTCATTTCTGGAGCAATTTTCTCTCTTTTTCCTTCTTTGGATTTGGAATGCCATACTCGTTTAGAAGTGACTGCGTGATATATAACAGTAATAAAATTTTTGAAAAATCCCCCCTCAATTTCATTCAGATTTTAAAAATTGTTTATTTTTTGCTGTCTAGATTAAGGCTATTATACATATATAAACACAGACATCGTTTTAAATAAATTAAACTTGCTATGTATTCTTTTACAAAGACTGACTGAGATCTCCGTTTCAAATTATCAAATTAAGATTAGTTTTGTTTGTTTTTATTTTGGTTTCAATACATCTGATATTAATTAATTAATGAATGTAAAGTGTTAGATTGGGAATATTTTTGCTAATTTAAATATAATGTTGGGACAGCTGTTATCATTTATTCGCATATGATTAATGATTCATTTAAATTGTTTTATTGTTCTATAAAACTTTCTCTTATCTCCCCCCCCCTCCGTATTTAATGTTTTTTAATATATTAAAAAAATTATAGTGAAAATAATTTAATTTGAATCTTTATCTTTATAAATTTCTTTGAATTATTTTATTTATTTAGTAATTATTTTTTTTATTTTTTTTGGCAATTAACAAAATAACTCAAAGAAATTTGTAAATTTTAATCAGGAGATAGATTCATTTGTAGTTCTATTTTACCCATCAATTCTACACTGTAACGATACATTTAGAAATTACTAACTATATGATTCATTAAACAAGGCAAAACTCTCCATACAGTAGTGCCACCCTGTGCCAACCAGAGTAATCAATGTATGCCAGAAGGCTTGTGCATAAAATCCCTATCTAGTGCCTACTCATTCAATATCCCCAGGCTAGTTTCTGGCTTGTGGCCTTCATCAGTGAGGAGCCTTGGATCTGAGAGCACTGCACCTAGACAATTATGTGCTAATATAAGAGATGGTGATCATGTGATGTTTACATGATTCGTGTTTGTATCTGCCCATAATTACATAGATCAGTTGGATGATTATTTATGAAGCAGATGACAGTAACGACCAAGAGTTGTTTTGACTCTTTTCATGAGATTTCAATTGCTTTTAGGTCAATCAAGATCAGCTGCTTTTATTATTAGACTATGTAAAAAAAAATATTTAAAATATAAGAATTCCATTTTAACACCATAATTCTTTGATTGTAGATTCATAGTTGACTATCCAAAAACGGAATCTTGATTTGAGGTGAGTTTTAGGTGATAAAACTACATCTTGAGTTCCTTGGAAAGTCCAATCTACTTAGCAACTTTTCTTCTGATATCTGATAGAGAAATTTATGAAAGAACATGGAGCCATTGCAAAGCAGTAAATGGTAATATTTAATTGAACATCAAGCAGAAATTTAGTGTGGGAATTATTTTTTCAAATAGGCAAATAGTATTTAGCAGAAGAATTTTCTAAAGCTGAGGAAGCTTTTATAAAGTATTTATGTCCCAATCCCAAAGTTTGATTTAATGTTAACTAAATGAAGAAAGTAAGTTAGGCTATGACCCAAGGTTACTCCTAAATAACATGATATAAGTTTGTGTTACAGTCTGTTATTACTAAAGGGTGTATAGAGATTTATGAGATGATTCCTTGTTATTTAGGAGAAAAGTTGAGCAGGAATGAGACCACAATCTTTGTAAAAGATTTTTTTTTTTTCATATCTTTATTGAAAGATTTTTTTTTATTTCAGAAAAGGGTCTCTTTTGAAAATCCAAAGCAACATCATCAGCGTAAATGAATTTTTTGCATTATGTTTTTAGGAAGATCACTGATGAATATATTAAATAAAGTAGTTGAGAAAACTGACTAATTTAAATCATTATAATATACTTGTTAGATATATTTAAATAAATCATATGATATAAAATAAAAAAATTGTATGTTTTTGTAACAGTCGTTAGGGACTCCCCCCCCCCCCCCGATACATGTGCTGTATGAATTTATAACGCTTGAAGAATACTCTCAGTGATAACAGTAATAATAATAATATATATATATAAGTTATTTCTTGGTAAATATTGATTTTTATGTAAAAAATATAAAACCTTTAAACTCCATTAAAGAACCTAATAGAAGGAAGATGCACGAATCTAATTACAGTAAGTACAACAAACGTAATTATATGAATATATATAAAACAATTAATTTAATTAATAATTAGCTAATGATAAATAAATGAAAAATTATATAGTACACATGGTAGTTGTATACTCAGTGTATTGCGTCTGCTTGATGGCGCTGTTGCTTGTAAAAGCACAGAAATATGCCATTTACACGGCCCAACTTACACTCTATAGAACAGTTCTGTTCACATTAACCATTATTAGGCATACATACCATTGCACACTGTGCTTCATGTCACTATGGAAATAGCACACACTTCATAGATCACTACCATAGGATGTGAGGGTGTAAGGAATTCAACAGGCTATAAGTGTTTTATATGCATTCGAATTAAGGATCTTCCACTTTACCTGATGTACTATTACATACTAATACTTATAAGTCCATCACCTCATTTCCCTAGACATCTTTGAAAATGAAAATAATTGCTAAAGGGTAAGTCACTGAAGCATTTCACATAAATCACATGAAAAGGCATGTTTGCGGGAGAATAGTTACGAGAGTAATATAATGGCTGCCATTGTTTCTTGTTTTGGAAATTATAATTTTGGTTTGCTCAAATTAGAGCATGTATTGTCTGATCTGAAGGAGTGGCCAAATCATCAGAATCCCCTACACACACATTGCAGTGCATACTGCCAACTTGGTTTGCTCAGACTAGTGCATGTATTTATTCTAATTTTCATTCAAAAAATAATACACATTTTTAAACTCTTTGTTTTATATATTTTTAAAATGAAAATTCTGTTAAATACCATCGGAAATTTTTTAAAAATACTCTGAAAAATTGGTGGAGAGCAGAAAGCAAAAAATTATCGATCTGGCAATGTTACATTTCATTATTTTTGCAAGCAACAGCACCATCAAGCGGCCGCATTACATCAAGTATACTACTACCATATACATTTATACAGGATTTTTTTTTCTTCCTTGTACATATTGTATTATTGTTATAATAGATTCCAGTTAATATCATATAAAAAACATAGATGTCACTATTTATGCAATGTAGATTGCAATTCTAAAATAGTTCCAACACATTGAGAAGGGCAAAAATTAATACTTTCCAAAAAGAGCTTTTATGTATTATTATTGTTACTATATATATATAATTATTGCTGTTTTATAAAAATATTTTATTTTATACTGTATGATTTATTTTTAAATATGTGTAAAAGCAGCATAATGGATTCAACTTCTTTTCATTTTTGATGATTGTTGGGTATAACAATGATAAAACTGTAAGTGTATCTTAGTCAAAATTAAGAAAGTGCTAACATACAAATAGTAATATAAATAATTGTTACATAGAAACTATTAATAAGTAAACATTGAAATTTTTTTCCAAGTCAGAAACAAACTTTAGATTTTTCTTTCAGTTAATTGACCAATAATTATTAATAATAGGGTCTCGGTACTATTAAATAGGAACTAAAGATCCCAAATTCATGTGAATTGATGAAATGAAGTTCAGTAACATTGACTATAGAACAAAAAATGTGATTATAATATAATGTTGCCTTTACCCCTCTAATTGCTGTAACTCACCAATAATTACCTTAATTACTCATCATCATAATTTACAATCATTATCAATCCACTGCAAGATGAAGATCTCACCATTCATCCATCTCACATGTCATTTTCTATGTCTTTAATAAAGACTCTTGGAATACAGTTTAAGATTTCAACTGTCCATTTATTCTAGCAATATGTCCACTATCTCTACTACCATTTCTTAGTTCCTTTAATGATACTAGTAACATTTGTTGTCCTCTCACCCATATATTTCATTTTTGATCCTTTCTTGTTACTCCTAACACACTTCTATCCATACTTTGTTGAGTAGTCTGAGGTCTCTGAATTGTTTTTCTGTTAAGTGCCCACATCTCAGATCCATAAGTAAAAACTGGTAAAATGCCTTTATTAAAAACCTTCCTTGTCAAACACATAGGCATATTTCATTTTAGCATCAAGTGATTTATACTAAAGCACTCTACCAAATTCAATCCACAATTAATTTCATCCATTATGTTTCCATATGTAGAAATAATCTGATCAAAGTATTTGTAGTTGTTAATTTCTTCTAAATCATCATATCCAGCACACAGTTCTTCTTTTCAAAATAGTTCATATATGGAATGTATTAAGTCATATAATGAAAGGATAATAAAAGAGGGTGTATACATAAAATGAAATAAAACCAGAATTAAATAGGATGTTGATAGAAAAAAATAAAAGAAAATAATAGGTTTTTAATTAAAAGTTTTTATTTGAGATATATATAGAATTTTAAAAAGGAATGCTTGTAATAGGAAAGGGGAATGAGATAAGGTTAAAAAAAAAGAAAATTTTGGTTATGGATATATTTTGTAATTTTTAATTAATTTAATTTTTTTTTTTTGAAATATGTGATATTTATTGTGTATATATATTTTATTTTAGTGTGCCTTGAAAAAGACTATAAAAAATAGTCGAAATGTAGGATTTCTTTTTCATGATTATAGTCATAATAAATCAAGTTTTAAAAAGAAGGAGTTAGTTTGTTTTATTTCTATATACTTTAAAACCACTAAACATCACATGATCACCATTTCTTATGCTTACTTATAACTGTTATCCAAACAGGAAAAACTCTCCATATAGTAGTGCCATTCAGTGCAAACCAGAGTAATCAATGGATGTCAGAAGGCTTGTGCATAAAATCCCTATCTAGTGCCTACTCATCCAATATCTCCAGACTAGTTTCTAGCTTGTGGCTCTCCTCCTCATTGATGAAAGCCACAAGCTAGAAGCTAGTCTGGGGATATTGGATAAGTAGGTACTAGATAGGGATTATATGCACAAGCCTTCTGGCATCCATTGATTACTCTGGCTTGCACTGAGTGGCACTATTGTATGGAGAGTTTTGCATTTTAATGACATTACTTTAGTCTTTTTAGCTTTTTACCTTTAATAAGGTTTAAATATTATAGTTTGATAGTCTGTCTTAAGGCCTAGTAATGTTGATCTCTCTGCTACAAGTAACATAGCTCATTACAGGTTAGTATCTAATATTGTCTCTTTATAAGAAGATATAAAAGATGAATAAGGACTTTGATTACAACTACAAAAAATAATCTTAAATCAATAAAAAACAAAGAAAAAGACTACTAGTTTTATTGCTAGGGAGTTTATAAGAAATATGAACTTTTGAACTGCGACCGTCAGAATCTGGCCCGGGGCCTCTCAATCCCAAGTTGGATGCTCTAAGAGTGTGTTGAACTATGCAGAGCATTTTATATCAACATATATCTATTGTTTATTTTCTGTTTCAGAGTTTGTTTATTTTTTAATAATAATAAAAAAACAACTTGATAAAATTGATAGTGAGTATATACTTTTTGTATTCCGTTTTTTTTTTTTATTGTACACTGTTTTTCAAAAGATGAGCAGACATTATTAAATTGAGATTAACGTTTAATTTATTACACTTATGCAACACCATTTGAGAAAAAAAGATTACTCACTGAATATTTTATACAGAGAGATATAAAATAATGAATTGTGGAGAGGGGACGGGACTTCACTTAGTCATTGGAAATACTTTACAGTCAAGAAATTCAATTAAATTTATTTGTACAAGAATTATATGTAATCACTATTTTTATTTTAAAAACTATTATTATAAAGAACTGAAAATCTTGAAATCATTAAATCGGAAGTCGAACTCCGATAATGCGCTATTACTTTAAATATTAGAAATCTCTGCGCACACTCACACGTCAGTAAGAATTTAAAAAACGTAAGTGGATCACTTAAGTTTAGAGTGCATTTCTATAAAAACACCAACTTTCACTGCCCATGCTAAATCAGGGCTTGAGTCTATTGTTAAATAGATAGGTTAAATAGATTTATTGTTAAATAGATAAGTTAAATAAGTTTGTATAATTCAAAATTTGATTATAACATCAGACACCCAATAGGCTCAAGCCCTGATTTACCATTGTCAGTGAACGTTGGTGTATTTATAGAAATGCACTCTAAACTTAAGTGATTCATTGTTAGCAGTGAGGTTAGTGCAGCCGCCTTGCAAGCAAGTAGTTGATTGCAGACGGTTGTTGCGGGTTCGCCTCCCGGCGGATGCTATGACATATGAAAAAAAAACTTAAGTGATTCACTTAAGTTTTTCAAATTCTTATTG
Source organism: Epiperipatus broadwayi (assembly GCA_028023455.1). Lineage (NCBI taxonomy): Eukaryota > Metazoa > Onychophora > Udeonychophora > Euonychophora > Peripatidae > Epiperipatus > Epiperipatus broadwayi. Next base: position 121,912 of record JAQFVV010006553.1, on the reverse strand, counting down.
ACATGTGAGTGCACGGTGAAATAGTATTTAAAGTAATAGCGCATTATCGGATTTCGACTTTAGATCTAATCATTGCGAATATATCTACACATTGGTTAACTAATTTCAAATAAAAATTATGATTTATTGCTCAATATTTTAATGTGAAAAAAAACTAAGATTGGGAGATGTTTTCAACAATATTCCATTTTTTATTTTAATAAATAATATTGATTTTTTTAAAAAAAACATGTGTTGCCCATGTGAGTGTACTAACAAACTATATATCCTTGACTGTTGTTAGTACAATCAAATTTTATCTATGACAATACAAGTATAGCAATAAAAGATATCTAATTTTTATTTTTTAAAAATATGACGATTAAAAATTACATAATTGGAAATATAAATATTAATAAATTAACTTCAAATAATATTTTATTTTAACATGAATAAATTATATGTTGAATTTTTATGTGGGGCGTGTCTCAAATATGAAATAAAAAATTAAGAATTCATAAAGAGCAGAACAAAATTATCTTTAATTATAAAAAAAATCTCTACTCACAATGTTGTTTGTTATGACATGTTTTAAATTTAAGTCTATAACTATCAAAAGAAGATTTGTGAAGAGATATGCTTTATTCCCTCCCTATATAACATCTATAAAAATATCTAAGATTTTTTTATGTGTCAAAGTGTTAGCCAGGAAGCGAACTCCGGGACAACTGCTTGTAAGACAGCTGTGCTAACCACTCAGCCATCAAGGCTTAACAAATATCTGCTACAAGTTATAGTGGGTTTCATATTTAGAATTGTTAAATATTAGCATATCTCTGATTTTGTTATTTAATATATATAATTCTAATTTTAATTCTGATTCTGTTAATGATTTTTGTAGTTATTAAAACAGGCAAAACTCTCCATACAGTAGTGCCACTCAGTGTTTTCAATTTTAGACTCATGGTTTTGTAGTTAAGTAGAGATAAAAGATGGCTGCTGGAGGGTTGCATTAGATCCTAAGATCTACGTGCAGCGCTCACAGATTCAAAGCTCCTCACTGATGAAAGCCACAAGCTAGAAACTAGTCTGGGGATATTGGATGAGTATGCACTAGATAGGGATTTTATGCACAAACTTTCTGGCATCCATTCTGACTGGCACTGAGTGGCACTACTGTATGGAGAGTTTTGCCTGTTTTACTAACAGTTATGAGCAAGCATAAGAAATGGTGATCATGTTGTGATTTGTGTTGTTGTTTCTTTAAAAAATAATATTATTCTTATGTTTCTATTTGTATTTCTAATATTTAAATAAAATGTAAGCCTACTCTTTAAAGTAATTTGTTCTTCATCTTTACTTCTAATTTTATAAAGTTTAATAATATGTCATTTAATTATTGATTTTTTCTTTAATTTTTTAATTTTTTCCTTTATTTGTTTATAGATTCTATATATATATTCATTGACAACGGTTTGAATTTGTTGATTGCTATTGATATTGAGATTGTCTAAGTGTTGATTGGTTTTAATGATATATATAAGATGAAGTTTAAAACCAAGTTCAATATCCACAGGAATATGAACGACATTGGCATTCATGTTATTAATCCAGATATAACCTTGGGATGTTTATTTTTATCTATGAAGACTTAAAATGATTTACTCACCTTTATTGAATAGCTAATTTTGTTTTATGCATCATCTATCTAAAAAAAATTACTAAACCTATATGGGTTCTGAAAATAATGTCAAAAATCACTATAAATCTGAATTCAAACAAGTTCATAAGCACTATGCTATGAGATTCAAATATAACATCATCATTAAATAATTAAATTTAAAACTCAGGATTCTTAATACCTTCTGTCAATTATTTATTTAACTAATGATATTTAACTTCAAGAAATGGGGTCTTTTTTTTTTTAATCTTTTAGACAAGAGAGTTAAACCGATGTCAAAAGGCCATGCTATTTTTTCCCTTATCTCATACTCGGGGATTAAAGGCAGTAACATTTTTATATTCATTTAAATATTAGGGAATTGGTCATCCCATTTATGTTTATTTATCATGCATAAACAAATTAGGTAGTCATTAGAAAGTAATTCTGCTCAATTCTTTTAAGATCTCAGTGAGAAAATAAACAATAGCTTTTCATTTAATAACAAAATCCGTTTCGTAGTTCACCATTTCCACTAAGATTTAAAATAAAGAAAATGTTGATATTCAATGGTTTAAAATTTGATAGCAATTAAAAAACTACATAAATAGTAATAGTTTATTTTAAATTAAATCCACGAAGAAAATTATAGAATTTTTATTCATTCCACAAGTTACTAATTTGAGATTTAATTTTTAATTTTGAAACAAATACTTTAAATCTTGGGTGGAGGGGGTATATATTCTTCAGCATAATACAATGAAAATTTTTTTTATTCATTTTAATTTTGAAATTAATTTTAGTTTAATATTGATAATTTTAGCCTCTAGTTTTAAGTTGTGTAAAGCCTTTATATCATCATCATCACCATCAGCCATTATCAATCCACTGCAAGATGAAGGTCTCTTCAAGTTTAAACCATTTTCTCTGATCTTTAGCTTCTCTTCTCCACGTCTCCCTTGTACACTTTCTTATTTCATCCATCCATCTCACATGTGGTTTCTTTCTGGGTCTTTTACAATCTCTTGGAATCCAGTTTAAGATTTCAATTGTCCATCTATTATTATCTCTTCTAGCAATATGTCCAGCCCAACTCCATTTCAGTCTTAATTTTTTCAATGAGGTCAGTAACACCTGTTTGTTCTCTTATCTATACATTGCATTTTCAATCTATTCTTGTTACTCCTAACATGCATCTCTCCATACTTCTTTGAGTGATCTGAAGTCTCTGCATTTCTCTTCTATTAAGTGTTCAAGTCTCAGATCCATAAGTAAGAACTGGTAAAACACATTTTATTTATATATGGACCAAAACCAAAAGTTTCTGCACCTCACAACAATTATACCATATATAAATTATATACCACAACGTAAAAACAATCTATTTTCAAAGGTAACACTAAAATATGGTTTCATTTTACTATCTACTTGGTTTATTTAAGTGTAAGGGCTTAGTATATGATTTGTGTATGACAGCCAGTTAGCTATTAGTATTAGTCTTTAAATATTCCATTTCAGAATAATGATCTTTTCAGTATGCTTATATTAAAATATACTCACTAGATTAGTTAGGTATTATAAAGATGCAAACTAGATGGTGACTATTCAAGTCACATGTTAACTGAGCATTTTATAACAATACAAAATAATGAGTGGTTTATAGGGGTGGTGGCAATCTTCATAATCCCAACATCACAATCAATGAATATGAGCAAAAATTAGCATTGAAAATAAATATTAAGCAACACATATGTAACAAACATAACATCACCAGCAGTAATCATCAAAGAGTCATCTTGTTTGTGACTGGAATTCAGAAACATCTAGCCATTGCCAAACTTAGAGGATATTATAAAAACAATCATTAACATTTTATCTGCTTGAAGATACATAAGTGGTAAAATATCTATTTAATAAATATCAAAAATTCTGGAATAATGATATAAATGCTGATCATCATCAATATTCTGGGCCCTCAGGTAGGCCATTTATAAATTAATTATCAAATATATAAAATAAAGTGAAATATATGACCTTTAAGGGTGACTTTATGACATTACTGTCATTCAAATAATACTATAAAGAACATCTAGATGTCAACACATCCATGTCATCATCAACATCATCATCATCAACCATTATCAATCCAGTACAGGATGGTCTCTCCAAGTTCAAACTATCTTCTCCAATCTTTAGTTTCTCTTCTTCACACCATCCCTGCACACTTTCTTATTTTATCCATCCATCTCACATGTGGTCTCTTTCTGGATCTTTTACAATCTCTTGGAATCCAGTTTACTTTCATCTCTATATAGAAAATATTATTATTGGCTAAAAATATCTTGGGACTGCAAATAACTTGATGGTGAACATGAGCAAATATATATTGTAATGGACACCCAGCACCTGATATCCATCATCAGAGAATCCACTTGATTTCTAATCAATAAAATTTATAATTTACTGATGAGGATATCAACTACAAATGTCTACTATAGCTGTACCATCAATATACATCTAAAACCACCACTAGATTAAGGAGAGCAAAGATTCTTGGTATAATAACAATTGGCAAGGCAAACAATAGTAAACAAAACATTGGACAAATCTAACAATTAACAAAACAATATTAATTAACAATTTAGGGTATTAAACTCTACTTATTTACAACAGGACAGAGGTTGACTATGAACTAACTATTTTAAATAAGTATGCAATGTTATTTGACAGATGATAGTTTAAATTATCCTTCACCCTAAATTTTACTTTTAGAGTTATTAATAACCCTTGAAGTTTACCTAGACTTAACAATTTATTCTGATGTGCACCTATATACATCTCTCATATTGGCAACAACAATAAATAATCGAGCAATTCTCTTTTTATATATGGCCACACATATAATCTATTACAAAATGAAGCTTATATATCGCGCATTATTAGATCGACTACAAAAAAAAAAAAAAATAAGGAGGGACAATAAGTAGGCCGATTATTAACCCATGTTAGCAAGCAATAAAATACATAAGATCATGGAAAGGAAGGTCACTTGACCTAATGCAAAAATATTAAGGTCCAAGAATATATCAAACAGTAATCAGAAAATAAATCATGGGGTTGAACATATAATAATAATTTATTTAATATATAATTTTCCACAATACAGGATTTTTCATACTTGCACGCCAATAAATAATATATAGGGGTTTGAACTCAGACTTTCACATGACCCTCAACTATCCATGCTATCTCATACTGCTGACACACTTGATCACACTCATGTTGAAAAGATAAATAATCACAATATAGATATTCCGTGCTAAACCAGCACTCGACATTTTGTCCAGATTATCATCTCCACACATATTGGTGATTATTTATTTTTTCAATATGTGTGTGATCAGGTGTGACCGCGGTATGAGATAGGATGGATAGTTGAGGGTCGTGTGAAAGTCTGAATAATAACTTATATAAAATGAGCATGGGCATCTACAGTGGTAATAAGAAAAATAAATCACAGGCCAAACATATAGTAATAACTTCACATTGGTATATAAAGAATTATTTTGTATCATGCACGCACACACAAGCACATCTATTTTTTTGCCTTCAGATGTGTATGACATAGAATAAACAAAGAAATTGCCCCCAATTTAAACAGCTTAACAATTTATATATAAATATAAGCATACATATGTCAAGTGCACATATTTAATGATGGTTTTAAAATCTTCAACGACATTATTAATTATCAAATAAGAAAAGCATTAAATCAAATCAACGTCATTTAAAACTAGTATTTTTTTTTTTATTTTATTAAAACTTCTCTTTAGAAGTAACTTGGATTATAATTAATAATCACGAAAGTGATGAAGGGGGAAAAAATTACTTTAATTTTCTGTCAAACTTTTTTTAAAACTTTACGAGGGGGGAAATTAAACTCTAGAAACCAACTAATTTAGATTATTAAAACTAAAGCTATAAAGCTATGCCAAATACATTTTAAAACATAATACATAAAATATATAATATTCTTTTCATGTAAATCCAATAAAATATATTCTCCTTTTTTTTTTTTAAAACAACTTTGTTTCTCAATAAACCATTTATTTACATCTTTAATACATTATCATCTTTTCAACATTCCAACTGCTTTTTTATACAATCATTCTTAAGTATCTATAATATATATATAAATATTTACATTATTATTTTACCAAAATGGCACTGTGGTATTAGAGCTGCGACATGAAGAATTATAATCGTTTAATCATTAAATTAATTAGGTTATTAAATCAAAAACATATTTTAAAATCTACATTAAAAAAAAAACAATTTAACAAAAAAAAAATAGGAAAAGCATTAATGTGAAGAATAGTTAAAATACGTATTTAAATCAAATTGAGTGTGTGAGTGCACGTGCATATTCTGCATAATCTATTTTAATACATTGTACAGGCTTACACCTGCATTTTTATATGTAATATATGCGGGATTTGAACTCAGACTTTCACAGACCTACAACTCTCAGTGCCATCTTATATTGCTGACTCATCTGATCGCACACATTTTGAAAAGATAAATAATCATCAATATACCTATTTCTGCTAAACCATCATTCATTAAAGCAAGAAGATTCGTTATCTTAATATAAAGCTGAGTACTAATTGTATATATGTGTGAAGATGGTAATCTGAACCAAATGACGAGTGCTGGTTTAGCATGAAATACGTATATTGGTGATTGTTTATCTTTTCAACATGTGTGTGATCAAGTGAGTCAGCAATATAAGATGGCACTGAGAGTTTTAGGTCGTGTGAAAGTCTGAGTTCGAATCCTCATATATTACATATATAAATGCAGGTGTAAGCCTGTGCAATGTATTGAAATAGATTATGCAGAATATGCACGTGCAAACACACACTCAATTTGATTTAAACAAGCATTTTAACTATTCTTCACATTAATGCTTTTCGTATGTTTTTTTGTCAATTTTTTTTTTTTTATATGTAGATTTTAAAATATGTTTTTGATTTAATAACTTAATTAATTTAATGATTAAACGATTATAATTCTTCATGTCGCAGCTCTAATACCACAGTACCTAAAAAATATACCTTTCTCAATATAAAAAGCAGCATATTTTTTTCATTATCAATAAATATTTTTTCTTATACATACAACATTATATAAACTATATATCCTTATTTTCTTATATTCCAACTTTTTGTTACATTTTACATATACATTTCTTTACATAACTACAAACAATTTGTTATATATTGCCTTTTTATACATTCTTACTAATTACTTTTTAATTGCCAATAGTTTCTTTTTATATATAGACTTTCTTTTACCATTCTTTCCCTATATAATTTTACTTTTGTTTAACATTTTTAGCTCAAATTTTATATACCCAAATTCTTTACTATCAGGGGTAGTCAACCTTTTTATACCTACCACACATTTTTGTATCTCTGTTAGTAATAAAATTTTCTAACCGCCCACCGTTTCCACAATAATGGTGATCTATAAAGTAGGGAAGTAACTTTACTTTATGAAATTTATAAAGCAGAATTACAGCAAAATAAAGCATGTAATAATAATTAGTTACCAAATACTTTATGTTAGTCTTTTGCTAAGTTTGGCAAAATAAATCTTTATAAAACAATTTACTGTAGTTAAATCTATCTTTTTGTTTATAATTTGTATACATAGAAGCATAAAGTCTGATAAAATTACATTTAATGAAGTAAATTATTAATGAGATCCCTAAGGATGATGCTGCAAAACTAAATACTGAATATCTGGCTCAATTTTTGTAAGGAACAAATGAAGGTCTTCTCTTTCGGAAATATTCAGGTGATTTCTTTCTTTTGTCATAATATGATTAACAGCACTAAAGCCCGATTTCACAAAATATGAGGTTGGGAAAGGTATCAATAAACTGAATATCATTTTCTACATATCCATCACTATCAAATTTATGTTTACTTTCTTCATCATATCTAATTTCTAACAGTTCTTGGCAAGTTGTAGCAGCCTCTTCAATATTTGCAGTAAAAGAATTTTTCATCCAGACATACACCTTCAATTTTAAAATATCTTCAAATCATTTTCCATGTCCAGTTTAAGTTTGTTGAGGTGGCTACCTAATCTATCGATATCCTCTGGAATTATATCATCTTTTATAGATGATAATTCAAGAAATTAATGAAATTCTCTCTTCAATAGATTATAATGAAGTAGTTCAAGTTTGTCAGTAAATAATGACACAATACTTTGGCAACTTATAAGAGTTTTATTAGCTCCTTAAAGCTGCAAATTGACATCATTAAATCTCTTGAAAATATCTGCCAAATAAAAGACATCATTCTTTACAGTTTTTAACTGTTGTAACAGATTGGTCTCATAATTACTTTTCAAAAATTGTATGAGACTATTATATAATGCTACAAAATGAGACAAAAAATGTGCCCTTTGATAACCACTAAACTTCTGTGAGCAAAAGTAATGTATTAAAATCTTCATTATTGTCCTGGCAAAGCTGTCAAAACATTCTATCATTTTTTGCATTGTATTTGATATTGTTTATAGCTCAAATTATTATAGTTAATGATGAATAGAGACTTAGATATTTTCCTACAAGATGTTGTCTGTGCATCACACATTGAATACATAAAACATTTGGTACTTCTTCCTTCAAATAAGCAACAAATCCACAATAGCAGCCTGCCATTGATGGTGCCCCATTAGTATCACATGCAATAATATTACCCAAAGAGATATTATTTTTTTGTAAAGTATGATTTCACAGTATTAAATATAGATATTTTTTGCATCTGTAATGAGATTCACAGCAAATAGCATTTCTTCTCGTAATGTATTGTTTTCATCAAAATAATGTACATATACCATCAATAAAGCATTATTATCTTCAATGGTAGATTGATCGATCCAATTGCATGGAAAATGAAGAGTTTTGGAGAATAATTAGTTTTTTTCTTTTAACATTAACTGCCATTTCTTCAATTCATCACTTTACTGTGCTATCTCTTAGGAGCAATGTTTTTAAAATTTCAGGTATATCTTGATGCATTACTGTTGAGATAAATTCTTTTATAGAGGGTATTATTACAGTTTCTCCAATATTATAGCTTTTACCACTCTTTGCAATTAATTGTGAAATGCGATGAGGCAATTAATCCATCTTCGTTTGCTGCATATTGTTTCTTAAATGATGCAATGATTGTTGAACGATTTTGAAATTTTTTATATATTTCCTGAAAATATTCAATGGACTTGTCTTTATCATTTGGATGCTTTGTAACAAGATATTCTCACAATCGACTTGACTTCATTGCCTCATTGGATAATGTTTTATGACACAATAAACACATTGGGGGTTGTTTATTTACAACAGATTATATGAAACCCATCTTTAGATACTCTGGTAAATAGCCATGAGCGAATATCTTTTTTTGAGACATGGGCTCACAATATTTTGTAATATTTTGTTTGAAGCTGTAGGCACATGCTCACTCTCACAAATCTAATTGCATACTGATCATTGCAACCACAAACAAAAGAGCCTGCGCCATAAATCACCATCTGCACATGGTTCTCACACATCATGGATTAGGTTTGGGGGAGGTGTATGAGCTATTCTGGGATAAGGCTCTTTTGTTAGTGGTCACACTATAGCTCCATTTAGTTTCACTTATGTAACATGAACTAAACTTATGCACAGGAGATACAAATAGTATATATTCATAAGTTTAAATTGTCACAGGGAATTTTATGAAAACCTAATGAAAATGTTTTTAAATAATGCTATGAAATTTTTTTAAAAAGTAATTAAAAAAAATATGAAGAAAATCCCTGCCACCCACCAAGAAGGCTGGAATGCCCACTAATGGGCGGTAGGGACCAGGTTAACTACCAATGTTTATTAACATTTGAATTTCTAACACTTAAATGTTATTTTAACCTTGTCTTTAATTTATTTTTTGTTGTACTTATATATGACACAATAAAAAATATAATACAACAAAAAATAAATTTAAGACAAGGTTAAAACAACATTTAAGTGATAGAAATTCAAAAGTTAATATACATAGTAAAGAATTTGAGCATATAAATTTTGAGATAAAAATGTTAAAAAAGATAAAATTGTATAGGGAAAGAATGATAAAAGAAAGTATATATATAAAAAAACAAAACTGTTTTAAATAGAACAAATTGTATAGATTGTGTATTTAAATAAAATAAATTGTATGTAATAGTATTGACAATTAAAAGTAATTAGTAAAAGTGTATAAAAAGGCAATAAAATTGGTTGTAGTTATATAACAAAATGTAAAAAAAAGTTTGAATACAAGAAAGTAAATATATGTAGTTTATATAATGTTGTATGTATATAAAAAAGATTTATTGATGGATGAAAAAAAAATGATATTGAATATTATGATGAGGAGGGTATATATATATTATAATAATGATGGTGGAAATATATCTATTTTTTCTAGATCCTTGAGAATGACTGCAGAAAAAAGTGGTCAAAATGTTGGAAAGATGATAGTGTATTAAAGATATATATATGGTTTAATGAGAAAGAAAGAAAGTTTTTTAAAAGAAAAAAAAGAGAAGAATATATTTTATTGGATTTATATGAAGGGAAAATTATATATTTTAGATCATATTGTGATGGATGCCCAAAACACCCCATCAATAACCAACACACACCATAACACCCAGTCCAAATTCAAGCCCATGATATTAATGCTATTTAGTAAATGATAGAATCAAGTAACATTAGAGCACATAAACTTGTATTAATTTTTTTATCACAACCTAATATTTAAAGCCAAACTTAAATAAACCTTAAAACAAAAGTTAAACCTAACCAATCAATGGGATACCATGATGTACAATAGATCAGGTGAATAAACTTAATAAAAATAATAATAATAATTAATGCATATAATATCAAAATAAAGAAAACTCAATATTTATTTTGTTACCTTTTCTTACAATTTTATTTTAACAAACTGCTTATGCTAATGCTTAACTAAAGATAATGTCAACAATAAAATAAAAAAAATTAGCATGAACTTACTGGATGGATGGATGGATGGATGGATAGATAGATAGATAGATAGATAGATAGATAGATAGATAGATAGATAGATAGATAGATAGATAGATAGATAGATAGATAGATAGATAGATAGATAGATAGATAGATAGATAGATAGATAGATAGATAGATAGATAGATAGATAGATAGATAGATAGATATGTAAAAAACGAACTTTAATTGTCAAAAGAGTAAAAAAGCCTTTTTTACCTGGGTAAAAAAAAAATTCACCATTCCCTGCATAAAGAACTTAAAAGAAAAATTTAAAGGTTCATATCAACCGATTCAAATTCATAGTACTGCTGAAGAAATCTTTTTCTCCGATTCGAAAAAGCAAGTAGAAATATTTACTTTTAAAACAACTTAACAAAAGAGTTCAGAAAGTAATAATCTACAAACAAAATATAACATTCGAATCTCTAAAAAGGAAAAAAGAACCATTGATTCCTCACTATAAATTTTGGAAATTAAAACTAGAACGTGTAATAGCAGAAAAAATATTAACATTGTTTCAACTAATTTCATCTAAAAAAAAATTTTCATATATTATTGACAAAACAAATCATGCATTGCTAATTGCAGAAGGGAACTGTCATGGAAGAAAGGTCATCATCCATGGAGCTAGAAATTGTCATGGCCAACATGGAATTGTCTTATTTCCATACATCTGGATTGTTAAACAACGGAATGATCCTTCATAAAAAAATTTTAATATTCCTCACTTCAAAACTTCAGTTCAAAGGCTTCCATCAGATATTCGAATTCTAAGCTACACATAAAGAATTTCTATGGATTATAAAAATAAGCCATCACAACATTATCCACATGAATTGTGAAATCTATCTACAAAATTGACGTCATTAATAATTAATTATTCATATGTTCAATGTAATAATTTATTTTCTTTATTTTAATATAGGACTGAACAACTTAAATTTATGAAATTCATGATAAAAATAACATCAGTGCTATGACCAGATAAAGTTTATAAGATCTAATCTTGAGTATAAAGTAATCTGATCATTGCAAATGAAAGATAAGGTAAGATATTACCTAAGACATGTATCAATTACATAGTTATAAATGTACAACATACACACATTCGTTGATTATTTATTTCAAAATTCATGTTAATTAATAATATCTTTCAATTTTTTTTTTCATATTTTTTTATATGTTAAACTTATAACTCTTTTGTTGCATATATGTCATATATAACAAGGGGATCTATTAAACCATCAGATAATTCATGTTAACCATGGTATGTAATGGTTATTCTTCATGGGGTCAGGATGGGAAACAATGGTATAAAATAAATGTAAATGAAGGATAACCACAGATGTCTAAATGAGATTCCCTAATTTATTTGTAAACTTTATACTCCAAATATTAACCCATATATTTGTTTAATTAAATTTATTTAGATGTTAAAACACATTTTTTGGCATATTTTTCTGTGATTGAATTCTGCTAAGTTATATCCTCATACACATATAATGATCATTACTTGGATATATATAATAGACTATTCCAGTCTCATTACTAGGCATTTATTCATGTTACAGATATGATGAATTTGGTGATACAAACATTCTCTGAATCTGAGAATCATATATATCTCCCTGAGTTCAAAACCTGAAATAACGGGAGTAAACTATAATATGTAGGTGAAAAGCTAAGGGTAGAATTAGCAGTAGTTTAAATCTTTTTCTTCTCCCTTAGGTATGAAGTTAATGTAAGAAGTTATGCATGAAGGTAAACAATAAATATCCATCCTTTTACGTGTCAGAAGGGACCCACCCATCTTCATGCATACTATGGTTAGACCACCCCATTATAATATACATTTTTAAAGGGAAAAAAGTAGGATTTATTTTTGTTAATATAAAAAAAATTTTTTTTAATAATAATGATAATAATTTAAATATATATATAAATAAAATTATAAAATAGATAAAAGTATAAATACAAAGTTATACTCTTTCTTATATATCCATGCCTAATATTATTAGTAACATCTTAATAAAATAGTTCATAAGAAAAGTTTTATCTTAAGATCAGAGAGGTGTTGGTAAAGAGCTATTATTTTCTGAAAAAGTGGAATTAAATATGTGTAACTTTAGACAGGAGTTTCCACATCTTCTTTTTTTGGTTTTATTGCTCTGATATAAAAGTTTATCTTAGAATTGTTTCATTCACAGGGAGAAATGCATTCTCTTCAATAGTCTCCTTGATGGTAGTAATTGGCTTATGTTGTTGGTCGATATGATAGCTACAGACTCATACTGGAGAGTGGAGTTCATTTTCCCGGCACTTGAGCTGCATATAATTTTAAACAAGTCCATTAGTAAAAGTTCTGGATATCACACGTTAAACTGGGAAGGAGATGATTACAAATAAAAACAGAATCATGTAGAAAAGACTGGAACAAAATGCAGAATAATATTATAATTTTCAGCTGGTCTTTTATAGCTCTAACGTTTATTCATTGGTCACTCGTTTTCCATGAATTTTTAATTAAATTAAGCCAGTGATTACATTTTTAACTCACTTATGGCAATAATTTTTAATTAATGGATCTACCAAATGTTTAATTAGATCAATCTAGAAGTTTACAGATAACAATATGATTAATTCTGCGCTGACATGCTTAGGTTAAAGAAGTTTACATTGTAAAATTATATGCTTATCTGTGCCGAGTGCTTTCAAAGTTCCTGGATATGTTAAAATAAGAAACAAGATTTAATGAAACAAATCTTTTTAAAAAAAATTTAATTAATAAAATGAACTAATTAGGAATTGATACAATTTTAAAATTGAGTACTGTTCCTATAATATAAAAAATGCTTCATAGATTGATAATTATTTTAGCTACACATACTTTTTATTTTTTTTACAATTAAAATAACCATGACCAACATAATACACATAAATGTATTAATGTGTGCATGTATATATAATACAGCACTTATAGAAAACAAAACTTAAAATCTCAAATTAAGCTTTATTTTGCCAACATAAAATTATTTGCACATATGCTAGATATTGAGATAACATAGTTATCTCTCGATACATATAATGTAATCTCCTCTGATATTAAATAACTTCATTGGAGCAATCCAAAACAATGATCAATGAAAGTATTAATTAGAAAAAAATAATAATAAATGAAATTAAAGTTAGTTAAATTCTCTATAATATAAATCAGTGATTTTGACTTAGGAATAAATGTATTATTTCCATAGATTAGCAACTCACACAATTACATTTACAAAGCTGTATAAATGTTTTTATATACTTGTATGATGCTAGAAAACATTGTAAATATTAATAAACCAGAAATATTACTCTATTTAAATACATACTGTACTGTTTATATAAGTGCACACATTGCAGTTATAATAATATCACATTGAAATTGCATTCATTAAATCCATATGCCACTATTATTCATAACTTATCATTCTATAACAGCATATAAATGATTAAGTGGTAAACCTATATATAATAGATGCATCTGTAGTGTTTTGTAAAAATGGCAGACATGCTTGTGCACTTCAGAAAAACTAGAATTTATTCGAGAGGTTGTTTTTAGATTGTGCACTGATAACTGTGGAATTTAATTAAGGAATTGATGTAATGGCGGTCAACAATTCCAAGAAATATTTGCTGATTGCAAGTATTTCTAGATAAGAGACCGTACCTTAATGGACCATGTAATTGATTGTTGCAGTTGTTAGAAAGCGATAAAAAGATTGGGTAACAACTACACAGGGCAGTTATTGGAGGACAACTTGAGTAGAGCAGTATAAGGCAGTGAGTAGTATAGATAGCCTTCATAGCAGAGCATTCGTTGCAGGGCATTTTTTGCCAGAGAATACAGAGTGTATTCAGAGCATTCGTTGCAGGACATTTGTTGCCAGAGAATACCGAGTGTATTCAGAGCATTCGTTGCAGGGCATTTGTTGCCAGAGAATACAGAGTGTATTCAGAGCATTCGTTGCAGGACATTTGTTGCCAGAGAATACAGAGTGTATTCAGAGCATTCGTTGCAGGGCATTTGTTGCCAGAGAATACAGAGTGTATTCAGAGCATTCGTTGCAGGACATTTGTTGCCAGAGAATACAGAGTGTATTCAGAGCATTCATTGCAGAGCATCTGTTACAAGAGAACAGCATGGAAATTGAACAATAGCGAACTGTAGAGATAAAGACTTATTGTGTATATTTATTTTATGACCGCACATACATTCTTGTAGATATAACACATACATATGTGTATATAAAGCTAAAATTGCCTAACACTATACTAGTAATAAATAAAATACAAAACTATAAAACAATACAATACTAGGTAAAATCCAAAAATTTTACCAAAATCCTTACACGGCCTAGGCTATCAATCTTATGAAGACATCTTTTGATATTAAGAGGTGGTTGAAATGAATTATGGGAATGTTTGTTTGTTTGTATATATGTGTTTATTTCTTTAGTTTGATTTTCATTTGAGGTCTATTTGTAGTAGATGAAACCATGGTTGTGTAAGGATTTTGGTAAAAATTTTGGATTTTATCTAATATTGTATTGTTTCATGGTTTTGTATTTTATATGTGGATATGTATTCTAATATAAAAATAAAATATAATTTTTAGTCTAATTTTTACAGTTACGGGACTATTATTTTTGTACAATTCTTAAATTGTAAACAAATATACAGAAACATGATTTAAAAGTACAGCTGAAAGTTCTTTTAAAAAAATCTTGATCTTTTTTGATCTTTAAAAGTCCAGTTTGAAAGTTTTTTTAACTTTTGTCCTTTTCTCGCAAACTTTTAATAAAGATTATCTTTTCCAGCTGCTTTAATGATCTTTACTCATTGTAAGAAATTTTCCTCTTTCTTTTTTTAAAAAAATAAGTTAAAGTAAAATAACTTATGGGGATAGATATTTTTTCTTCATTCTGTAGAACAATATTCACAATATATATATATATGCGACTGCCAGTATATTCTTTTATCAGTGCTTTCCATGCATATATGAAACAGTATATATGAATAAAATATAAAATTAAAGTCTCAAAACTAACTGTTTTTTTATTGTCATGATATTGGACTATGAATTTGCAGAGAAAGCATTCCTACTTCTGTAAAGGTTCAAACTCAACCATCACGAAACCAACAGTTGCCCTAACGTACTTTTCCCAAACCCATAATTTAATAATACCCAGTTTATCTAAACTCACTATTTATAGTCTTTGCAAAAGAATCTAAAAACAGGATAATTAAATAAGCTATTTTTCATCTTGATTAATAATTTAATTACGTCGTCCTGCTTTTCAATATATATTCATTAAAATTAATATAATTATTATAAATTCATTATAATTAATATTCAACATTTTATATTACACTAAGCATACTTTTGACAGACTATTTGCAGAACCATGGTGCCATTTTGTTTAGCAGTTGAAAATTATGCCTATATGTGGATGTAATTTATTATGTAAATGAGGCATTTAAATATTCAAATTTTTTGACAATGGAACACATGATTCCTTTCTGTTGATTGCATTTGAATCTTTCGCAATTTCCCATGCCTCTCCATATTTTCATTTTCTATTGTCTCTTTCAGCACAAATCATCCTCACATTAGTAGGACTGAAAGTATGATTCATAGTATGTTGTGAGCAAGGAAGATCAAATTATATTCATTGTTTTGTTTTACTTTGTTGTATAAGTATGGGTGCTGGGCTATCTGCGTAGATCCATTCTTTCACAACTCAACATAATACACAGAATTACAATATGTGATACTGCATGTAATTTTGTAAACTGCTTGAGAGTTGTGCTCCAGTGGTGTTTTGTTTTTGGAATTATTTAACAAGTTGTTTAATAATGGAGGCGATCTAAGGCCGACTCTATAAGTGTCAGGACATATATTGCTATTTCAGGGATGTATGGGAGGCTTATCCATGCCTTTGGTATGTTATGTGTCATTTTATTTTTATTTCCATTAGTATAACAAAGCAACAAATATAATTTGATCTTCCTTGATTGTGAGATTGCTATGGGTCACACTTTCAGTTCTACTAATGCGATGGTGGTTTGCGCTGAAAGAGAAACAGAAAACAAAACTTTTGAGAGGTATGAGCACTTGCAAAGGATTCAAATGCAATCAACAGAAAAGATTTATGCATTCCATTGTTGAAAAAATGGAATATTTAAATGCCTCATTTACATAATAAATTACTTCCATAAATAGGCATAATTTTCAATTGCTAAACAAAACATCATTATGGGTTTTCCTGAAGGTTTGTGATGATGGTATTATAGTTGTGTTTTTAAATTGGACTATATGCGTATTGAATGTCTTTAAAAAAAATTTAACTTTATTTAAATATTCTGGTTACCTGAAGAAGAGGGGAATCTGGCCACCTGAAGAAGTGGGAGGAATAATCCCTCTCGAATGGTTGTGCATATATTAACCTGTTTGGCATGCTATTACTAACAGTTGAATGTATTTGGAATATTTAAATAAAAGTTAAATTTTTCTAAAGACATTCAATACGCATATCAGATGGTGGAAATAGTCCAATATAAAAAGGCACCAAAATAGCACTATGATTTGGGCAGTGGTCTGCTGAAATCATGCTTAGTGAAATATAAAAGTTTTGAATATTAACTATTACCTTTTCTAATGTTTCGAATTTAAAGAAAAAAGAAACAAATATTGTTTAAAATTAATTATAAATTTTTTTCTCAATTTTTTAATTAAAACGAATTGTAGCATTAATGTACATAAAAAAAAAAATCTGTTTTCCAAAATTATTATTCTTTCTTGGTTCCAATGAAATATTTTGCAGTTTTTATCAAATGTAGAAATGTCAAATAAATTTAATAAAATTACTTGCATTAAAGAAATCTCTTCTTTTTTTTTACTGTATTTGATTTTAAATAATTTATAACACTTTAAAAGTCAAAATTATTATTTAATCATTACTTCATTGTTTCAGGCTGCATATTTTAAATATATACAGTAATTTTTTTCTGTATTCCTTTTATTTTTTCTTTATTCATTTCCACTTTTCCTTTCAAGGTTTATATATATATAGGCACGCACACACTATTATATAGTATTCCAGAAAATCAATTTTGCCTCAGTATATATATAATTTTAAAAAATTGATCAAAGCAACAAGTAGATATTTCCATTATTAAATTTAGTATGCTTTTGTCAGTACAATTTTTTTTTAATTTTTTTTTCTATAATTTATTTATGGGAAATGTAAATATTTGAATTACAGGCACACTTTCACATACCTGGAGCCTATTTGTAAATATAGAGTGACTTTTAAATACCTGTCAACTATCCACACTATCCCATGCCACTGATACATATGTCCACACACATGTAGAAAAGATAAATAATCACCAATTCATGTATTTCATGCTAAACCAGCATTCATCAGTTGGTCCAGATTATCATCTCCCACATACATATATAATCAGTGGTCAGTTTATATTAAGATAGCAAATCTTCATATTTTAATGGACAGACTTCAATCATTCCAACCTCCAACTCTTTAGCCATCCATACCATTGAAAATGATAATGAAAATCCCAAATCCCATGCCGATGTCAATATTATTGCCATGCCCATATTAATCTCAAGTCACTCTGACCCCTCATGTATAGGACCTTATCCATTTAAATACATAGAAGAGGGATGGGCAGGATGCAGACTTAATGTGTAAATATTTGAAATGCAGGCACTTTTCACATATCCATATTTGCTATGTAAACTGAACACTGATTATATATGTGTGTGGGAGATTATAATCTGAACCAACTGATGAGCACTGTTTTAGCACAAAATATGTACCTTGGCAATTATTTATCTTTTCTACATGTGTGTGGTCATATGTATCAGTGGTATGAGATAGTGTGGATAGTTTATGGGTACTTGAAAGTCTGACCTCAAATCCCCTATATTTATAATTAGGCTCCAGGTATGTGAAGAGGGTCTGTATTTCAAATATTTACACATTAAGCCTGCATCCTGCCCATCCATCTTCTATGTATTTAAATGGATAAGGTCCTATACATGAGGGATCACAGTGACTTGAGGTCAACATGGGCATGGCAAAAATATTGGCATCGGCATAGGATTTGGGTTTTTCCTCATCAGATTTTCATTGGGATGGATGGCTGAAGAGTTGGAGGTTGGAGTAGATTGAAACCTGTCCATTAAAGTACGAAGATTTGCTATCTTAATATAAACTGAACACTGTGTGGGAGATGATAATTTGGACCAACTGGTGAGTGCTGGTTTAGTACAAAATACATGTATTGGTGATTATTTATCTTTTCTATATATATGTGGTTATGTGTATCAGTAGTATGAGATAGTGTGGATAGTTCATGGGAAATGTATACTTTTTGATTTGAGTTGTTTACTTAGAGAGAATTATGTATAGCAAGGATTTTCAGAAAACTTTCCAATTTTGTATTTCTTTTATTAGAGTTCAAAATTGGAAAACTCGTCCTGTAATTGAAGTTTTGATTGCTAAACTCTTATAAAGTGCTTAGCACTAAAGATTATATTCTTTAAAGAGAAAATATATTAAGATCAAATGAATTATCATCCATTGAATTTGTACATTGTGAAAAAACTCTCAATTCTATGAGCATTTTTATACTGATTAAAATTTTAGAACATTAAGATGCAGGTTCAAGTATTGTCAAATTCTGAAGAATATTTATCAAAATACTACAGTAGTAATTAAGTTCTATAATGATACTAAAAAGATTAGCATTGATATGGCTGTTTATCAGGAATTCTATATATAAAGCTAGCAAATAAGCTCTTAACAAGCTTTGCAGAATACAGGCTTGTTAAATTAGGTCATGTGACATATGACTTTCTTTTTTTCCCATATGTCAAATGCGTTGACTGGAAGGGAACCCGGAAGGCAGCTATGCTAACCACTAGGACACCATCGCTTGACCGACTTTATTTCTTTGTAATCGGGAATTCTATATTATCAAAACCTTTTATAGAAATTTTAAAGAAAGTGTTTTGCAAATTAAAGTGAGAAAGCAAAAATAAATAGAAATTACTTAAATCATCTACAATTTACAACTAATGATGCTGTTTTAACAAAAAGTGCTTCAGGGCTTCAGAAAGTATTATAAAAGCCATCAGAATAAATCAAGAAAATACACTAAAGAATATACTAAAAAAAAGAAAAGATTAACGTAACGCATGAAAATAATTAACAATAATGAGTTAGAAAAAATTATCAATTAGAAATACCTGATCAGATTAATAATACAGATGAAAACTAATTATAAAATGATACTTGGATGGTATTCTTTAAATAGACATAATGTTTGAGGATTGGGGTTGATAAATGTGTTAAATGCTGTAGAAAAAAACCAGCAATATAAAGATTTTGGATCTTATAGTGAAATAAGAACATATAGCAAAAGTAAGAATGACTATATTGAAGATAACAAGAAGGACCAAAACTGGAATATATGAATGAAATATATATATATATATTATTGACATCATTGAAAAATTTAAAAAGTTGAAATAATGCTGGAATGGATAGTTAAATTTTTAAATTGGATTCCAAGAGACTATAAAAATTCCTGGAAAAGACCATATGTGAGATGAATTAGTGAAGTAAGATTTGTAGAAATAAAAGGTAGAAAAGAATCTATGAATTGGAAAAAATTGGATTAAACCTGAAGAAACTTTCATCCTATAGTAAAATGTTGTTATTTGGAAAATTTGTTGATGTTACCAAAATTTCATAATAGATATGTTCAACAATAAAGTTAAGATGAGGTCATTTAATAAATAAAGAATAACATATTGTAATTATTTAGGAAATAGTTAGTTTAGAAGAAACAATAGTGCAGAAAATTCTCTAGAGATAATAGATTCAAATAGAAATGAATATTTTGCTTTGATAAAAAAAAAATAGATAGTTTATAGTAGATAAGATTTAAAATTCCTGTGGATATCTAGCAAAGACATAGTACTTAATAACAATGGAAGTGAAGAATGATCCCGTCTATATTAAATATTTTATTCAATTTTGTCACTGAAGATTTTAGTAAATCTAGATTTGTGATAGCATTAAAGACACTTGTCTTAGATAACTGAAGCATAATAGTATGGTTATTAATAATGAATCTACTGTTTAATTGTTAAGATATTTTAGCTCAGCAGTTTGATATTGTATTGGTTGAATAGTTTATACTAAAATATGTTGTATATGTTTATTTTACATTACAATGCTCTTAAAGATTAAAATTATATTATTAATAAAAGGCACTGCTTAGATCAGCAAGATTAAGTTGATGGATGTCATTAGTGGCTGATATCATTGTTTAATTTAGGAACCTATCTATATAGTGAAAAATAATGAAGGTAATAAAATGCCTAGATAATAATATGAGAGTTGTTGTACAGATAATTTCTAAGAGCTAATAATAGATAATCTTTTGAGGTATGAAATGTTATGATAATACATAAGTTATGCTTCCAATTAATTAAACAAGTAAAGTTTTGATTGGAAGTTAATTTGTGTTTGGCATTTTTGTACGGTTTTACTGCCTTGATTTTCTTTTACATTAAAACCAGTTAATGAAATAACAGAAGTTTTGATTATATTATATCACTCAACTTCTTCAGAATATTTCTTATAAATATTTGTGATCAATGTATCCACAGGTGTTGTACAATATAAAAAAAGATTTTAATTTTCATTTGAAAATAAATATATATGGTGCAAATTGAAAGCACACACAAATGATATTATTTATCATTAAATCAATTTTTAAGATGTACCCCTTAGATTACAAAATATATTTCTTTAATCATACATATAAATTATAATTACCCACATATCATTATCACTATTCAATTAGATTATAAATCCACTTCTTTCTAATTCTTGCTAAGCAATTATAATCAAATGGCTTATAATTGAACTGGATTGTGATAATGCTCAAGTAGCCAATTATAATTTATGGTATATTTAACCAGTTAGCATTATGGTTTAAATATTTAGGTATATATATATGAAAGTCCTACACATGAGGAGTCAGTAACTTGAGGTCAACACAGGCATGGCAATAATATTGGCATCATCATGGGATTTGAGCTTTCCATCATCAGGTTTCAATGGTATGGATGGCTGAAGAATTGGCGGTTGGAATGGATTGAAGCCTGTCCATTAAAGTATGAGAGTTTGCTATCTTAATATAAACTGAGCACTGATTACATATATGTGTGGAAGATGATAATCTGGACCAACTGATGAGTGCTGGTTCAGCACAAAATATGTGTATTGGTGATTATTTATCTTTTCTACATGTGTATGGTCATGTGTATCAATGATATGAGATAGTATGGATAATTGAAAAGTGCTTAAAAGTCTGAGTTCAAATCCCCTATATATCTAAAAAAATAAAAACCTCAGAGATTATAATTACTTTTTAGATAAAAGGTCTGAGCAAAAATTCTATATTGCTTTATTACTAATGGGTGATTAATCAAAACACACACAAAAAGATAGACCCTTACATATAAGTACAAAAATGGCTGGTTTGTGGTTTAAATTTTGAAAATCAAATGTGTAGAGCAAGCAAAATAATAATAATAAAAAAAAAACTGTAAATAATTTTGACATTTATTTTATAGTTCTGCAATTATGCAATGAAAAAAAATTTATTGGGTTGCATTTAATAATGATAATTCCATTTCATGATAATCATATATAAAGCAAAATAACTCCAGAGTTTTTATAGCTTGTCCAATAATCTTTCCTCTGCTCCTCACATTTTACTCAGGCCGATTGGTATTCATTCCACTTGTCATATTTTGGCTTATAATATATCAATCCACCAATCAATAGTATTTTGTCCTATGGACAGGTCCAGAGAGCAGTCACATCACAAATTTATCCATTTCTCCACTCTGTTCTCTTCATCGCTCAATTCTTC
This sequence comes from Epiperipatus broadwayi, assembly GCA_028023455.1. Taxonomy (NCBI): domain Eukaryota; kingdom Metazoa; phylum Onychophora; class Udeonychophora; order Euonychophora; family Peripatidae; genus Epiperipatus; species Epiperipatus broadwayi. Next base: position 99,116 of record JAQFVV010006553.1, on the reverse strand, counting down.
AATTCTACATATCTCTTCTCATCTCTTATATCATCCAGCAATGTCAACCATTTTCGTCTTTATCTTGGTTTCCATTGGCCATTTCCTCCATAACATCTTTTATTAACTATTTTTTCTTTTTAATATATGTCCAATCCAGTTTCCCTTTCTGTCTATAATTTCCTCAGTCAATCTTCTTTTTGTTTATGTACCCTTTTCAAAACTTCTTCATTTGTCATTTATTTATCAGACTTTTTTTTTCATCATTTTCTATGACCACTTTTAATATATTTGTTGTTAATAGTTAAGTTTTTTTTTAATAGTTATTCATATCAAGACTGAGATCTAATCGTTTACTTTTGTTTTGTTTTTCTTAGAAAAAATAATAAATTATAGGTAGCGCTTTAGATCCGGCGTTTAAACATTTTTTTAAAAAAATAACTTAATAATGTTTCACAGGAATTATAAGATTATCGCTTTAAAGCATTTTAATTAAAACAACAACTCACTTTGTTTTCTTTTTTTTTTTTTATAGACAAACGCATGCAAAGAAATTCAAAACTTGTTTCTACAATCATTAAATTTAAATAAAAAAAACGAGGAGGGGGCAAATTGATAATGTTACGCAGAAAAACTCTAAAGTATTTTGACAACAGTATCATTTCTTTCCTTCAAGGGTAAAATTATTTCAAAGTCATTCTTTTTTTTAATATAAATAATAACTTTTTTAAAATATATTATTAACTATATTTACTTAAAATTTATAAAATGGATAAATAAACAAATGATTTTTACATATACATTGTTAACTTAACTTCGATCATATCACAAGTTCTTATTTTTGAATCACCTATAAGAATTATATCATCTCTCTTTTCTGAGCCTTCTTGCATTTCTGATTTTGTCAGATTAAGAATAATTCAATAATATTATTCTGATTCTTTCATTATAAACTTCCTGTAAATAGAAATGCAAACTTTGATATTATGATGGGCGGTATCTACAACATCCTTTTATTCCTCAATTTAATACAATATATTTAAAAAAAATCATCGTACTGTTGTGAATTCAAATACTTAAGTGAAAGAGTTGTAGCCAAGATTGTTGGAGTTTAAAGTAGGTCCTGCATTTGATCATTTCACTAATATATGCAGGGCGATTTAATTTAATACAATAATAGTACTTATTAGAAGTATATACTCTTATTCTTCTCTTTTACTTTCTTTGCATTTCTTCATATATTCATGTATATTGCTTATAATAACTTAAAAGGTAGAGGAAATTTGAGAATGCTCTGATGAAGACTACTGGACAGCCAAAACTATCAGGAAAATAAATGTTTTTTTTTTAAATTTTTTGCATTAAAGTGTATATGAGAGAAGTTATTATAAGCAATATATATGAATAATAGTACTTCTGGGGGTTTGTTGTACCCCCCCCCTTCTTTTCAGTAATCACTGCAGCCTTCATGAGAAATTTGCAAATATTTTATAAGATTAAAGTTGATATTTAACATGTTATAATGCAATTCAATGTAAAATATTTGTAGATTTCTGATGAAGGCAAGAGATTTAGCCAATACAGTTAGAAAGAAAAGAAAGAAAATTGCTTGGAAAAGGGGGGGGGGGGTATTTTATTAAACAAATATTGAATGTACTGTGAATATATATATATATTCTTTAAATTTATTTTATGTACTCGTAAATGAAAAAGAATAAAAAGTTAATGCTTAGCTTACACCCCCCCCTCTCCCCCTCTGAATTTTTTTTTACAAATTAAAATATATCTTTTATGAAAGAAGTGAAATAAAAAAAAATGATAATAAATTTTCTTAGGCCATCGATCTTATGAAGACATCCCTTGATGTTAAAGAAAGTTGGTTTTTGAAGTGAATGACGGGAAGACTATTTTGTTTTATATTTACATGTTGTATCTTGTTCAATTTCACTCAAAAAGGTCTATTTATTAATAGATGAAATCATGGTTGTGGAAGAATTTTAGTAAAATTTTATTTTTTGACTACTATTGTAATGTTCTATGATTTTTCATTTTATTTATAATTATTAGTATAGGGGTAGGCAGTATTTAATTTTTTAAAAACTGTAACAAACTTTGTGTCTTAGTTTCCACTTTGCTACATGTCATAGAAAAATAATAATAATAATAAACTATATATGGATAGAAAACATGGAGATCATACCAATTACTATAAAAATAAGAGATAAACACTCTTCTTGCTGCAACACAAAGCATATACAGATTCATGTATACTGATTATATTTGAGATGTTTCAGGTTCAGTAAGCAAAATAATCAGTTCATAAGCATAGTAAACTAATTATAGATAAAACAAAAGTAACTTTCTTTATACAGTAGTGCCACCCAATACAAACCATATAATCAATTGATTCTAAAAGATTATTGCATTAATAATCCATATCTAGTGCCTATTCATTTATTATTCCTAGACTAGTTTCTAGAATATGGCTTGGGCTTTGGATCTAAGAGTACTGGATTTAGATCTTTGAATCTAATGCATTCATTCAGCAGTCACCTTTTACTCATTTAGTTAACTATAAAACTATGAATCCAAAATGAAAGTATAATAAGGTTTTCAATTCAAGCTCATTCAGTTATATAGTAATACAGAACTGAATCCAGTTCATCATCTTTACATTTTGGTGTTTTTTGATTTTTCAATAACCATACTCACCATTCTCCTTTGGCCAGGACTGGCATTAAATCATTAAAACATCACATGGTCACCATTTCTTATACTTATCCAATGTATTGAAACAGTAGCAATTTCCTCCTTAGAGTAGTTCCACCTAGTGGAAGCCATAGTAATCAATGAATGCAAAAAGGTTAGTGCATCAAAATGTCTATCTAATGCCTACTCATCCAATATCTCTAGACTGTTTCTAGTTTATAACTTTCATCAATGAGGAGCCTTGGATCTGAAAGCTATGCACTTAGATCTTTGAATCCTATTTTGGCTTATAGCTTTATAGTTAACTGAAAAGGTAAAAGGTGATTCCTGAAGGAATGCATTAAATCCAAAGGTCTAGGTACATTGCTCTCAGATCTAAGGTTCCTCACTAATGACAGCCACAAGCTAGAAACTAATCTGGGGATATTGGATAAGTAGGCACTAGATATGGATTTTGATTCATTAACCTTCTAGCATCCAGTGATTATTATGGCTTACACTAGGTAGCACTATTGTATGGTAAGAGTTGCTACTGTTTTAACAGATTGGGTAGTGTAAGAACTTGTGATCATGTGATACTTTAGTTAAAGATAACTATTATTGTTAGATACATTTGCAAATATGGTTTTTAATTTATTATTCACTCTTTTGTTATATAATATATATATAAATATATTCACTCTTTTGTTATATAATATATATATAAATGGTTTCAATAAAGTAACTAACAAATGTGATCTAATAAAATTTAAACAAAACTTCATTGTTAAATCAATAAAAGTAATTTTATTTTTCTATTGCCAAATTTTAGGTCTATTTACTTGAATAGCTGTTTAAATGGTGCTAAAAAAACTAACTTATGCTTTATTGTTTTTCTAATTTAATATTTGTGTAATTTAGATGTTAAAACAGGCAAAACTCTCCATACCATAGTGCCACTCAGTGCAAACCAGAGTAATCAATGGATACCAGAAGGCTTGTGTATAAAATCCCCATCTAGTGCCTACTCATCCTATATCCCCAGATTAGTTTTTGGCTTGGGGCTTTCATCAGTGAAGAGTCTTGGATCTAAGTACACTGCACCTAGATCTTAGGATCTAATACAATCCTCCAGCGGCCACCTTTTATCTCTATTTAACTACAAAACTACGAATCTTAAATTATAAAAAAAACACAATAATATTTTCAATCCAAGCTCATTATTTTATATAGTCAGATGGAATTTTATGCACAAGCCTTCTGGCATCCATTGATTACTCTGGCTTGCACTGAATGGCAATACTGTATGGAGAGTTTTGCCTGTTTTTATAACAGTTTTAAGCAAGCATAAGAAATGGTGATCATGTGATGTTTATTGGCTTAGATGCATTGTGAAGATGTGGACATCAATTCAAATCGCACTTTGAAAATAAACATTGTTATTTAATATTTCTGCATATGTTCTCTTTCTAACATACAGCTGATAGCTCAACACCAAAAATGCACTCATACTTTAAAAACAACACAATAATTTTATTGTTCACTGAGTTGTCTTTGGTAGTATGTTAAGATAACAACTGATTTAGCAAATAGTTTTCCATACTTTTTATTTTTTTCCAATTGGTGATAACTTATTTTCATTTTTTGTTAGTTTTTAGCATATTATGATTAATAATGATCATCATCGCTGCTGTCTATCCCATAACACTATTTTAGAATATGCAGAGTAGTATAGCTCATGAGCCAAACTTGATCCCAATATTGTGGCTCTTTTTACTATGATAAACATAAGCAGATTTTTATTTCGTAAATAAATATTTTTTATGACTAGGAGAGACAAATGTGTACTACAATAATGATTTTTGAATTCACCTTTAATATAGAATTATATGTGATGAATGCTTAAATATTAGAAATTTGTGAATAAATCAAACTGTCAAAATAATTTTGTTTTATTTATTTATTTTAAAGCAATTTTTATTTTTATTAGGATATATACAGATTCTATTATTAAAATTAATGCTCAAATATATTCACAGCCATTCAGAAATTCGTATTTTTCATGAACATAGTTTTATCTCTTTCCTTGTGGCTCCTTAATGGGGGGGGGGGGAGTAAATAAAATGGCTCTTTATGTTAAAAAGTTTGCTGACCCCTGATCTACACAAACTTATAAGAGAGCTTTTTAAAATTTTATGTATGCCAATCTTTATTATTATTTATCAGGAGTTAGAATTTGCTTAAATAACATTTTATACATTTACTTTTAAAATACCATATAATACTAAATTGTCCATGCACTTTACTACTGTTACACAATGCTTTATTTATCACCCTTTTTTACAGTTTACAGTTTCGATTGCTCCAGCAATCTTCTTCAGAATGTTATATCTCCTAGCCTCAACTGCTAAAATCTAATTTTAAACTTTTTTTATATGGTATACATTTGGTAATGCAATAAGAAAGAGTAGTTATTATACTTCTTGAAGAAGATAAAGGAATACTTTTGAAATGAACATTACAATAAATATACTATATACAAAATTAAAAAATAAAAAAATTTAAATAAATATTGATAAATTAATAAACCTAAATAACATTAGGAACATGCTTTTATTTGGTTTTTATCAGGGAATATTAAGATCACTTTCAAGATAAGGAAGATTTCAAGAATTGAAAAAAGAATTGTCTAATAATAAATGAAACATTGATGGACTTTGTGAAGTTAGAAGAAAAGGTGAGATGGTTGATTTAAAAAGTGGCATGTACTGTACTTCAAAGGCACAAACATTGGAAGCACAAGTGATGTAGGATTCATTTTAAACAAAAAGTAAAAGAATAACAATGTGGACATTGATGGTATGTGGCAAGAAATTAATTATTTAATTTAATGGTAGATACCAAATACAGATAATTCAGTGTTTTTTTTTTAAGGTTTGTGATGATGGTGTTCTAGTTGTATTTTTATATTGGACTATTTCCATCATCTAATATATGTATTGAGTATTACCTTAAAATTCAAAACTCAAGAATCTAAGGACCCAAGTTCAAATCCCATGCTAGTACTGAAGAAGAGGGGAGACTAATACCTCTCGAAACATTGTGCATATACTAACCTGCTTGATGTGCTATTACTAACAGTTGAATGTATTTGGAATATTTAAATAAAAGTTAAAATTTTCTAAAGACATTCAGTACACACATATTAGATGATGGAAATAGTCCAATATAAAAATACAAACAGATAATTCAGGTTTATGCCCTGACAAGTTCTCATTGTAATGATGAAGTAGAGGAATTTTTTATTGATGTATAAAAGGCTTTTGATCAGATAAAACAGCATTTTAAATTGTCATTGGTCAACAATTGAAACATTAAAATGCAGTAGGTAAATTTGGTCATAATGGTAGAAATGAAAAAAGACATAAACTTGTGGTGTTTGTGAAAAAGATCTTTATATTGTGAATTCTTTCTTTGAAAAAAATATTAAGCGAAAATGGACATGGAGTATTAAAATGAAGGTATAGCAGAATTGAATTATATTTTGACTATCAGAAAATATGTATTTCAAGATTGTTGTGTCTTAATAAATTCATCAAATGATTATCAATTAGTGAGATATCAGATACGTGTTAATACAAAACTAGCAAGACAAAAAATAATTAAGAAAAGAAACAGCATTCACAATTGATATTCATAACCTTCAGAAACAATTCAATGAATTTAAATTAAAACTTGTAAATTGTTTTCAAATATTAACAGATTTTGAGCATGATTCAGATTTGAATGAAATCAGTAGGAGGATAATTGGTACATATTTAAAAACTGAACAAAGATGGTTGGTATAACGAAATAGCAATTGACCAGTAAAATTTTAACTGAGATGAAAATTTATTTAAAAATGAAGAAATATGAAAATATATAAAAGGAGTGCATTAAGAAAGAATTAGTAACAATATAAAAAAACATAAGTATGAATTAGCAAGAGGAACGCTATAGAAGAGAAAACAATATCTTGATATTGATAGGAAACATTTCTGCAATAAGAAGAAAAAATGGAGCTACTTAAAAAAAAAGAGATGACATCATAAAATATATAAAAGAGTTTTATCAAGGATTATGAATAAAAAAATGTATCCCCTACAATTACTATATTTTCTGAATTTCCCAGGATTTTATATTAAAATAAAACATGCAATTGAATCTAGAAAAAAGAAAAAAAAACTCCACATAAAGATAGAATTATGATTGATATCTTAAAAGAAGCAGGTGAAGAAATATAAAAATTATTTGCAAAGTTGTAGACTAAATGTCTAAATAATAAAAATGCATCATATGATTGGAAGAATGAAGTATTAATAATTTAAAAAGGTGATGAAGACAATATTAGGTATTACAAACCTATCAATCTTTTATCCATTCTATATAAAAAATTTAGCAAAATAATTACAAATCGTCTACAGCTAATTTTAGATTTTAACCGACTAAAAGAAAAAGCTGGATTTAGAAGTGTTTTTATGACAATGTATTATTTTTAAGTACTGATAGCTTTGGATTTGTAAATTAGGAAAAGGTGTTTGATTCTATAAGCATTTGTTCAGGGATTAAAGGATTGAATCATCAAGATATAGATCCAATATATTTTAATATTTTGAAGAATGTTTATGTAAATGCAACAACAATGATTACATTACATAATTATACTAAGAAGATTGGTGTACAACAGGGTAACTCCATATCTCCAAAACTGTTTACAGCAGTTTTGGAAGAAGTATTTGGTGGATTAAAATGGGAAGCTAAAGAAGTAAAAATAAATGGATATTATTTAAATCATCTAAATTTTGAAATTGGTGTAATTATTTTTGCAAATAATGCTTCAGAGCTTCAGGAAATGTTGCAAGAGTTATCAGATGAAAGTAAGAAAGTAGGACTAAAGGTAAGTAATGTTCAATGGATTTTCTCAAAAGATGAAAATAAAGATTGATTATGATGAGTTAGAAGTTAACCACTACAAATACCTTGGTCAGATTATTACTACAGATGAAAACATAAAGAATGAAATTGATCATACAATTTAACTTCGTTTGAAAGCTTTTGGTAGAGATAACTTAAAAGAAAATATCCCTATATGTTTGAAAAGGGAGAAAGTGGTTTACCAGTTCTTACTTATGGATCTGAGACTTAGGCACTTAACAGAAGAGCAATACAGAATCTTCAAATCACTCAATAAAGAATGGAGAGATGTATGTTAGGAGTAACAAAAAAAGATCAAAAACAAAATACTTAAGTGAGAAAATAAACATGACACCATTGAAAGAATTAAGCAATTAAAGTAGAGTTGGGCTAGAGTTGTTGCTAAAAGAGATGATAATAAATAGACAACTGAGATTTTAAACCGGATTCCAAGAGATTTTAAAAGACCTAGAAAGAAACCGCATGTGAGATGGATGAATGAAAGAAAGAAAGTTTACTAGAATGATATGAAGAAGAGGGGCTAGAATCAGAGTTGGATTAAACTTGGAATAATTATCATTCTGAAGTGAATTGAAAATGGTTGAAAATAAAGATGATTATGATGCTGAGTATTAATAAGTTAAAACTTTTTTAAAGAGAGAAAGTTGAAAAAAAACTTTAAAAAATCTGTCAACACTTTAGTTTTTTGAAAATAAACTTTAGGGGGGGGGAGTGTTTGAGGAGAATAATGAGAATTTCTGATTTTGAAAACTTAATAGAATAGTAATTAAATCATGTTTCACGATCCCTCTCAAGAAAATGCAAAATAATCATTACTTGATAATCAAGGATGGTGAGAAGTGATTTAATAACATTCTGTTAAGTTGTCAAAAGTAGAAATTACGTATGTAATTTGGAAAATGCGTATTTAAAAATATAATATATGAATACAAGCATAAAAATTAGTGGCTATTATTTATACTTAACATTTCACCATTTTCACCTTCTGTGACATATGAATGCTTTAAATACATGAATGATTTATAATGGGGCTAGGGAGTTTCGTGTGTTGTTGAAATATTCTCATTTTAAAAGTTTGCGGATCTAGAAAGGCTCTGGAATCAACAATGCTAGATTAACAATATTTTATCTGTATTTTAGTTTTAGGACTAAGTTCAGAGTAAAAGAAAATTATATTATGTATTAATAAATTTTCATCCCATTCAATTGAACCTAATGTTATATTCGACTAATTGATTTTCTTTTATGTCAATTAGAGATGATTTCTAGTTTTATATATAACTATATATCATTAAATAATCACTTTACACCTTTAAGCAAATAATGTTTATTATATAATAATAGTTTCAACTGTTCCTTACAGTCTTCTCCAAATTTCCTTCTATTATAAAGGAATAGATTGAGATCTGAAGAAGACTGTGAGGAACAGTCGAAACTGTTTGTAAAGGAATAGATTGAGATCTGAAGAAGACTGTGAGGAACAGTCGAAACCGTTATTATATAATAAACATTATTTGCTTAAATGTTTAATAAGATATATAGTTGTACATGAATAAGAAAAATTATTGAAGAAGAAGGAAGAAGTATATATAGAATTATATAGTTTTATATATGTATTTAAAATTCAGAATTTCAATCAATTTTGGTCATTTCTAATCTTTCTGATGATTATAGTTTATATCCTGCAATGATCTCTTACCTCTTTTTTTCTTCTTTCCTTGTATTCAGTTAACTTATTCATAGTATTTTGTATTTAAAAATAACAACTGCCTTTTTCTTTTTTCATTCATTAAATTATTTCAGACAATTAAGACTTTTTTTAAAAATATAGAGTTCAAGTTTAACAATCTTTTTTTCCTCCTCAAGTGTCACAGCATCAGCTGGGAAGTGAATCCGCTAACCCAGGACAACTGCTTGTAAAGCAGCTGTCGCTGATCTCTCGACCACCAATGCTTGACAAGTTTAACAACCTCTAACTTCGCAAACATGTATGTTGATTAAAATATTTTTTAATACATAGAAATATTTGTTATGACAATTAAATTTGGTAAAAGTACTCCAAGCTAATATAAATAATTTAAAACTATTTTATTTTCTTTAATAGATATTAATTCACAAATTTTGTATATATGTTATATTCTCTGTCCAAAAATAGGTGACTAGCCAATATGGCCCTATACCCAAGCAATGCCATTTGATAACATTGCCACTCCAAAATTACAGATTGCTTTTACAACTTAAAATTTAGATTTAAAAAGCTTATTACATTAAAGATCTCTTAAAATTTAAAACTTAGAAGAAACAAACTTATACTAAATTTAAATATCAAGCTTGCATCCTGTCCATCCCTCTTCTGTGTATTTAAATAGATAAGGTCCTATACATGAGGGGTCAGAGTGGCTTGAGATCAACATGGGCATGGCAATAATATTGGCATCAGCATGGGATTTGGGTTTTCATCATCAGATTTTCAATGATATGAATGTCTGAAAAGCTGGAGGTTGGAGTAGATTGAAACCTGTCCATTAAAATATGAAGATTTGCTATCTCAATATAAAACTGAGCACTGATTATATATGTGTGTGGGAGATGATAATCTGAATCAACTGATGAGTGCTGGTTTAGCACAGATTACGTATATTGATGATTATTTATCCTTTCTACATTGTGTGGTCATGTGTATCAGTATGAGATAGTGTGGATAGTTGAAGGGTGCTTGAAAATCTGAGTTCAAATTCCCTATACTTACAATTAAGCTCCAAGAGTGCCTGATTTTCAAATATTTAAATTTAAATATAAAAATTGAAGACATAACAATAATCATAATATTATTTACATAAGCCGATTTAACTGTCTTAAAACCTCATTAAAATAACAAAACCAAAAAAATAAATAAAATATCTAATATCTAACTATTCTTAAACTTCTATATATTTATATTATCATACATTCTAATTAATGACACTAATAAAGATAATACAAGACCTGTTTTTAAAACAGGCAAAACTCACTATACCTATTGCCACACACAGCAAGCTAAAGTAATCAATGGATGCCAGAAGGCTTGTGCATAAAATCCCCATCTAGTGCCTACTCATAAGAAATGGTGATCATGTGATGTTTATTGGCTTAAGATCTGTTTTGCAAGCAACTATATTCAAGAAATCATAACCCAAAACATATTTAATATAATAAACTCTACCCTCAGCAGCAGTGATAACAAATAAATCTCACCTAAGATATGAAAAAATCACTCCAAACAATAATAAATATTATTGGAATAAACATTTATTCGAAAAATAAATCCATCACATTTTAGACTTCCAAAGTCGACGTTTTCTCATTTCCAATAGTTCAATCAACTTTATCATAAACTTTGTATGATTGTTTCATACTAATTTTGAAGATAGAAAGTAATCTGGCTTACACCTATTTAAATTCAGATCATGCAAAACTTTAATGGTCAAGCAGACTAATTTATGCAATAACTTCATTATATAAATATTTTAATCCAACATCCAAGTCGCAATCTTCTTTATCAAAACGAGCTTTCAAAAAATTTACCCTATTAATCTTATCATAATTAATTTTATTATTCAATAATATTTGATTATAATTTATCAATGAAATCTTTCGAACTCAGACTTTCACACGACCCACTACTCTCAGTGCCATCTCATATTGCTGACCCATCTGATCACACACATGTTGAAAAGATAAATAATCACCAATATACGTATTTCATGCTAAACCAGAAATCATCAGTTGGTCTAGATTACTATCCTCACACATATATATAATCAGTGCTCAGCTTTATATTAAGATAGCCAATTTTTTCAACATGTGTGTGATCAGGTGGGTCAGCAATATGAGATGGCAATGAGAGTAGTGGATCGTGTGAAAATCTGAGTTCGAATCTCGCATATATTACATATATAAATGCAGGTTTAAGACTGTACAATGTATCAATGAAATCTTTCTAAAAAAAATTTTTTTGTTTTATTTTCTAAACACAATAATTTTTTATAAAGCTTAATAGTCTTTTTTCCTTTCATCATCATTTTAATCTCTTCACAAAACACATCATTTTTATGACTAAAGAATTATCCGTATTATCATTTCATTCCTACCAGTCCTAATTTATTAAATAAATGATTTTATGTTATTATTTTTGTGCAGTTATAAATACTCTGGTCATTTAAATTTCATTTTAAATTTTATATATATATAGAAGGTGCAAATAAGCTCTTAACAAGCTTTGCAGAATATCCCCAATCCTAGACCGGTTTCTGCTACTGGCTTCCTCAGTGCGGTGCTAGGATATTCAAGCATTAGATTAAAAATACCAGGACAAGTCCACAATTTTATCTAATGGACAACTATTAAGTAGATCTGAAATTTTCAGACACTCATATGTCTTGCAATTCAGCTATCTAACTTAAATAGCCATATGGGACAACCAAATTCCTATACACTATGTAGCAATATAAAATCTTCAAAGCCTTAATAGCAAAAAAATAAAATTACAAAGAAATCAAGCCATATGTCACATGACCTAATTTAACAAGCTTGTATTACAAATGTTATACATAGAGCTTGCAAATAAGCTCTTAACAAGCTTTGCAGAATATACCCATCCTCAGACTGCTTTCTGCTACTGGTTTTCTCAGTGAGCTTTCTTTATAACATTTGTAATACAATCTTGTTAAATTAAGTCATGTGACATATGATTTAATTTCTTTGTAATATATATATATATATATATATATATATATATATATACATATTGTAATAAGGGATAATAATTGATCTACTTCATTCTCTCTCCACTGGTTTGGTCAGCCTTTTGTAATGAAATAAAAGAAATTGCCCTTCAGGTTTTAGATAACCATTTGTTACTGAGACAAAATAAAATCAAAGATAATGAAGAAATGATCTTATGGTTTAAATATTATTTATAACAGGGAAAAACATGTACCAATAAATACTAATTCTGTTGTAACGTGTATAAAACGATCTAACTCAGTCATTGGTTACAGTATGCAATAACAATATTTCTAATAAATACTTATTTAGATTGTTCACTACACTAAAATAAAATACTGATGATAATCTTTATTAAAACCTAATTTATTCAGACAGCATTTAAAACAAAAGAAAACAAACAAGATCATCTTCTCAAGTATCACCAAATCTATTTACTACCCCAAAATAAACTACAATAAGTGATGAAATCATATATCATTGTCCTAAACAATGATATATGTCTAAGATATCCATATAATTTGTAATTGAATAAAACCAAAATCAAATCAATAAACAACTAACTTCTGATATACTTTGCTAATCAAATATTACATATAGTAATGTAAATTTATAATAAAATTTAATGATATTCCTTAACTAAATAAAGTAGTTTCTAAATGGTTATGATAACATTTAGAGAATGTTTTATAAACCTACAATATCTATAATGTTTAAATAAAATAAACCATTAATCAGTTTTATATCTAGTTTAATAAAATGTTAAAAATAATAACTTATCTCTGCTATACTTTATATCAATCTACTATTATTAGTTAAGTAATATATATTGATACTATAACTTTAAGACTATGTGCCTATATGTGACAGTAGGGACCTCTACAGATCTTAAAACAAGATTAACAACTTTAAAAGACAAGAGCAGCCTCTATATAATTAAAAAAAAGTAGGTCAAAAATAAGAAGCCCCTCTTGTCTTTTAAGTTGTTAATCTTGTGTTAAGATTTGTAGAAATCCCTACTCTTACATCTAGGTGCATAGTCTTAAGATTATAGTCTTAATATATATTACTTAGATAATGAGCATGCACTTAACAAATTATTAATTGCAACTTTATATTATTACTTAAGTTATATATCAAAATGAAATATTCAACAAGAACACATTATCAATAGACCTATTAGATAATCTTGCATTTTTAATATCAAATTATATCAAATCCTTGACATTTTAAAACCATAAATAAAATTATGGACAGTTACTGAAGCTAAACAAATAAAGCTATTCTCAATATTGTTCATAAAAAAGTGAGAGAAAGGAAAACTTCAAGGTTCTTTTTTTAAATATTGAAACAAGGCCACAGTGACCTGAATTTGAAATGAAACTTTCCAAGTGATGTTTTTTTAAAGAAAGCTTTTACTTACCATAAAAAAGAGGCCAATTAAGAACTTTAATTCATATCATCTATTTATATATACACATTATATGCATACACTTATATATTATTAAAAATGAATTGAATTTTTTTATAAGTCTATGACATTCAAACATGTTAATTTAAGTTGTTATTCAGCACATCTGAGTGCTTATATATATGTGTGGACTTTATATATTTGACATGGAATTCAATGTATATTAAGAAAATATAATGTGGTTATTAGGTTTATTTTTATAAATGTTAGTGTGTGCACATATTTCCATGTGCACACACATATATGTTAAATCAATCATTAATTATTGTAAAAATGAATTTCATTTATAGATTTATGACAATTTAAATATGTTCATAAATTATTATACCACATATCTGTATACTTATATATATATATGTGTGTGTGTGTGTTTTATTTAACCTATTGAAACAGATTTATAAATTACAGTGTAATAATGGATTTCTTTGTATTAATCAAAATCAGTATAGCTATATTCTGCAGATGTTAATTTTAATTTTATTGTTATTAATAAACTGATATTTCATTGTTAAAGTTATTCCAGCAAATTTATCAGAATAAATATAAATTATTGTATGTTGTATTATATCTGGTTTTATATTTAGTGTTTATGGACATCCAGTTGGTTGGTGTTAAAGGGTATATTTAAAGTCCATACACTAAATTTTATTTTTAATTATTTATTTAGAAGTTAAGTTTATAGTAGGCCAGTACATTAATGGTACAATGATCAGCATATCTTAGTATCCCAGCATTATTATTATTTTTTAATTGTTATATTCTTATGGATTAGAACTTAAATTTATGCATTCAAATTGTTGTTCATATAATCAGCTCCAAGCTAGCAAGGACTAAATAATTAATCTGGTATATAATAGACCCATTTCAAATTCAGTCGCAAGATTGACTATTGATTGATTTTTATTATTGATCATTCATGATGATGAATGATTATTGCTTTTGTGGAATGCTGGTGAACTTACAATTACTTGTAGTTAGTCCTTTACTGATCTCTCATGCTCTTTCTTCATTATATATTTGTATGTTTAAATTTGAGTCCTGGACTTGGGGTTGATGATGATGAGTGTGATCACTTCAGGTTTATTCCTAAATGCTCCATATCATTACAATATAGTAGGGTGAAAATGTATATTACACCACTTATTAAGCCAACCCTTAGTGCTATCTCTCCTCCAATGTCATTACTTATTTCAATTTCATATGTTAATCCGTCATTTTTCACAGATCATACATTTGAGCCTGCTGATCTATTAGATCTGTATAACATCAAATATCTCATTGGCATATCATTTAAAGATTTAAATAAAATAGATAATCCATCTCGACATCTATGGACAATCCTTCCAGTTGCTAAAACTCTAACAAAGTTCCAAAATCTTTGTGCTTCTCTATCATGGTTAAAATTTCTGTTTAATTCACTATAGGGTACAATTCAAACCAAAATAATTCTTAATGACTGATTTAAGCTAAATCTTAAACCTACATGTGTTTTAGCAACAAATATCTAGAAGAAATGCTACAGCTTTTTGAAATCTACCCATATTTTTCATATGCCTATTCATATTTCATAAGTGAACAATTAACCTCAAGCATTTACTAAAAAAAAATAGATAATACACTTTCAGCCTTTTAATGCATCTGTAATTATTCATGCACTAAGAACTACATGGCTTGCATGCTGTTCCATAATATTTAACAATAAAAAATATAATGTACTAAAAAATAAATTGAAAAATGATTTAACTCGTATCTTTACTTGCTCAAATTTATACTCAGAAACATCATGACCGAAACTTGGCAATCAGCAATCTATCTCAGTTGTGCTCTCACGTAGCTTAAACATTTATTTCAATTAACATTTCTTATCAGATTTAACTCTTGAAAATAAATTTCTAGGTTCTTCATTTAGTTATCATAATTGTAATATATAGGGTATATGAGCACAGACTTTCACATGATCCACCACTCTCCACTCTATCTAATAACACTGATACACACAAGCACATATATGCTGAAATGTAAATAATCACCAATATACATATTTCATGCTAAACCAGAAATCATCAGTTGGTCCAGTTTATCATCTCCCACACATATATACTATAAATGGACAGGCTCCAATCTACTACACACTCCAACTCTTCAACTGTCCATCCAATTGAAAATCTGATGATGGATTGTCTATCTTAATATATATCTGAGCACTTATAGTATATATGTATGGGAGATGATAATCTGGACCAACTGATGATTGCTGGTTTAGCATGAAATACGTATATTGGTGATTATTTATCTTTTCAGCATATATGTGCTTGAGTGTATCAGTGTTATTAGATAGAGTGGAGAGTGGTGGGTCATGTGAAAGTCTGTGCGCATATACCCTATATATTACATATATAGACACAGGTATATAATAAGCCTGTGTTTCAGTTATTATCATAATTGTGTAATTCCAGAACATTACTCTTCAATTTTGGAGAACACTTAATTAGAGATAAATAACTTACTGTATTACATATACTATTATGATTGTGTTTTTGTCATATTATGTAACACACATTTTACTGTAAATGTGTTAATATTTGTACATAGTTTGTTATTAATAAAGCATTTTAACAACAACAAAAAAAATTGTCCAAATAATTTAAGGTACAATGTAGTTTTACATTTTCATTTGCCATGACAATACTAAAAACTTAAAAATAATACAGATAATTTTATATATATATTAAATGCTTTTATTGACTGTGCACTAAAAAAAAATAATTATTGTTTCTTCGACCAAAATTAAAGTTTTTAGAGTTAACTTAAAATAAAAGCATGGGGGGAGGGGGATTAGAAATTAATTAAGTCCATCCCTATTTTTTATAACGAGGGATTGTCTTAGTTAATTTCTGGTCACCCCATGCTATTATTTCAAGTTAAATCTAAAAACTCCATTTGTGGTAAAAGAAACAATTATTTTATTTCTTTTTGGTACACAGTCAGTAAAAACATTTAAATAAATAAGTAAATAATACTTCTGTATATAATATAAAAATAATATAAAATAACAATTCATGTCAATTGTTAATACAGAGTTTTATATAAATAAATAAAATAATAAATAATATTTCCAAGCACTTTCAACTCTTAAGAATCCTTATCAAGGCAGTGTAAAAAATTCTATTTTCTCCTAGGTGATGAATTTAACATTTCATTGTATTGGTCAGGAACAACTAATCAGAAAGCTGGTTAATTTCAAATTCATAGCACAAGATGAATTTTGTATAAGATATGATTCTTTAATCTTGCATTTTTTATCATGTGTTTCATGCATTAATACTGTAAAATCCTTTGGACTACATATATGGCCTGTATTATTTTGTTGAACATAAAAAACTGAATAAACTGTATCATCTTCTCTTGCTCTATTATAAGTATATTTATGTTGTTGAAGGTGATATTTAATGTTTGTTTTGGTTTCTCCAACATATATTGCACTACAATTTATTTGTGGGCATCTAATAGAGTATACAACACTGCTTTTATCCTCCTTATTTATTATTTCCTTAGAATTATTTATTAACCTATTAAGGTTAGATGGAGTTCTCCATGCTAATCGAAAATCTTGACCTAAAACTTTTATTAATATTGGGAATAAAAGCTAATGACATCCATGGTTTATTATTCATATTTATATGGTCACTATTATGACATTGTTTGTAATGCTTCAATACAGTAGATAATAGCATTTGTTTATTATAACCACTTGTATTAAATTTTGCATATAACATTTTATATTATCTTTCATAAACATTTCATTTGAACACAGTGGTTGATTACTTGATACGTATTAGAAAATCTCTAAAACCAGCTAATTTGTGTACTAAAGGAACATTAGATGTTGGATAAATGTAACCTCTATTATCTATATGTTTTACAACCATTTCATATACTAATTTATCATATATCCTTGATATTTGCAAATCTAGGTATTTAATACTAGAATTGTCTCCTCTTTCTATTATTTTATTTATTTATATTAAACTCTGTATTAACAATTGACACGAGTTGTTATTTTATATTATTTTTAAAAACATTTAATAATTTTTTTATTTCAATTATTAATTCTGTAAAATATAATTATATTAAATTATTTTTTCTCTATAAACTTATTTTGTTTATAAATATACAATAAACTTATTATCATCAATTTGTTAATTTATTTTATATGTATGTGTACTTATGCATACATTTATACACTTACATATAGCATATATTAATACATTGTACAGGCTTAAACCTGCATTTATATATGTAATATATGCGGGATTCGAACTCAGACTTTCACACGACCCACTACTTTCAGTGCCATCTCATATTGCTGACCCACCTGATCACACACACGTGAAAAGATAAATAATCACCAATATACGTATTTCATGCTAAAACAGCGTATATTATAATTTTATTATTTATTTAATGGAAACCCCATAATTTATTAACTGCTATTGTGTATATAAGTTTTATATATGGATACAAAGTTTTCAATATAATGATTTAAATCTATATACAGTATTAAACTAAATAATAGCTTTAAAATTTTTAAATATGCCATTCAATTTAAAATATAATCAATCTTTTATAATATCAATATTATTTTCTATTTATAAATAATTAATTTATATCAGATTTCTGTTGATCTACTTTTCTTTCCCTAATTTACATAGTAATGAGATTTTTTGAAAAAGTTTTATTATTTATAATATATCTTGTTTCTTCCTCTTTTTTTATTTATATAATAGTATAACTTTTGGAAAAAAAATTAATCTTTTTTTTTAAATGTCAAAGCGTTGCCCGGAAAGCGAATTCAGGCCAGCTGCTTGGAAGGCTGCTCTGCTAACTGGTAGGCCACCAAGATGTTATGAATATGACTAAAAATCACACAAAATAAAAATTGAACACAAAATCAAAGTATTACATCACAATTTATTGATTTTGTTGCTATGAAGCACAGTTGCCTTACAAGCAGTTGTCCCAGGTTAGTGGGTTTGCTTCCCAACTGATGCTATGACACATGAAAAAAAATAAGCCTACCTCATAATTTTTTAGCAGAGTGAATTATTTCTGCATAAAATTTCTTTCCAAAGCTTTATTACTGTGATTTCAATTCTTATCTTAACAGGGAATTGTGTGAATTGGTGACCCGCTTATTTTTTTTCATTTCATAATCACTAATTTCCTAAATGAGTTGATAAATGTCAACAACTTAAATCTATTAATTCTTAGCAACATGGATCTTTATATCCATTAAACCATAATACTTAAAACATCCCCAAAATTTCTAGAACAATTACTAAAATAAGCTCTAAAACAGTTCACAACATGTCTGCAAAAACCATCCTCTTGTTTAAAGGCATAGTTTATAATCCTGTACTAGACATGTTGCCCACAATATTAATATTATATGAAAATAAGATCTGCTTAAAGATATCATTAATCATGAGATGTGAACCATGAACCATATTATAAAATGATAGTGTAGATTACTCTAATAACTGTGATTTTAAACCCATGATACACTCTGATGAACAATAGAGATAGTTATATTGATACTTCTGTAATAGTCCTAAATACTTGAAAATTTTAGTGAGTCTTTTGTCTGGCATTTTTTCTTGTTAGCACAATCTGACAATCTTGCATATAAATTAAAATTAATTATTCTCATATTACAGATAAAACTGTCAAATAGATGTAGATTCTTCAATTATCCAACTAAGTGAATGATCACCCAGATAATCATTAAATTTAACTAATTGTAACATCAGAGGCTTAGGAATTCAAGTAACAATTGAGTTTTTTTCACTCTTCTCAGGGGGAAATCAATGTATAATGCTTAATATTTAGATTTAACATTCTGACAAGGTGTTAAATTACATAAGACTGTAAATCACATGTTCCAAAATAACTACATCAAGAACTAAAAACGTATTATAAACATGAATAATTAATGCATACCACTGGAAAATTCAAACAAACCTTTTATTATGAATAATTTATATTTTTAAAATTAGTTTTTTTTTTCAATTTATTCCAAAGTCATCTATTGTAAGTTTTAGTAATCAATAGATATTTGATAACAGTGCTATTATAATCACATCCTACACTAGTTTGTCTTGTAGTCTCCATCAGCAAAAACTTTGTTTCTAATCCATCTAGTAAGGACTGAATCTAATAGCCCTTTTATATTATTAAATTTATAACTTCAAATTAAACAATACCTAAGATTTTGAACCTAAGACATAATCTAACATTAGATCAGTAATTCAATTATTCACTTTAACAATAGATGGTTATTGAATGATATAGTGGACAAGGAAATAAGTAGTAAATGTAATGAAAAAAGTGCCAAAAAGATATATATATATTATGGAAAAGTTAAATATGATGAAGATGAATAAATATAAATATTTAGAAATTATTTTGAGCAAGTAAAAATATTATTTAGATAATTGGAAAATTGATAAATGATTCAAAAAATAAAAAAGTTGATAAAAAAAATTGAAATTGTTTGAAAAATTGTAGTAAAAAGAATTACAACATACGGTTTAATATATGATAAGATGCAGTACAGGTTCCTAAAAGGACATTATATATTCTAAAGAGAATTCAAAGTAAAATAGGAAGATATCCTTTGTATTTTTAAAGGATTACAATTCATGAATTGTAATAGAATAGTTAAAATAGTTTTTAATTAAATTATAAGAAAAAGACAAACAAGATATGTGAGAAAGATAGTAACACATACCAAAGAATAACAAAATAGTAGAATGAGTGCATTATGAATTTTATTAATTCTTACAAAGCAAAGATTGAGATAGAATAAAGTGAAAGCAAACATAAATATAAAAAGGGTTTGAATATACATAACAATAAACAATCAGAAGCTCAACATTTTATGATTATATAAGAAAAATACTCGATTCTTTAAAGTTTTCAGAGATATTGGCAACAAAGTAATATATTTATAAATAGAACAGCTTTGGATATTTATCTTACAAACTACTAATGAAAATATAGAAAATATCAAAACACTTATTACTAGACTATAGACATAATAAGAAATAATACAAATAATGCATTTATAGCAAAATAAGTATAGATTTAATAAAAATAAAAAAGTGAAGTCTTGTTTTTTATGTTAAGGTTAGACAATAATAAACTAACTCAACAGTCAATAACTAAATTTATGGAAATGAAATAAAATGTATATAGATTTAAAATGTATAAGCTATGTGAGTTAGAAAATGATACTAAGGAGAAATAGATCACTAACAGATGTTTGGGGTCTTATTAACTCAATGATTCATGATTTTAATATAATATTAAATTATCTATGATCTTTATTACTGTTTTACAATGCTTTATTTACAATCCTCTTTGACAGTTTCGATTGCCCCAACAATCTTCTTCAAAACTTTCACTTATATTCCTGATTTTAATTAGAGGTTGTCATGTATTATCACAATATATTACTGATATCAATGCAGTTATTAAATATATGCTGCAAAATTCATGTGATTTTTTTTGTTTACTGTGTTCCAAAATATGTAAATATATTCATCATTAACACTCTAGTCTATAACAGTGGTTCTCACCTGTAGGTCATGACCCCTTTGAGGATCAAGTAACCCTTTCACAGGGGTCACCTAAGACCATTGGAAAACACATTTTTGATTCATAACAGTAGCAAAATTAAATGTTGGGGTCACCACAACATAAGGAACTGTATTAAAAGGTTGTGACATTAGGAAGATTGAGAGCCACTGGTTTATAGAAAAATATTATTATTCAGAAATAGCAGTCTAATGTTTGATTAACATAATTTTTTGAAGAATTACATTAAATTCTGCTTGCAACTAAACCATATTTTAAAGTATGGGTTTGGATGCAATTTACACAATGTCACAATCTCATTATAGGTATATCCAAATATAAAAAGCCATTATTTGATAAATGTGATAGGTAAAAATTTAAATATACACATATATATTTTTTGGTATTCTTTGAGTTTCTTTATTTTTTTTTTATTTTACATTTGAGATAATTTTATATATTATATCTTGGTAAAAATCATAAAAAATAATCAAAGCACTGGTGCATGTTATATTTATTACTTACATAAAGTTTAGATCAATGGTAAAATTTATATATTTAAAACTGAATAAAGTTTTTAAAAAAAGATATTTGAAATATATTAAAACCTTGATAATTTCCATAATTTCACTTGCTGAATATTTGAACCATTGAGCTTCTTAATTGAGCTGTGGATAAAATAAAAATGAATAGAAAATCTTTTAAAAAGGCAATACTATAATGGTTGGATGTTGTCACATTAATGAAATGGAAGCTAATAATAAATGTTATTATAAAATGAATATTGAAGAGAACGCTTCTAATAATTACTGCAAAATGTATGAGAGAATTATTACAGAAATAAAGTAATCCTGTAGAATTGGATTTCTAATAGCAGCAATATTATTGTTATGCCAATGGTATTCATCCTTTAGTGGTGTGTGAGCTACTTTTTGATATTAATAAGCTCACACAATTGAACCATCATAGAAATTTCTTTTATTACATTTTTTGAAAAAGGTTTTTTTATATATAAAATATTGGGCTTTGAACATTCCATCATCAGATTTTCGATGAAATGGATGGCTGAAGAATTGTAAGTTGGAGTGATTTGAAGCCTGTCCATTAAAGTATAAAGCAATTGGCTATCTTAATATAAAGCTGAGCACTGATTGTATATATGTGTGGAGATGGTAATCTAGACCAACTGATGATTGCTGGTTTAGCATGAAATACGTATACTGGTGATTACTTATTTTTTCAACATGTGTGTGATCAAGTGAGTCAGCAATATAAAATGGCATGGAGAGTTGAGGGTCGTGTAAAAGTCTGAGTTCGAATCCCTTATATATTAAATATAAAATAAAGCAAAATATTTACTTTCAATTAAATAAAGTTACAAAAAATATTTATAATTTCATCAATGATATGAAAATAAATAAATTACAATTACTAAGTGAAATACCATGGTTGTATAATTTTGCATAAAATGTCAAGTTACTTATCAGTCTAACTATAATTACAAAATGTTAATAAACAGTATTAAAGAAATAGTAAAGATTCTTATTTATTGTAGAAGTAAATAATTGACTCATTCTGGTGTATATATTTAAGATTTCTCTCATCAGCAGTGAAGATTATTTCTACTACAATCACGTGCATCATACTTATTTGACCAATCAGATTTTTGGGGGGCCATGACCTCTGAATAAGATTATCTAATTATCTATCCATTGACCCAATTGTGGTTAATTGAATAATCTATAAATTAGTTGTCTAGAAACCTTTTTGACTATGTTAAAAAATTATTAGCTAATTTAAAAAAAATCTCTAAATTTAAACTCCAATTCATAAACAAATCAAACATATTAAATATATAAACAATGAGGATTGCCAATTCCTCAACAAGCTTTGTGATAAATGCTTAGCTAGAGAAAGCATTTAAAATATCTCTCTCAGGACTCCCCCCCCAAACCTCTGACCATGGTTTTGCACTCTGGCACTCCTCAGAGAGGTACTAGGATAGGTTCAGACACTAGATATATATTCTGTTATAATATATATATATATTCTGTTATAATATACCATTGTTTAATTAATTGTGTTTGCCTTCAGGAAAGAATTTAATAGACTAATGTAATATATTATGCATACATGTATAGTATTCTACATTTTTATTAGTCTATCATTAAACAGTCAAATAGTTTATTGCTCAGGAACTCATTAAGAAATTTGAACACTAGAAGTGACATAGTTGGACCATGATCTATGGACTTGTTCCAGAATCTATCACTTGATGACTATATCAAGCCATGCAGTTCAACTCCATGATTAAAATGATATAAAATGTTTCAATGCCAAAATAATAATAATAATTACAACATGTTTATTAAGTCTTCCACTTGAAGATAGGTGGAGTAACTTGACAACAAAGTATTGATGTGTTACGTGTTAGTAAAGGGGTATTAGATTACTTAGAAAAAGTACAAAGGGAAGTAGGAAGACATGCATTAGATGCAGAGGTGTGGACAGCAAAGGAGGCAATTCTAGGAGAAATGGGATGGTCAAGTTTTTATATGAGGGATGCAAAAAGCAAATTGAAAATGTTTGGTAGATTGCAGTTTATGGATAATAAAAGAATAGCCAAAATAGTATTTAATTGGGTTACAAGTAAAGGGTAGGCAACAAGATGATTGAGAAAGGTAATGCAGTGTGCAGAAGATTTGGATAAAGAATTTATGTCAGTATACTTGTACAAAAGATGGGATGATTGTGTTAGGAGGATTGTTGAGTGTTATAGTGGTAAGGAGTGAGATAGAAGAATAGATGCATTAATAAAGAATAGGGAGTTGGAGAGATGGAGAACTAGTATGGAGAGTAAAATGAGTTTAAATCTATATAGAAGTAAACTAAACGGAACATTGGGTATGAGTTAATTTATGATAATAGTAAGGAAAGTAGTTTATTGTTTAAGGCTCGAATGGGATCTTTAGCAACAAGGGGATATACATGTAAATGGAAAAATATGGGTGATTTAGTCTACAAGTTGTGTAAGGAAGGCATAAAAAATATTAGGCATCTGTTACATCAATGTAAATGCTTGGAAGCAGAAAGGGTACAAATAATGAAGTTATGGAAGATTAAATATGAACAAAGTGATTATACAGAAAGTGAGTTATTGATTTTTATGCTGGATTTGGGAAAAGACAAGGAGGATTTAGATATAAAGACCATAGAGTTGACAAACATTATGTTGTGGAAATGGGATGGAGCAGAATATGGGAAAACTTAGACTGGGGTATGTAAAATTAAGTAGCTAACAGGTCCTCTGGGCATAATTGCTGAGAGATTCTTGACTTCGTTTAAGAAGAAACTACAGTACATCATATCATATTAAGGCCAAGTAATAATTGCTAATCATGGTAAGGAGTAGTTCATTATTGTTTGCCATCTTCTTAACATAATTTATTTAAGCATCTTAAAAACCATACTGCGCATTTTAATAAGGTCTTCCCTTCCATGATCAAAATGCAGGAACATTTCAAATAATTGTATGTCTGTTTTTTATTTTGATATTAAATGGATATTTTTGGCAATTTAATTGTAGAAGATCAAATCATATATATATAGCATTATATAAATACTCTTCAGGTTAAGCTGATAAAAACAAATTACTTATTCAATGATCTATTGATTTATTGGCTCTTAAAGTGCAGTTAGAATAGGTCCATTAATCAAATACTTATACTCGAATACAGTGGGTGGTAATTTGATTAATATCTTACGTTGCCCTTTTGACATACTTTATTCCAGCATTTAACCCTGTAATAGAACTTCAATCAAAAAGGATAAACAAGTATATAGACACGCGCTCGCACATATATTGCATATGCATAATTAAAAATAAATGAATGAAGTACGGTAATAGAATTAAAAGATCTATTGTATATGCGTAGTATATTATACGTTGTAATTATAAAAGATACGCAACTTTCCCCAGACCAATGTAATATAAATTATACGCTAAAACGCAATCAAAGTTAAAGCCATAATTAAATAACGATAATACAAAAGCAGATATATTCCTTGGTGATTCTAATGCTATGAGGACTTAGAAAACCCTCAAATGCGCGTAGCTGCCTTTGTATTATCGTTATTCAATTATAGCTTTTCTTTCGTTTGCGCTTCAGCGCACAATTTATATGTTATAAAATGGATTATTATATAAAATAAAATCACACAAAATATAAAATATTATTATCTGTACAAATTTATATATACGATTTTTTTTAAATATCGGATTTCAAATTATATTGTATATAATATATACACATAAATTTTAAATATACATAAAATGAATTCCTTCATGTCAAAATAGAGATTTTACGAAGAAATCACAACAATTTGCTACTTGAGAACTTTAATTAACTGAATCCATGGTCTTAATGGTTTAATGATACTAATTAGACACTGGCTTCCAATAACTTATCTGTTTTAACCGTAAAAGACTCCAGCCTGTCTCTGTTATTTATAATTGATTTATTAAATTGATTAAAATCACTTACAACTGACATAACTTCACTATTTTTTATATCCAGAGAACAAAAATAATTAATATTAAAACAAATCCTACAATAAATTGCACACATTGTGTAAATGTATAAGTTACGGTTTAATGTTTATATATATTGGTAATTATCTTATTCCTTTTTATTTATTATTAACATATGATGACTACAATTACAATATAATAACAGTAATGTAATATATATTAAGGCTATTAAGGATATAACCTTAAGACCATGTGATGGGATGTGATGTGATACACTGTGACTTCTCCTTATATGGAGTCATGAATGTCTCAGCAGCTATATGCAGAGAAACCTGGTAGCCACTTTACCTTCCCTTTCCATTCCCCACCGTAAGTTTTCCCATAATCTGCTCCATCCCATTTCCACAACATAATCTTTGTCAACTCCATGGCCTTCATATCTAAATCCTTCTTATATTTTTCCAAACCCAGCATAAAAAACCAAATTACTTACTTTCTGTATAATCACTTTGTTCATATTTATTCTTCCACAACTTCATTATTTGTACCCTTTCTGCTTCCAAGCATTTACATTGACTTAACAGATGCCTAATATTTTCTATGCCTTCCTTACACAACTTGCAAATTAAATCACCCATATTTTTCCATTTACATGTATATTCCCTTGTACCTAAAGATCCCATTTGAGCCTTAAACAATAAAGTACTTTCCTTACTATTATCAAAAATTAACTCACACACAATGTTCTGTTTACTTCTATATATATTTAAACTCTTTTTACTCTCCATACTAATTCTCCATTTCTCCAACTCCTTATTCTTTATTAATGCATCTATTCTTCTATCCTATTCCTTACCACTATAACCCTCAACAATCCTCCTAACACAATCATCCTTTTGTACAAATATACTGATATAAATTCTTTATCCAGATCTTCTGCATACTACATTACCTTTCTCACCCATCTTGTTGCCTGCCCTTTACTCATAACCCAATTGTAACGATCCGGAGAAGGCAACTTAACGTAAACTGCACTACAGGGTGCCATCTAGGCATTTGAACCTAGAAAAATTTATAGAGTAGGCAGATACGTAAGTCCAAAAAAAAAAAAATTTTTTTTTTTTTTATATTTTGTTTCTGGTCGTTAGCCCATGTCACTAGCTCAGCGGAGACGCAGAGATATAAAAATATAATATAAGAATATATATATATATACGAGGAATAAAATAAGCCACTGCCAGTAATTAACATACAAAAATTTATTTACGCACATATATATAAGATTTAAAATTGTTTTAGTATTAGTTTATATTTTTACATTTAACATTATTTTTAACTTTACTTTAGATTTTAATTTACATTTTAATTTCTATTATATTATAAGTTTACATTTTAATTAAGTTCGCACAGATGGCATTATAAAAAAAATTTGTTTTAATAATGTTGATTACAGATCGGTTACATAGATTACAACGGTTAAAACATTTCAAAATAAACATAAACGATCAAAATATAAAATCATTGGTACCGACAATTGCAGAGGGAAATTTATAAGTAACCCAATAGTATTCACCATAAGATACTTGCATTGTCACCAATAACTTAAAAGACATCCGAATAAATACATTTTAGATACTCACCGTAAGGTATCATTATTTATCGAATGTCTATATATTTTGATCAAATATGAAAACGCAAAACATAGTTAACCGATAAACAATCCATGCAAGCGTCTATAAACAACTTAAATTTAATGCATTTTTATTTAGGATCGAGCATGAATAGACTACATAAATTTGCATTTAAAAAATAAAACATTCTATCCCCATTTAACCTTAGGCTAAAATTCGCAGTCAAACTGGCATCAATTCATCTGATACATCGATGTATTCAATGTAATACAGAATACGGCAGCACCAAAGAGATTAAGAAAAGACATTGACTCTCATCAGATAGGGATATTACATCTATCTAATGAGAAGAACAAAAAAAAAACTCCATAGAAAGGAACTGCGTTCTCCGTCTTATAATTCCTTTCATAGGCAAACGGGTGAGTGCGGCATATATATAAACGATTCTGCCAGTAGCGAATCTCCGACTACATCTACTAACTACATCAATATATCCAATCCATTGACCCAACTTAACAACGAAACAAATAACCTAAGATTACCCTCCCCTAAGATAACTTTACAAATCTATACAGCCATTCATGCCCGACTTAAGTTTAACATTTATATAATTATTTTAACGAAAAACAAAAATCATGATAAAACTTGAAGAACAAAAAATGAATAATATAAATGGAAATGACTTTAAATATATATAAAATAAAAGGAAATACATCAAATAACATTTTTAATAAATTAAGTTGGTCAGATAGGATAATTGCAATTATTTAAATATGGAAAGTTTTAATTTAATGTTCATTATTTATAAAGTTCTTATGGTTTAAAACAGTCCATCTTTATCCATTGCTTGCCATGAATGTGAATTCCCATGCCGTCCTAAGATTGGTATTCATTTAGCCGTTGTTTATTTATTTATTTGGAGGTTTTTTAGTTTAGTTGGTCCTCAATGTAGAAAACGATAGTTCATTTCTCTTTCTTTCTTTGGCAAAACTGAAGGGATTGAATCGTGCGTCACTTCAATCCCTTCTCCCACACTAACACCTATCTGTCACATCGTAATAATCATAATCACACTAATTAATAATTTCCAAATTTTCCTTTTATACGTATTCGAAGGATTGACTTGGCATTATGTCATCGATGCGATGATCCTTTCGCTGAGGTCCGATTTCCCGATGGATTTCTTTCATTGGCTAATCTCTCACATCATAATAATCATTAACTAACTCATAATTTCCAAACTTGTCCTTTTTATATTAATGTGAAGGATTAAATTTACATTATGTCACCGATGCGATGGTCCTTTCGCTGCGGTCCGATTCCATAGGGATTTCTTCTTATTTGCTAACAGTTTCTATTGTTTTCCTATCTGACCGATGTTTTTACATTTAAATGCCCAAGGTTGGTTTACATTTAACTAATTAACAATCATTTCCATTTCCGATTAATTAACCTGTTTTCCAAATCAAAAATATATTTAAAGATAAATTTAAAGATATAATTTTATCTCCAAATCTTTTTAAAATTTAGTTTTAAAATACTTTTTCTTTAATAAAGTTTTATTTTAATAATTTTTCATTATCTGTGCGATTTAACATATATGAGTTCAAGATGATATTTAGTTTCAATTTTTAATTCTTAAAGAAAATTTTTAAATGCGAACTTTTTAATTTACTTTCATGTTTAATAAATAAAAAAAAAAACCAATGTAACGAACGTCTGTGCTCGTTACACAATTAAATACTATTTTGGCTATTCTTTTATTATCCATAAACTGCAACCTACCAAACCTTTTCATTTTACTTTTTGCATCTCTCATATAAAAACTTGACCATCCCATTTCTCCTTGAATTCCCTCCTTTGCTGTCCATACCTCAGCATCTAATGCATGTCTTCCTACTTCCCTTTGTACTTTTTCTAAGTAATCCAATACCCCTTTACTAATACATTATGCATCATTGTCATATGTTAACCCTGCTACTGCAACTCTTTTCCATACAATTCTAGCTACAACATATTTATTATATGAAAATACTATTAATTTCTTTATCAATACCCTTTCTTTTCTTTATCAATTTTTTTTCCCATTCATCCAAGCAATAGATAATTCTCAAATAACTATCCTATCCACCACACTTAACTCCACATGCCTGAAAAACGTCAGCAGGGACATCTACAAGGAAAGTTTAAAATTTTATTAAAAATAATATTTAAGCATTACTATTATTATTATATTCAATTTAAGAGGGGTGGGATGTTTTATTAAATTACAATTACAATGATTAATTATTATTATTATTTAAATTTATGTTGCCTGCTTGCTTATCAATAGAACATTACTTAAACTATGATTTAAAAACTTTCAATATATTTTGATTAAATATTTGTTTTTGTTGATTGAACAATACTAGTAATCATATAGGCATAATAATAACAAATCATTTAATTATTTAACTTAATAAATGATAGACCAATAGTGGCTATAAGATACATAACTACATTACATCTAGTTTTGAATCTATGTTTCATTAACAAAGACAAAAGCCAGAAACCTGGTCTAGGGGTAGGAATTTAAGTATACTATAATGTGGTAATCACTGATTACTCAAACTGACTGTAGATGGCACTAGAATAGGGAACTGTTCTTATTTAGTTACATAGGTGATTGCTTAGAAGATCATTTGACATTTGAGGATCAACCCCATATCTTTCAAAATGTCTGAATAATGATGAAGTGTCGAATTAAAAAGCTAAAAATTTTACTATTTACCTGTACAGACAATGTAATATATAGGATATTTTGAGCTCAGACTTTCACACTATCTCATACCACTGATATACTTGACCACATATATGTCTAAAAGATAAATAATCACCAAGATATGTATTTCATGATAAACCAACACTCGTCAGTTGGTCTAGATTATCATCTCTACACATATATAGAATAAATGCTCAGATTTATATTAAGATAGCCAATCTTCATACTTTAATGGATAGGCTTCAATCTACTCCACCTTCCAATCCTTCAACCGTCCATCCTATTGAAACTCTAATGATATAAGTTACGATGTTTATAATAATTATTTCTTTTTATTCTTTTTTAAAAAAAAAATTCTGTATTTCTGAGTCTTTTAAAAATGTAATCATAAATAATAAAACTGATCAAATTTATCAAAAAAAAAAAAAAAATTTTGGTGTAAACATGTATTATATTCATTTTTGGTTGGAATATCTTTCTAGATTAGCAATTTTGGCAGATAAAGAATAAATCTGCAATATACTTTTTATACCCCACCCTTTTTTTACATTATAAACATTCCATCACTTTAAATTTCCCAGATGTTACTGAAAACGTAAAAAATATTAAACATAGTATACATTGGATGCTAGTTGCACAGATGCTTTATCCACAAATGGAACCACTAGCATTCAACAAAGCAGATAATTAATAAATTAATTGGTAAGTTTCATATTTTTTTGTAAAAAGTCAAATACATGAATATAGAATAATATTTCTGTAGCGTAATTTTCACTACACCACTCTTATGAAAAGTAGAAACTCATTTCTATCTGACTTTAGCATCTTGTGGATGGATTAATCATATACAAATGACCAAAGGCATGTGAAAATAATCTATAATCCTCAACATGCACATTTCCTGCTGAACCAGTGCTCATCAGTTGGCCCAAACCACAATCTCTTACACATATCTTTATCATTGTACAGTAGGTAGGTAGGTAGGTAAATAGGTAGGTAGGGAGGTAGGTAGGTAGGTAGGTAGATAGATAGATAGATAGATAGATAGATAGATAGATAGATAGATAGATAGATAGATAGATAGATAGATAGTAGATAGATAGATAGATAGATAGATAGATAGATAGATGAATAGATAGATAGATAGATAGCAAATTACTACATTTTAATTGATAAGTATCAAATGTAATGCCCTCACAACTTTGAAACAAATTACTTAATGAATGCATATTAATAATTTTTATTAGTCATTCATTAGAATAGAGATTATCCAATATGGAATAATATTTCTGTAGTGTAAATTTTTATATTGGATAAACTCTAGTCTAATGAATGACTAATAAAAAGTATTAACATGAATATAATATAAAATGTTTAAAATCATGAAAAATATATAATTTATGTAGAAAACAAAACTTAAAGTAATATATTTAGCAAACAAACAATGACTATAAAAGTAAATATTGTTAATATGTTCCAGCAATGCAAACATTTGAGAAGAAATTAAATTATATCATTATTATTAATTTTATTCTTATGTAATATTTGCATTCGTCATACTTCTTGAAAATATTTGTTTTTCAATCATTTTCTGTTCAATAAATAAATAAATGATTTTCATGTTTGTTTTTTATAAATTTTATTATCTCTGTAGTTTCAAACATTTTATATTATATTCATGTTGTTGATTTTTACAATAAATATGAAACTTATTGTAGTTTATTCTTGTTTTTTTGATATATTGAATAGAAGCTCCCTCTACAATTACAACATAAACTGCAATTAGTACCATGAATTATTACAATATATACACGACATTATTTTTTTTTTTTGTAATTAAAAAAATAAATAAATAAATCAACTTTTTTTATTTTTTTATTTTTAATTGCTGAAATCTATTTTTTAAAACTGTTTCAAAACTCATATCAGTTGATTTAGAGAGGTTTTACCTTTTTCCTCAATCAACTCTTTCTTTTTCTGCTGTTAGAAAAATTCTAATTCAGATAAATATTGTAACAAAAAAAAAATAGAGACAAAATAGAAACACAGAATTCTTATTAGTTAGACATATTAATTTACAGGTGCAAGAAATTTGGGTTATCAGATCAGCAAACATGACTTTACATGATCACACTGAATAATTATAAAAAAAATCAGTAAAAGATTTCACTGTTTTTTGAGTGGAAGTTCCACAAAAAGAAGTTTGTAAATGAAAAACTCTTTCACAAATACAAATTCAAAAAATATATAAGTAATTTTAAAATACAAAATTATTAGAGTATTTGCATACAGTTATCATAGTTTTCTATATATTATAATATCAATATTTTCTAAACTTAAATCAAAATACTTTTTTTAATAACTTAAATATGGAGATACAATCCTACATCTGAGGTTGCATCATGAGTTATGATTAGAAATAGTAATTACCCAAAAGCAAAAACTATTTTTGAAATTTGTAAAAAAAAAAAAAAAAAAATGAAGAAAAATGCAATGTAAATATTTGAAAATAAGGCACTCTTCACAAACCTGGAAGCTTAATTGTAAGTATAGGAGATTTGAACTCAGATTTACAAGCACCCTTCAACTATCCACAATATCTCATACAAATGATACACATGACCACACACATGTAGAAAAGATAAATAATCACATATACATATTTCATGCTAAACCAGCACTCATCAGTTGGTCCAGATTATCATCTCCCACATATATATATATATAATCAGTGCTCAGTTTATATTAAGAGGCCTTAATCTACTCTAACCTCCAATTTTTCAGCCATCCATATTATTGAAATTCTGATGATGAAAACTCAAATCCCATGCTGATGCCAATATTATTGCTTACAATTAAGCTTACAATTAAGCTCCAGGTTTGTGAAGAGTGCCTGGTTTTCAAATACTTACATATCAAGCTGGTATCCTCTCTGTCCCTCTTATATGTATTTAAATGAATAGAGTCCTATACATGAGGGTCAGAGTGACTTGAGGTCAACATCGACATGGCAATAATATTGGCATCAGCATGGGATTTGAGTTTTTATCATCAGATTTTCAATGATATGGATGGCTGAAAACTTGTAGTTGGAGTAGACTGAAGCCTGTCCATTAAAGTATGAAGATTTGCTATCTTAATATAAACTGAGTACTGATTATATATATATGTGGGAGATGATAATCTGGACCAACTGATGAGTGCTGGTTCAGCACGAAATACATAGATTGGTGATTATTTACCTTTTCTACATGTGTGTGGTCATGTGTATCAGTTATATGAGATAGTGTGGATAGTTGAAGGGTGCTTGTAAATCTGAGTTCAAATCCCCTATACTTAAAAATACAATGTGTAAGTAAAAATTTAATGAAATAAATTTTTAATTGTTAAGGAATTATATTCCCAAAAAAGTTTAATATGAACTGTCAGAAAAATATTAAATTAAAAAATATTTCTGGTTTTAATGATGTAATTAGCTTGGTTGTTTATAGAACAAATGAAAGAAACAAATAAAAGTTGTCTCTGTTAATACGTGCTTCTAGAAATTACTAATGACAAAATTATAGAGAAGGGACACAAGATGGCATTTAATTACTCCCCTCCCCCTTTTTTAAAATAAATTGAGTGCAAAAAGATAGAAAATAAATACTGTACTAACTTTTGCGTTTTAATTCGTAACATAAAATTTAACTTTTAAGCTTATTTAATCATATCTTTAGGCTTTAAAATAAATTTATATAAATATTAAAATAATAATAAACATTGCAAATAAAATTAAATACCATTGTTTTCTTCCATTTTCATGCGTGTTTGCATTCATTTCTCTTTCAAATGCTCGTCATAACTGATTAAATATTATTAATACGAGAACTTGATTATCTTGGTTTCTTTTTTGAATCAATCATAAAAAGAATGATCACCTTTATTTATTTAAATGTGAGCCTTTTTCAAATTTATGAAAATGTTAGTAATTTATTTACTTCGTTGCGTTGATTATTTTTCAAAAGTGTTTGTAATAAAAATAAATTTAAAAATATTATTTGAATGAATTGTGATTTTTGCTAAAAGGATAAAATCTGACAATTGAGATAATTTAGAGTTTTCTCTCAATTTTGTCAGGGTGATAAAAGATTCTGAATTATAGAGATCAGAGTAATGGTATGTTATATGTAATTCTAAAAAATTTCCTTCGAAGGTTTTTTTTTTTTTAAAAAAAAAAAGAGAATAAAAAGATTTAAAACTTAGTGCTTAATTCTATTATACTCTGAAATTAATTTTGCAAAATTATTTTTTATTTTATAAATGGTCTTTATGATCAATTTTAGCTTTGCAATCATAAAACGAATATACATTTGCTTTCCCACTTCTTATAAGAACAACCAATTTATCAAATGATATTAATCAGAGTGTACATCACAATCATACACAGATATAAATACAGTCTCATTGAATAATTTTCTTTATGTTTGCAAAGCTAATTTGACACTAGAGGGCAGTACATAAACTTTATCTATCCAATGATTGCATAATTCAGGGCTGGGCAACCTTCGGCCCATAGGTCAAGTCTAATCCTTGAAAGTTCTTAATATGATCTCCAATCATTTTCAGTAAAAGGGACCTATATAGAAAATTTTGGTACATTTTTAGGGTATGCTCTCCACCATTTTGAATTTTAATGACCACCCAAAACCACCACTGACACATCCAAGTGATAAATGATATTGAATAATCCACATAGAGTCCCAATATGACCATTTGTTACAAAATCACAATTTTACATCAATAATTAAAAAATTAAAGTGCAAATCTTATCAAACCACATGACTAAAATATACAAAATATAAAAAATGGGAAGAACGATTAAATTTCAAAATACTAAAAGCTTATAATTTCTCAAATACATAAATGTTGAATAAACATATAAACAAGTATTGAAGCATATTAATTCTATAATTAAAAATAAACATTTTATCTTAAAATTAGCCAAAAGAATAATTGTCTAAAGTAAAGAATATTAATTTTACAATTGATAAAACATTAATAAATCAGATTTTTTTCTTACCAAAGTGAATAATTAAACAGAGAGACTGCAAACCTCTTGCACTTATTAGCCAATCAGGTGTTATTAATAGCGATCAAATCGTAAATACAAGACAGAGAATTTAACAAGAAGAGGGTGTCCACCCTCCTCTTTACTTGTCTTTCTATATATCCAAGCCAGTCTAAAGTACTTAGATTTGAAAGCGTGAATCTTCAAACATATTCACATTTAATTCACTGAGTTTAAATTACAAACAAATCTAAGTACATTAGACTGGCTTGGATATACAGAAAGACAAGGAAAGAGGAGGGTGGATGCCCTCTTCTTGTTAAATTCTGTCTTGTATTTACGATTTGATCGCTATTAATAACACCTGATTGGCTAATAAGCGTGAGAGGTTTGCAGTCTCTCTGTTTAATTTCAAATACTGTTTGCACTTTATAAATTAAATATTATTTACAAAGTGAGTAATGTTGTATGCTTTATTTCTCACTTGCTATTTGCTAACAGATGGATAAGATGAATCTACATATGAGAAATTTATTCATTAAATTTCTCAAAGATGCTAATTCTACCTACTGATGATGAAAAGTTTAAGTGTTTTTCTTATTTAAAAACCAATACCTTTTTTACATTTGAAAAAATCAACAAATTTTTATTAAAATTTGTAAATATTTTTTTAAACATCTTTCTGTGTCCATTCATTAATGGTAAAAGTCACTTCAATGCTTATATATAGAAAATAATGTAAATAGATATATAGATTTGTATCAACCCATAATGACCTCACATGATCAAGTCTACTTCTGATATGCACATCAGGAGATCAAATTGTAAACAATGCTATTTTTCTTATCTCCATTTTTTTAGCTACATGTAACAAGTGAAGCATGCAACATCAGAGTTTCTTTCTGGTAAGAAAAAATCCGATTAATCGTAAAATTAATATGCTTTATTTCAAACAATTTTTCAACATGTGGTTTGTAGGCATATATTGTAATAAAATTTGTATTTTAGAAGTTATAACCTTTTAATAATTCAAAATTATAATCTTGGTTTGATCAATTTTAAGTTATTTCAACATGTGGATATATTGTAATAAGATTCGTACTTTAGAAGTTATAAGATTTTAGTAATTCAAAATAATAAGCTTGGTTTAATAAATTTTATGTTATTTTAACATATGGTTTTAGGCATATATTGTAATAAAATTTGTATTTTAGAAATTATAAGCTTTTAGTATTTCAAAATTAAAAGCTGGGTTTGATCAATTCTATGTATTTCAGCACATGGTTATAGGAATATAGGGTAATAAAATTTGTATTTTAAAAGTTATAAGCTTTTAGTATTTTGAAATTATTAGCTTGGTTTGATCAGACTGATTTATAGGGTATTCTCTGCCATTTAGAATTCTAAGGACCGTCTAAAACCACCATTGACACATCGAAGCTACCCATGTGGATTATTTGATTTTATTTATTGCTTGGATGTGTCATCAGTGTTTTGGGTTGATCCTTAGAATTCAAAATGGTGGAGAGAACATTAAATTAGCATCAATTTTTTTTTAATTTGCACATAGTGTAGTGAAAGTATGTGCAAATATTGAATTAAATAAAATATTTATTTGCTCAACTACAGTTTTTTGCCTCTCCAAACATTATAATCATTTTAATTCATTCTATCAAGGGTACAATATTACAAGAAATTATTTATATTGTGTAGTCTATCAGGCTATGGATTTAATCTACGATGCTAATAACATTTTGTTTGTTTTAAAGTGATTTTCACAGAGGAAAGAATCACTAGCAAAAATAAAACTCAAATTTTATTTCATTTTATTAATGTTATTTTGCATGTTTTTTTTTTTTTGTTATTAGGATGGTTACATGGAATAAGATTGACAAAGAAAATTACACATTTTAAAAGAAAGAAAAGACCACATTGTTAAGTGTTGGGGGTCGAGAGGTCAGCACAGCTGCCTTACAAGCAGTTGTCTCGGGTTAGCAGGTTCACTTCCCAGCCAATGCTATGACACATGAGAAAAGACCACATTTTGTGAGAGCAAGTTTTTTTTTTTAAAAAAGTGGAAAATTTGAAACCATTTTTTGAAAAAATTTATAAAAGATTGCATCCCAACAGAATTACTGTTCAGAAAATAAAAAGAAATTTGACAATATATGTCATGAAGATGAATCGGAAAAATTGTCATTAAATATGGAACTATCATTAATAATAATGTTATTTTATTTTTAATTCACACAAAAAAAATTTGGCCCAGCGGGAAATTGAAATTGGCCTGCCAATTGAAAAAGTTATCCACTCTTAATGATTAAAGTTAATTTCATTAAATTTTTGATCAAATATAATCTGCTAATTTTTAAATCTATAATTTTGTATGGCTCATGAATAAGATTATAAATATCCAAATAGCCCTTGGCAGAAAAATTTTTCCCAATCCTGGCAAAATTAATAGCACTGCAGTATTAGTATTTATAAAGGCATTCAATTTTTTTAAAAACAAAAAGTATTTTTAGGCCCAAAACATTCATTCATAATAATGTTTAATGTATTTATTATTTTTTATAACAACCATTAACAAAAAATGGCATTATTAACACTAGAAATAATATCACATGCTTTCATGGTGACATTGGCTTTTGAAATATTGTTCTAGAAGAACCTATCATCTCTTGGTTTTACCAGGATGTTCAATGTCACAGTTATTATTATGGTACCATTTACCACTTTCTTACGCACTTTATCAATACTCTTCATTTATATCAAAACTAACAGTTTCAACTGTCCTGCAATCATCATCAGAGATACAACATTATATATTTGAATACTGTAGCTCTGATGATGACTGCAGGACAGTCGAAACTGTTAGTTTTTATATAAATAAAGAGTATTGATAAGGTGTGTAAGAAAGTGGTAAATGGTATGATATGTTAAAGTAGAAATCAATACATAGGAAAAGGCAGAAGAAAAAAATTATTATTATGGTGACAGAGTATATCCATGCCATTGCTGATTTTCTTTCAGCCTCAACCTTTCCAAACATTATATACTTTTTTAATGAGATCACATTTCATAATATAACTAAGATAAAGCAACTTCATTCTGATTATTTACACCCCAAGTGTGAATTCATTTCCTTGCTGTTCTCAGAATTTTCATTACTTTGCTAGAACAAATTTAAAAGCATTAATACTTTTTCTATCCTTTTTTTTCAGTCACAAAGAAAATGCCAAAGCTTGAACAATTATGGTCTTTATTTCTTTAAATATACAATTTTCCATCTAAATATCTTTTTTTTTATATATGTCAAAGCGTCGGCCGGGAAGTGAACCCGGGATGACTGCTTGGAAGGCAGCTATGCTGACCACTCAGCCACCAATGCTTGACATATCTAAGTATCTTTTATAGGCATTATTTTGTAAATCTGCATAATGCCAGTTTGGGATACACTCTTGAGTGCTATGCCCATTATTGTTAATAAATGATTCAAGAAAACACTAGAGATACACCTATTTTAAAATCACAATTAAATAAAATTTAGCTTTAAAATTTAGACATTTTAAATTTAACTTTGAGCTATTCATAAAAAATAAAATATCATTATAATGCAAAATAAATTCTGTTAATTATATATTTAAGATTTGAAATACCAGGCACTCTTATACCTGGAGCCTGATTGTAAATATAGGGGATTTGAACTCAGACTTTCAAACCCCTTTACTATCCACACTATCTCATACTACTGATACCCATGTCCACTCCCATGCAGAAAAAATAAGTAATCACCAATATAAGTCATCATCATCATCATCATCATCAACCATTATCAATCCACTGCAGGATGAAGGTCTCTCCAAGTTTAATCCATCTTCTCCGATCTTTAGCTTCTCTTTTCCACAACACCCCTGCACATTTTCTTATTTCATCCATCCATCTCACATGTGGTCTCTTTCTGGGTCTTTTACAATCTCTTGGAATCCAATTTAAACCAGCACTCATCAGTTGGTCCAGGCTACCTACCATATCCCATACATATATATATAATCAGTGCTCAGTTTATATTAAGATATCAAATCCTTACACTTTAATGGACAGGCTTCAACCTATTCCAACCTCCAACTCTTCAGCCATCCATATCATTGAAAATCTGATGATAGAATTCCCAAATCACATGCTGATGCCAATATTGTTGTCATGATCATGTTGACCTCAAGTCATTCTGATCCCTCATGTATAGGACAGTATCCATATGTATCAGTAATATGAGATAGTGTGGATAGTGAAGGGGCTTGAAAGTCTGAGTTCAAATCTCTTATATTTACAATTAGGATCCAGGTATAAGAGTGCCTGGTATTTCAAATCTTACATATTAAGCCTTCATTCTGCCCATCCCTCTTCCATGTATTTAAATGCATACTGTCCTATATGTGAAGGGTCAGAGTGACTTGAGGTCAACATGGGCATGTCAACAATATTGGCATCAGCATAGGATTTGAGAATTTCTATCATCAGATTATCAATGGTATGGATGGCTGAGGAGTTGGAGATTGGAGTGCTTTGAAACCTGTCCATTAAAGTGTAAGGATTTGCTATCTTAATATAAGCTGAGCACTGATTATATATATGTATGGGAGATGGCAGTCTGGACCAACTGATGAATGCTGGCTTAGCACAAAATACATATATTGGTGATTATTTATCTTTTCTGCATGTGTGTGGCCATGTGTATCAGTAGTATGAGATAGTGTGGATAATGAAGGACTTGAAAGTCTGAGTTCAAATCCCCTATATGTATTATATATTTAAGTATTGAAAACTTATGTAAAAAAAAAAAAAAGGTAGGGATTTTTAGATTAATTTTACGCTAGTTAAGTCTTAAGAAAATTTACTTATTGATTCATCTTCTATGCTTAAATTATTAAGTGAATATGTGACTTTTTAAATTCATATTAAAATAAAGCTGTTGTTTTTTTTTATATGTCAAACCGTCGGCCAGGAAGCGAACCCGGGGCAACTGCTTGGAAGGTAGCTATGCTAACCACTCGGCCACCATCGCTTGACTGTAAAGCTGTTGTTTTTTCCATAAAGAATATTTAGAAAAATAATACAATGCATTTAGAAAAATAAAAATATTCCAATTTATGCATATTATATATCACTTAGAAAGACAAAATCATGAAAATTTAACATTGTTTGGCTTGCAGTCAAATAGTAATGTTATAACTATATAACATTATGAGGTTTAGCACTATTATCAAGAGCTGGAGTTAAGTTCAAGGTTTTTGGGTTGATTTTTAGATGAATAAAATTTTTTAGAAAAAAAGATCAATCAAATTAAACTGTTTTGCTCAACCTGTCATTTGGGTGTTTGACCTCCTGAGAAAATAATCACACGATTATTTATAATACTACTACTACATTTATTAACAGAATTTGTTTTACTACAATATTTTGGAAACAGACATGGCTATTTAGCAAGAGA
Source organism: Epiperipatus broadwayi (assembly GCA_028023455.1). Classification (NCBI taxonomy): domain Eukaryota; kingdom Metazoa; phylum Onychophora; class Udeonychophora; order Euonychophora; family Peripatidae; genus Epiperipatus; species Epiperipatus broadwayi. Next base: position 58,138 of record JAQFVV010006553.1, on the reverse strand, counting down.
AATAGCAAAACCATCTGTTTAAAAGCAAAATTAGCTTTTTTATTGCTAACCATTATTACTTGGAGGGCTTTTCTTTGAAGATTTACTTGGATAATTTGATTATATGCTTCCTCTGACATTACAAAAATTTGGCTATGAGAATCTAATAACGCTTCTACCTCCAATCCTTCTAAAAAAATAGTACTTTTGGACAAGTTTGGTTGCAAATTGGAGGACTGGGTCTTCCTATATACGTACCAGATTAGCTATATAGTCATATTAATTTTTATGTTTGTTGCTCTGAGTAATATAAGATCTAACTAATCTTTCTTATTGCATTGCCAAATGTATATCATGTAATACTAAATCATCCATGCCCTTTACTACTGTTACACAATGTTTTATTTACCACCCTCTTTTACAGTTTACAATTTCGATTGCTCCAGCAATCTTCTTCAGAACTACAACATAATTCAGACACATGAATATAAATATAAATATACATGAACATATAATTTATCTTGTATATATACATCTTATAATATAAATTATAAGATAATAATATTTATATTATAATATAAATCATATGATTCATATATATTTATATGTTTGTATTATGTTGTAGTTCTGAAGAAGATTGCTGGGCAATCGAAACTGTAAACTGCAAAAGAGGGTTGTAAAGAAAGGATTGTGTAATAGTAGTAAAGTGAATGGATGATTTAGTATTATATAATATAAGAACTCCAACATGAGGAACAACCTATTGAGGATCTTGCTGATTTAACATCCCCTTTGCTTGATTTTAGGTGAATGGCATGACTGTCATTTCTTTCCATTCATTTGATTGATATCTGATCTATTTTCAGATATCTTTGTAACACAGATTACTCCAGAGCTATTAAGAGATCTTATTCTTTTATGCTGCTTCCAGTTCTTTTGTTTTTAATATTTATAGCATTTAATATGATGCCTCTCTATTCTTAACTATAGTAGTCTGTTGAAGACTGAAACTTTTTTCTTTTCATAAAATTTTTTCCTGTGTAACATACTTCCATCAAAAGTTTTAAACAATTTAGCGACCTACTCACGGGTGCATCAGTTTAACCTTAACATTTTTCATTATAAACACAAAGAAATTTATATTTTTTTCTGATAAGCTGTTTTTTTTAAGATAAATTTTTTCCTGAAATGCTAACAATTTAACAATTGTTATCAAAATATTTTAATTTTTTTCTTGAATAATTGTATTAAATATTTTAGAAAACTTTCTGTACTTCCATTTTGAAAAAGAACAACATTTCATTCTTAACTTTTAAAATTCAGCAGAACATTTTAACTCTAGATAATCATCTTTCTTCAGTGTGTAAAAGCAAAGATTCACACCGAGCTTTCATAAGTATGAAAAGTTTTTAAGAGGTGTGTTTTTTAAAAGTCTTGATGTAATTTTTCGTATTTACAGCAGCTTTTAATCTTGCTGGTAGTCATTTTGAAACCAAAAATTATCTGTCCAAAAGCCATACATAAATATATTTGAGTTTATAGACTTTGTAAGGAAACAAATTCTTTATTAATGCCATCCATAAAAATTCCTATACAGTTCCCATAATAATCTAAAAATAATTAAAAGTATTTTGCCCTATCGTAAGTTCTCTGTAGCATAAAAATTGATTCTCTATTTCATTGTAGTTAATAAAATAAATAAAGCTCAATCCTAGTGTATATGTTTTAAACATCAGTGAATTTGTCATTTTGTAAAACAAAATGTTGTTTGAAAAATTTATTAGTAATTGTTTTCTCAATATTTTATTTTTTATTGTATTATCCAAATAAGAAATGTTCATAATTCCCTTTTTGTTTCATTGCGAAATAAAATTTTAATTATTTCTTAGCATAATGGCAAAATAAGATTTTCTGCTACATTATGTGGTTTTAATTGTACAACAATGGATTCAGTTACCTAATATAAAATAGCTTCCCCTCATCAGAAATTTTAACAAGTTTTCAAAATATTTTATTTGTTTAACAAGTTTTCAAAATATTTAATTTGTTTAACTTGCATGTTCAATAAATTTTCAAATAATCTTTAGCTTTTGAAGCAAGATTGGTATGCTTTATAGTAAATTATCACATCAACTTAACAGGAAACATCGCACTAATGGATAGTTTTTCCTCTACATACAAGAAACTTTGGAATGTTAAATTCTTTTTCATAATCCAAGTAAAATTGAATCTTAAATATCCATTTGACTAATGTTATTTGCAGTAATATTCATTAATATTTTTCATAGAATCATGTTTTCATTAATAATAAATTTATCCATTGAGTGATATTAGGATATTTGAAAATTCTTTACAAAATAAACAATTTTTACTAAAAAAATAAACATAATAATTGTTATAATATATCATATACTTCTTAATAAACACTTCACAATGCAATTTTAACATATGATTTGTTTCTTTTTGCTTACTGTTTCAACTGCCCTGCAGTCATCATCAGAGATGTAGTAAAGTTTAAAAGAGCTCTGATGATGACTGCAGGGCAGTTGAAACTGTAAGCAAGAAGAAATAAATCAATATGTTAAAATTGTATTGTAAAGTGTTTATTAAGGAAAATGGTGTAGTAAAGTTTAAAAGTTCTGATGATGACTGCAGGGCAGTTGAAACTGCAAGCAAGCAGAAATAAATCATATGTTAAAATTGCATTGTAAAGTGTTTATTAAGGAGTATATGGAATATATATAATTGATCAATGCAAATAAGGAGAAGTGGAAATAAGTTTTAATACTTCAATAATAATTGTTGAAGTTATTTATTAATATTCCTTGATCTTATAAGTAAGAGATCTGAATTAAAAATGTTATGAACTCTATACAACTCATGAATTAAATACACATCAAAAATTGTCTTTGTTAAACCAAATGCTACTAATGACTGCAACAGAATTCCATGCTTTAGAAATTTACTCCAAAATGCAAGTTGTATCTTATCTACATCTGCATTGTAAACTGTACACTTGCTAAATTATGCTAAAGTTCATTCAAGCATAGTTTCTTAGCTAGTACACTGCTTTTATAATTGTGTGGAATACTTGTGATAAGTTCACAAAATACCAGAGCTCTGAAGAACACTGGTTAATAACCACTGATACATTAATCCAATGGTCAATTTAATCATCAAAACTTTTTAAGATCATGATAAACTACTTTATAATGATTGGCTACTGATTAAATGGCATTTATAAGAATATAAAAATGCTTAGTTTAGTAAATATCTATACAAGAAGTGTACAACTTGATTTAAAAAACAACATACAAAATTCTGTATTTTAGACATTTTACATCATGTCTCAATGAGTAACCAAAATACACCACATGGTAAAATGGTTTGTCTCTATGTGAACATTCTTGAGGAAGTTTTAAAAATTATTTTCTGACTCTTTCTATATTGTATTGTTATACGTGGTATTTTAATACATTATATACAATAGTTGGATGTATCTACAATATTTGATCAATGTTTGGCATGAATACTGAAATTCACACATTTTGATGAATATAATGGAACAAAAGACCTTGAATATTTGAACTGTAACACGTGAACTGTTTACTGACCAATTTATTCCACAAGTTGAATTGATATATTTAACAGAATACATTACCTCATATGGATTCAGATCTTATAACTATTCTGATTATAATTCAGTTTTTTTTAATCACAAGAATGAGACAGGCTATTTATAAATGTTGACAACATTAGTACCATATACAAATTATAGAAATGGCAAACACAAAAAGTATGGTATTTCTCATTCAAGTTGGGCCCACACATTATTATTCCAATTGGATTCAATGAAATTACAGTTGGAATCTTAATTAAAAGTAATTTTGAGCTGGTTAATATTATTCATTATTAGCTGTGAATATGATGTAAAAATACTGAAAACCCAAATAAACATTAATTTTAACTCATATATTTAATATTTTTTAAGAAATGATAAAAAGCATCCAGTACTCCATCTTTGTTAAATATAATGAACTATCTAGTATTATCAACTGAAATAAAGGCTTATTATATACCTGTATTAATATATGTAATATATAGGGTATATGAGCACAGACTTTTACTGACCCCCACTCACCACTCCATCTCATATCACTGATACACTTGAACACATATATGTCAAAAAGATAAATAATCACCAATCTATGTATTTCATGCTAAACCAGCAATCATCAATTGGTCCAGATTATCATCTCTACACATATATGCAATAAGTGCTCAGATATATATTAAGATAGCCAATCTTCATACTTTAATGGACAGGCTCCAATTCACTATACACTCCAACTCTTCAACCACCCATCCAATTAAAAATCTGATTATGGAACACTCAAAATCCACCCTGAAGCTGAGATTCTTGTCCCACCCATGTTGACCTAAAGTCAATCTGACCCCTCATGCACAGAACATAATTCATTTAATACATATACAAGGGATGGGCAGACATCTCTACTATATCATCATCCAACTTTACCTTCAGACAGAAAAGGAACCTCTTCCTAGATGTTTATAATGATGGCAACATGACATTTTCATGCTTTAATATATATTCATGGAGATGAATTTGCATCCTGATTTAAATTGGTTTACAGCAATATTCATAAAATAAAATATTGAAGTATTCATTTAAATACTTTTATGAATTTTACATACATTATAAATATGTAAAAAAATGATTTAGTCAGAATAATTTTAATATGTAATTATTGCATATTAATATTATGGGAAACAATTAACTATGATGTTGTTCTAATATTATTGCTTAGTCATAACTACTCTATCTACCTGTGGGAGATAACTTAAAATAAATACTTTTACGATTTTAGGATTATACCCTAAATACAAGTCTATCATTAAAAATAAGAATGTAATCAATTTTTTTTAAAAAAAAAAAAGAAGTCAACTGATCATAAAAGTAATGCATAATTAATGCATACTGCATCCTGGAATACTGATTCTGTATTTTATTTACGAGTTATGTTGATAAATTAGATATAAGCCATAGCTAGACCAGTTATATTTAACCATTATTTTTTGAAGAAAATAAATATTATCAAGTCAACATTTTTTTTTTTTTACATTTATAAATGGCCCACATATATAAAATCTCAAGTTTTACTTAATTAAACATTAATTAGTCACAGTGAAAAACAATATGATATTTATATAATAAAATCATATTGACAGCCATGATGATATATATTAGTTTTCAAATCTGATTTTTTTACAATGTGTAAACAGAAAGAAATAATTAGATCATAGGGTATTATTGTAACTATGTTGTCATAGTTGATCATCATCAGTGGTAATTTGCCATTATTTGTCATGAAAATCATTCAGTTATGAAACTAAAAAAAACAAAAAACCATAAGCACTCTGAATTTTTTTATAATGCTTAACAGAGATTTTATTTCCTTTTATCTAGTTTGATGGGTTTTTTTTACAGATACAAACTATTGTATAATATTCATATCCTTAATAGAGATGTTTATGAAATAAGCAATCATTCTAGCAATTTAACCATCTTCATAATAATGAAAATTCTCAAAAACTTCAGCCATTACAAGGTAGGTTTTCTTTTAAAAATAGGATAATTAAATTCTTTCCTCGACATAAAAATTTCTTATTAAAACATCAAATAATATCTATCTTTAATATAGCGTTTAGATTATAAAACAGGTTTACGGATATAAAGTAAGCAATGTACTAAATAAATATGAGTCCCTATAATAAAAAAAAGTGATATCCTTCAATCTTTTGCAAATCATATGGCAGTCTTAATGTGGCATACCGATAAAGTAACATTTAATCAGCCCCAACAATATCTGGTCTCCTTTGCCACCTTCAACTTTGATCTGTCCTTATATATATATATTGTTGCACACAGTTATAAATCTCATACGTACATTTTAATTATTCACATCGAGTAAATAAATCAATCAATCTATTTTAAATTTTTTCAGAGAACTATACATTAAAAAAAATTTTCATAATCGATTTTGAACCTATGCATTCAAAATAATAGGCATTGTTTCATTTTTTAAAAATTACCTAAGAATATATAGCAGAAATCCATAATATAAAAGCACTTTTCAGAATATTTCATTCATATTTATATGCGAATAAATATAAAATACTGCCTTATTACTATTATCGTACGTACCCGCTCTTCCACTGTGTCGATAATTACAAGAGAAGCGTTTTCCCTCTCACAAGATTTCTGGGCATCCAACCAGGTAACGAATTTATCTGTATAAAATTTATATAAACTCCCTTCAAATTCTATCCACTTAGAATTTCCCAAAGCAATAATTGCGTAAGTAAGTCCTAATAGTAATGGATTAAGCATTATTTCGCAGTTAGCAGAAACCGATGCTACTTCAACGTATTCTCTGATATGTTTGCTGATCGACTGCCGGTTCACAGGTTTTGTCCGACAGGGTGATGAATACTTCCTTAAACAAAATTAAAATGCCGAGTTTTGTATGATAAAGACCCTCTCTACTTAAACAATGTTGAATCAACAAATTCTAATTTGTAGGCTCTGTTCCTCCCCTTCATTCTTTTTTTTTGTTCCAAAAGAAAGAAAATACTCTGCGTAATATTTCTAGAATGACCTTACTTTTAAACGCCTACTAATAAATACATAACACATGTTTATTTTACCCTTCTACAAGATGAGTGCAATAAGAATAATATTGTAAAAAAAGAAAAAAATTTAGCGGAGTAATTTATCTATTTTATTATAAATAATAATTATTAAAGTAATTTTAATATTGATATTAAAACGAATGTTTGTTATTTCAAAACATAAATACGATGATAAATAATTGTTTTTTTTAAATAATTAAATAAGAATTATTACTTGATAAGCCACATCAAGTTTAAAAAATGAAATACAATCGAAATTATATATATATATATCATAATACACACACATGAATGGCATACATATTCACGTATATGTTCGTAAATGTATATTATAAAAAGAATTAAGCTACTTTCTGTATTTTATTTTAAAATAAATAAAACTATAGGAGAACCTTATATAGCTGGGTTTGAAGACATGTAGGTGTCTGAAAATTTCATATTTACCACTTAATAGATAACTTTTAGTTAAATGCTGGCTTTGGGTTGGTATTTTTAGATCTAGTGTCTGAACCTATCCTGGCACCTCTCTGAGGAGTGCCAAAGCACGAAATCATGGTCAGGGGTTGGGGGTGGGTTCCTGACAGGGATATTTTAAATGCTCTCTCTGGCGAAGCATTTAACACAAAGCTTGTTGAGGAATTGGCAATCCTCATTGTTTATAACTTACAAGCTTAAGAGAATAGGGTCATGTGATCTATGACTCTTATTTTGACTATTTACAGTATAAACGTTTATGATTAATCAAAAATAAGCTATTAAAAACCGATTTTATGTATTTCGTAATATTATTTATTAACTAGGTTAAGAAATAAATTTGTAGTATATTGCAAACATGACGGAAAAACTGAAATGTATATATCATAAATTCTTTCATTCAGACAATAGGCAATTCAGGTTAGCTTAACTTGAAAACAAATAATAAATTACAAAGGGATATCTCTTACAACAGGCACTTAAAAAATATAGAACTAATATGAATGAATTAATTTAAATATGTAGGTAAGCATGTATGTAATATTTAAACTATATCATGATATATGTAGTCATGAGCAGGAGACTGGAGGGGGAATCGCATACACTTTATATTTATTTTAAAAAGGTTAAAATAAATAAATTTGCTTTAACAAAATGAATTTCATGAGAAGTCTGAGACAAATTTATTTTACCAGATGTTTTAACAAACTCACATTAGATATTCCTAATCTTATTAATGGGTTCAGATCTACTCATGGTTACTATGCTTTTCTGCTTCAAAAATAGAACTCTGAATTATGTATCTATGACCATATTCAACCACAAATAAATATATCACCCAAATCTCTACTATTCAAAAACTTTTATTATCCAATCAAAATTTTATAGGTAATCTTTAATTGTATTTATATATTGGACTATTTCCATCATCTAATATTAAGTATTGAATGTCTTTAGAAAAATGTAACTTTATTTTAATATTCCAATTACATTCAACTGTTAGCAATATCACACAATGTTCCAATTATATTCAACTGTTAATAGTAGCGCACAGGTTGTATGTTATTACTAACAGTTGAATGTAATTGGAATATTTAAATAAAGTTAAATTTTTCTAAAGATATTCAATACTTAATATTAGATGATGGAAATAGTCTAATATATAAAAACAACTAAAATACCACCATCATAAATCTTCAGGAAAAAATTAAGTAATCTTTAATCTTTTACAATAAATAAATAAATTTGAAAACAAAAAATATAATTTCAGTAAACTGACCATTTTTGTCAATCTTATTGGTCTAAATTTACAATGAGGGATAAAAAAAACACAATTCTTGAAATTCGAAAAACACCAAAATACAAAAAAGCTCAGGAACTATGGATTTTGAACTAATATCAGATTTTTAATGAAATGGACAGCTGAAGAGTTGTGGGATGGAGTGGTTTGAAGCCTTTCCATTAAAGTATGAAGATTGGCTATCTTAATATACACTGAACTTTGATTGTATATATATATATATATGTGTGGAGATGATAATCTGGACCAACTGATGAGTGCTGGTTTAGCACAAAATATGTATATTGGTGATTATTCATCTTTTCAACATATGTGTGATCAAGTATATCAGCAGTATGAGATAGCATGGATGGTTGAAGGTTGTATGAAAGTCTGAGTTCAAACCCCCCTTATATTTTATATGTATTGTTAATTTTTAGATATTTTTCAAAAATTAATTTTTTAAAAAAATCCACCTACTTTGTCTAATTTTCTATTTTATGTGCACACACGCACAAAACAACAAAAAGTAAATTTCCATTTTCCTTTTATATGTTAATTTCTCATCTCAAAGGCAATAGATAACAATTATTAAAGATAAATAAATTTGTTTTCACAAAGTGGACTTCATGCAACATTTTTTTTTGTTGTTATCAGATTCTTTAATAAATGCAGCTAGATTTATGAATTGCTAGATATTTAGTAGAAAAAAAACACTACAATGTGCATAATTTCTGTTTATATTCTAGTTTAATTGTGAATTGATTGCTTAGAGCAGTAATAGCAACCTCTGAGTCATGACCCCTTGTAAAAATTTATGGGTTATGATATTTTTAAAAAATTCTCTTAAGTTTTGGAGAATGATAGGTTGTTTGTTTTTGGAAAAAAAAATAATTTTAAAACAAATAAATTCACATGAAAATAAATTGTTTTTTATGTATCATAATTTTTTTTGCAAATATACAATTTGTTTCAAAAATTTCATTTCAAATCATAAGTGCTTAATACTAAAATATTAGGAAACAACATTATATATTAATTTACTACTATTGTTTTATTATGCTTCTTACATATACTTGCACTTATAATTTAGGTGTGATAAAAACAAATACAACTTACATCAAGTATCATCTGAGGGAAAGGTCACATTTGTAAAAAAGGGGTTTTAAGTCCAAAAGGTTATGCATCACTGGCTTAATGTTTCCATGCGATAATATATATTTTTAATTCTGTAAAACATCTAACAGTAAATTAACAGCAACAAAAAAGAGTGTGAGAGTTCTTAATATATGCTTGATGTATTTAAATGTCCACTATTTATATCCATATCTTCTCTAACAAAATAAAATTACAAATTGGCATTATTTAGATGTCGGTTGCTTTCAGCTTTTTAATACTGTTTGCCATTTTAATTTTAGAACTCTTAAAATGCTTATATGATTGACAATCAGATGTAATAATGACTGCACAAGGGAACTCTCAAGTCAAAACACAAGGCAAAGATTTTATGAGAAAAAGATGGTTCCCACCTTTCTCTCTACTTAAATTTCTATATAAATAAGCCAGTCTCAAGCATTTTAACCTAAGAGCATAAAGCTTTAAACACCTTCACATTTTACAATAGTATTATTATAAGAAAGCAATTAGCCAAACCTACTAGCAATGTAGGTATTAAAAATTCAAGAACTGAAAGCCTGGCTGTCTTGCTTAATTTTCAAAATACAAAAAGGAAAATAAGTAAATTCCATTTCTAGATTTGGTTATATCAGTTTTATAACTATGAATGAAATCAACTATTTACAATAAAATATATTTTTATTAACTTCCACAAACCAACTCTCTTAGTAAAAGAAATAAGAAAAAGTGTAATCAGTCGGAACTTCAACAATTTAATAGAATCAACAGTTAATGGAAAAAAGATGTTTCTGCAGAAAATCAATACCAGTAATAAAAACTGGAAACTGATGTTAATTCGTTGTCTTGTTAATTTCATTATCTAAATTAAATGGTTGCCCTTTACATTTGAGCATGAAGGTTGACAGACTGGATCGCAGCCCAACCTGCCATTTCTGCTACTTGATTTAAACTTTTGGAAACTTATTTATTTAACTGAATGACAACTTTTTTATTGGTCATAATCTCAAATTTTTTTTATTAAATTAAATAATTTCCAAACAAAGTTATTAATGGAAGCATTTTATTCAACTTGAATATGAAACAACAAGCAGATGAAAAAACATCTACTGCCAAGACCAGAAGTAGTAGTTTTGTTTAATAGTCATATATCTTTAATTGTTACAATTAAACAGATATCTTTTTTTCAGCCTAAACTTTTGTTTTCATAGAGCAACATAGTAAAATTCAAAAGAACTGTTGAAAGTGTTATTAGGACACCATAAGATTGATAGTAAGTAGGAGAGGAAGCTTCTGATGAAAAATATTTTTCAGTCAACAACAAAGTAGTTATAAAGTAATATCTGACTTCTAAAATATTTTATAAAATAGCAATAAATACTTAAAAAATATTTATCCATAGCTATCACTTTTAGAGAAAGAAACCTCTATGTCAAGCACTGGTGATCGAGAGCTCAGCGACAGCTGCTTTACAAGCAGTTGTCCCAGGTTAGGGGTTCATTTCACGGCTAATGCTATGACACATAAGGAAAAAAACCCTCTATCTTCCTCATATAAAACTTAATTAACTCACTCTTTTTTTTTTATTAAGGAAAATACATGTACAATTACAATATAAATCTTGTTGGTATACATTTACTTAGATTTGTTACATTAGAATGCATATACATTTTAGAAATATGTACAAAAAGAAGGGAATTGAAAAATAATGAACCATGTTAAGTTTGTAGTAATTTTAAAGACTGAGGTCCAGAATACACTATAAGACAAAATCATATAGTGCTATTTAGGTAATCTTCAAAATTTTTGATTCAGAGATAAGAAATGTTTTGATATATCCCAAATCAATTTCAGAAGAATACTATTTCGTGTTGTTTTTTTAAAATTAATATTTCTCTACAGCGCAATGATTTTCAACCTCTTCAAACCACATTTCCCTATTGCTCCAAAGTATTCTCAACTTCTGGCATTTTAAGTGTATAATTCCTTTTATTTCTATTTGCCAATTGATTAGAAAAAAAAACTGAAAAGTAATCCATACCCCCCCCCATAAAAATAATTACTTCTTTGAAAATTAATCAGTAGATGCCAAAAAACTTGTACATAAAATCCTTATCTAGTGCTTACTTATCCAATATCACCAGACTAGTTTCTAGCTTGTGGCTTTCAGCAGTGAGGAGCCTTCTGGCATCTATTGATTACTCTGGCTTGCACTGAGTGGCACTACTGTATGGAGAGTTTTGCCTGTTTTAATAACAGTTATAAGCAAGCATAAGAAGTGGTGATCATGTGATGTTTAGTGGTTTAATACCAATCTTTCATAATAGGATAGTGGTGGCTATGGTTATTACAAAACCAAAGACATCAAAATGTATGGGTACTGAACTGAGTTCAGATCTATATGTCTATATAAGCTAATGAGGTTGGATTGAAAATATTATTGTGTTTTTAATTTCAGACTCATGGTTTTGTACTTAAGTAGAGATAAAAGGTGGCTGCTGGAGGGTTGCATTAGATCCTAAGATCTAGGTGCAGTGCTCTCAGATCCAAGGCTCCTCACTGATGAACGCCACAAGCTAGAAACTAATCTGGGGATATTGGATGAGTAGGCACTAGATAGGGTGATTAAGTGACATTAATGGTACTAAGTGACCAGAACATTGATAATGATCAGCATGTTTTAATGTCCCAGCATTATCCTTTTAATGATTATGGATTCTAATGGATGAGTACTTAAGTTGGTGCATCAAAATTAATGTTTAAATAAATGCCTCAAGCTGGCAAAGGCTAAATAATTAGCCTGTTCTACAGAAGACTCATTTCAAATCCAGACACCAGATTTACTGTTGATTTATATTTTGTATTGTTTAAATCCAGTCACATCATTCATGATGATGGATGATTATTATTTATGCTTACTTGTACTTATTGATAATGCTGTTTGATGTATGATTAATGATACTTTTAGTAGCTGATCCTCAGATATCTTCATCTCATGTTCTCCCTCGATATATAAAACTTCTTATATATTTTATGATATATCTATTACTTTAATATCTGCTATTTAAGAATATCTTACTTTAATAAATGGATTTTAAATTACTTTAAAATTCTTTATTTGAAATGTTCACACCAGGTTCGATCACCCCATACCCCCATCCCGTTATAATATATATATATATTATCTTTGAGGAGATTCAAAATGATGTTTTGTCTATTTTTTTAAAAAAGCTTATTATCATAGAATTTAGAAAATAAAAACAACTTGCGATCTATTTCTTTTAACTTTTAAAATAATGCAATATTAACCCCCTTAAAAGTTAAAACTATTTAAAATTTCAAAAGAGAGGGGTATATATGTTAGCTTTTAACAAAACAGTGATACATATATATGTGCATTCTTATAAATAAATAATGAATGATATTTTATATGCCTTTTAAAGAATAAGTTCACAGTTCATCTTGTTAATTTGTAATACAAAGAACAACACGCATTAAAGTTAGCTTTTGTTTTTTTTAAAAAAGGGAAATAATATTTTGCCAAAACAGTAGGGGACTTTAATAAAAATAATAGATTATATTCTTATATGTATGAATCTATTTATAAATGTGCGTATAACTGACATTTTAAAATTGATTTATTTATAACAATCACTCGATGAATTTTCTAGCACTAGCCACTCCAGATCATTAAATGTCAACGGTGATGAACATTATGTCAATCAATGAAGTTATATGAACTCCATGTCATCATGGAGAAACCCTGCACTTTTATTCTTTTAAAATATGTTCATTTCATGTATGTATATTTTTCTTATTTCGAAGGAAATTTCACTTTTAACAAACAAATGAAGTTATATGAACTCCATGTCATCATGGAGAAACCCTGCACTTTTATTCTTTTAAAATATGTTCATTTCATGTATGTATATTTTTTTTATTTCGAAGGAAATTTCACTTTTAACAAACATATCTTCCAATATTAACAGCAATATATGTATTCATAAAGATCTGTAGTAGAAAACCATCAACATGAATTGCTAAAAAGTAAACTAAATATCTGCTCATAAAACAAATAAAATGTAAGTCAATGTTTAATATCGGCGGAAGTACAGTTATCATTGTATTCAAGAAAATCGATTCTTTATTTCATCAGAGATTTTAAAATGCTTATTTAAATTTAAATACAATATATACACATATGATATGCCTGGAAAATATACCATACCTATGGATAAAAGCGTTAATATCACTAAACATATTAAAATATAATATCGACGTTTAACACTGGAAAATTATTTGTTAAGGAATATCACATCTTGATTTTCTAACATTCTTATTACTACTTGCTCTTGATATTTATTGGAATGATTTTATTTTGTGCATCTTTACAAAAGCTTTCTCAAGTTTACATCTTGCTTATTTGTATCTTATAATGCTCTAGGATTATATTACAACATGATGGATGGAAGAGCAATTGTTTTGAAAGGAATTTATGACAATGAAAAATGATGGATGGAAGAGCAATTGTTTTGAAAGGAATTTATGACAATGAAAAATCAGATGAATCATAGAAATTAACATTTGGTGGAATTCAACGTTTTATACATGTGCCATTAATGGGACATATACTACAGAACAATATAGGATGTGATAACACATATGAATATTTTTCTGATAAAATCATATTGGAATCTATTTGGAATGAATTTTAATATTATTTGGAATTGTTGTCGCTACACGGATATTGGATATTTTAAGGAATTATGAAATCTTAAGTATCATTGGATTATGGATATTGACAATATCATCATTCTTGTAAATTGTTCAATTCCACTCATAAAATTTTATTATATATGTGTATTTCAAAGGTTACTTAATATACATATATACGTGTGTGTGTGTGTTTGCTTGAAGAAGTATAAATGACTACACTTATACATAATTAGAAAAAAATAATAACAATTAGACAAAATGATAAATAACATTTAATTAAATGCCATCTTAATAACGTATTTAGATTTTAATATTGCCTTAGCAATTAATCATGATTAAGTTAAAAGATTCTTTATAAATTTTATATTCTTTTGATACAGTTAACATAATAGATAATTCTAAAAATCAGTTTGTTGTTTAGCAACACCATAGGTATAACTTACAGCTAGCTATGGACTCTAAATTAACAAATGCTAAACTGACATCCATGGATGGTTTGCCATCTGAGGTCCCAAGAGGGAAGGCCTCTGACTGTCCTATAGACTCTAAAGTAGCAAGTTCTAGAAAGTCTCCCATAGATGTCTTGAGATCCAGAACATCAAAGGAAAAATCCAGGATCCATCCTCCTGCAGGATCAGTAATTGCTGAGTTTGCGGAGGCAAATTCACTAAAGACTCACTCGTTCCTTTATCCTGAAAATTTTGCAGTGCAGGACGTTTCATTGTCGAACTTTTCCCTTTTTTAAATACCATTTAATGTATCCCATCAACAATTTCATCATATGAGTTGTATCCAAATTTCAGAATAAAATTTTTTATATTTTTATAATAAATAAAAAAAACATCTATATAATCATTATGCATTGAGTTTTATTTCTTTAGTATGTCATTAATTTCATTTGTTACTTACTATTACTTGGTGTAAATAAATTATCATTATTTATTAAATCGGAAGTCCTGAGTTTATTTATTTTAATTAATTAAGAAATAATAACTATAAATTGTATTGAAGGGATATGAACAAATAAACATTAACTAGCATATAGTTTAACACTATTATTTCATACCTGTCTTAGCTAATTAATATTTAAACATTATTTTATACTCATATTACATCCATAAGAGCTAGTATTTTTTAATTATTCAATCTATTAATAAAATTATATTGGTATGGATTAGGGACTTAAGACTACAGCATATAAAATTTTATCATTTAATTCAATTTTTTTTATAAATTTGAAATTTAATTTGGTTTCAGTAGATTCTCTGTCTCTTGGGCATTACACTCCTATTCATACCATTTATACCATTACAGTAAGAATTAAAACAGGCAAAACTCACTATACATATTGCCACACACAGCAAACTAGAGTAATCAATGGATGCCAGAAGGCTTGTAAATAAAATCCCCATCTAATGCCTGCTCATCCAATATCCCCAGACTAGTTTCTGGCTTGTGGCCTTCGTCAGTGAGGAGCCTTGGATCTGAGAGCACTGCACCTAGATCTTAGGATCTAATGCAACCCTCCAGCAACCACCTTTTATATCTACTTAACTACAAAACTATGAGTCTTAAACTGAAAACACCTTAATATTTTCAATCCAAGCTCATTAGCCTATATAGTCATATAGGTCTGAATTCAGTTCAGTACCTATACATTTTGGTGTCTTTTAGTTCTTTAATAACCATAGCCATAGTTCTTTAATAACCATAGCCACAACTATCCTATTAGGCAGGATTGGTTTTAAGCCAATAAACATCACACGATCACCATTACTTATGCTTGCTTTTAACTGTTATTAAAACAGGCAAAACTCACTATATGTATTGATTACTTTAGTTTGCTGTGTGTGGCAATACATATAGTGAGTTTTGCCTGTTTTAATAACAGTTAAAAGCAAGCATAAGAAATGGTGATCGTGTAATGTTTATTACAGTAAGAATTATTAAAATTTGCTTTCAATTCAATATTATTTTGTAGTTCAATAAGTTTTTTCTCTACAAAATAATCACTGACATTTTAAATATTTAAATATGAATTTATTATCCAATCAGGAACTTCCAGGGTCTTAAAATATTTGCACCACAATCTTTCTATAACTTTTATAAATGATTAATATCAATAGTATACTATCAGCTATTTGATTTTTCTTTTTTATTTCTAACAATTTGAAAAGTAATACTATTTATGTTGATCTATTTTGTTTTAAAATATATTAATTGACATTAATATCTGAAATATGCTTTAATAAGAGTTAGTTTTGTTCTTGTAATTGTAAATTTAATTAAATGGATTATGTCCTGTACATGAGGGGTCATTTAGGATGAGCAGGTTGGCACTAAAGTGAGCTTTGAGCATTTCATCAGATTTTCAATGAAATGTATGGCTGAAGAGTTGTGGGGTGGGGTGGTTTGAAGCCTGTCCATTAAAGTATGAAGATTGGTTATCTTAATATAAGCTGAGCTTTGATTATACATATGTGTGGAGATGATAATCAGGACTAACTGGTGAGTGCTGGTTTACATGGAATACGTATATTGATTATTTATCTTTTTGACATATGTGTCATCAAGTGTATTAATGGTATGAGATAGCATGGATGGTTGAGGGTCATGTGAAAGTCTGAGTTCAAACCCCCTATATATTACATATAGAAGAGCAGGTATGAAAAAGCCTGTACTGTAGAAAAAATTCAGTAAATATAACTTATAGATAAATAATATCAGCTTTATTTTTTTAAAAAGATTATTACTGAGACTGTCCCACATATTTAAAAAAAGTCTCCATAACAATCAATATAAAAGAATTTATAAAATCATGTTTTTCATCTATTCTTTGGTAAACCAATAAAATTCAATAAATGAAGTAAATTATTTTTATAGATGTTATTAATAACTTCTACTCCCTGACACACTCCTGAAGCACCTGAATGAAGACATAATAAATGACAAATGCTCCCCCAAGTTGTATTTTGTCCTGAACTAGCACTCATCAGTTGGCCCAGGTAATAAATGACAAATATTGTTCTGAACTAGCACTCATCAGTTGGCCCAGGTAACAATCTCTTACCTACATCTTTCATGTGTTTATTTTTCATGGGTTTAATACTTATCAATAATATATTTTCTATATGTTGATTATCAAATTCTCTCCACCCACAACTTTGACATAATTTATTCTAAATAAATACATTAATGATTGTTGCTAATCATTTATTAAACTAGAGATTGGCTTTAGCCCAGCTATAAACTTCTCAATTAAAGATTAATATATCTGTTTTTAAGTCAATTATCTGTACTAGAGATAATCTTTTGCTTAATAAATAAAATGGATCAGAGATAATCATTATGATATTTATCTAGAAGGGATTATGTCAATGTAATGAGTTGAGTAAATTTGACTCTAGTAAATCTAAATATAAATTATCTTATTATTAAATCATTCAATTATTTGTATATAATGAAAACTATGTTCTTATTTTAATGCATGAAAATACACAGTATACTGTGAAATTATAAAAAGATTAGTCACATTATATTATGAAATCATGAGTTCTTAGTGATTATACCACATTTTAAAGCAATAAATATGTCAAGTGTCAATTCAAAATGGTCACTCAATATTGAAAGTCGTATTTGTGAGAGCAGTTTTTTTAATCATAAAACCATTAATATCTTTAAAAGCTTTAAACTTAGACTAAATAGAAGAATATAGTCAATACAGGTAAGATTTTAAAAATATTTTAATGTATGGATTTAAGAAATAAATCCAAGAAACATAAAATAAATATAAAAAATGAGTCTGTGGGCAAATGCGCCATGGCAAAACATAGCGAGCCGAAAAATTCCAAAAAAAAAAGAAAACCAATACTACAAATGATAAAAGTCAATCTAAAGTTTCTCACTCTAATAAGAAATTAGGAATCAATCAACAATATCATCAAGATAATTCATTATTAGAACTTGACTCAATGTCAAACACAACTAATGTAAGCATAGGCCTCATGCTAGACAAATCAAACATTAATTCAGATATGGTTCTATCAGGCCAAACCCTAAATAATTTGGATACTAATCCTAAACATGACTTAGTAAACCAATCTAATTGTTCATTGCCTCTGAATGCACCTAACCTGTGTGACTCTAAACCTAAATTTGTTACCCCTAAAATTAAAAAAATATATATCCAAAAATCTTACCTCAAATAGCGATGACAGCTCTTTATTGGATGGTACTACCACAGGTTACATTCTTAATGAAAGATCTGCCGGCTCTTGTCGATCAGAAAAGTCATCTCTTGAAACAGAAAATAATAATAAAAAAGAGTCTTTTCGGCCGCCTTATATTAAGAAAATTATTAGTAAATGAAATATAACCCTAAATCAATCTCAAACAACTAATAAAACTGTACTTCTAAAAGTCTGAAGCCCTAAACTTAATGCTGAGCCAATTGATACATATGTTATGGCTGAGCAGGCTCCGATGAACAAATGCTTAAATGGCCATTGCATTTCACAAGCTAAAAATTTACAAAAAAAATCAGATCAAATATAGCAAAAGATTCTATCAAAACCAAACATATAAGTAAAACTTGTTATCAAAATGAGGATATTATAAAACATACCTCTTACAGTGATGATTCCACTACTGCTTACGCCAGTTCAGAATCTGAGCCATGCGAAGATTCTAAAGACTGGAATGCCGGGATCCAACATGAAAAAATTAAAAACAAACTACCAAAGTGTTCCAACAAGCAGTTAAATCAAGTAATAAAACAATTTCTGACAATAAGCTAAATATTAATTCATTCATGAATGAAACTAAAGTCAGCTATTCCCAAAGCATAGAGTGTAACATTAGCCAAAGCCATAGTAATGTATCTCCACAAAAAACAGAAGATGAATTATTTGGAGATGAATCTTCTGATCATACGAGCTCATATAATAAAAAAGAGAAAATAATAAATTAAATGATGTAGCACACGTTTATTATGCCTCGAGAAAACCCAAGGACTCGCTAGAGGGACTAAATGGAAACCTTGCCAAATAGGCAAATTTTAGTGATGAGTGCAGAATTTTACCTAGCAAACTAGATATCAACACAGAATACATGTGCAATTATAATAAAGATAGAAATATTAAATCTCAAATAGATAATAACACTCAAAATAGACCAACATATGCTAGCATTGCAAAAATTGGTTCAAAACAGCAGGTTAAAGAGAATTTGGAAAATCCCAATAACGTCGCTCTATTAAATAACAAACCTTACAAAACCGAATTTCCAAACGTAAATATTTCCAACTCACTTTTAATGGACGTGATTGAGCCAGAAAATCAACAGGATGATAATAGCATTCATTTAAATCCTGGTACTGACTCCTTCATGACAGAAAAATTTAATGAAGATCAGTATCAGGACCTAACGTATAGATTCAATCAAACAATTCCAACCAACCTCCTTAAGTCCCTATCTCATTATAACAGTGATAAAAGCATTATAATGGCCGTCACTGATCAAAAGTGCTCTCTCTTGAAGTTCCCAATTGATGCTGTGTATAATAAGATTAGAGCAGAGAAAATAGGTGATGGAATTCATCGAATTCTCACCCACCCTAATGACCATTATCTAGCAATAGAATTTAGCAATTGGGCCAATAGAAACAATTTTAAGAGTACATATAAAACACTTGAGGATAATTTTATATGTTAAATAGACCTCAATTGATCTGCTGTCCTCTCAGGAAAGATTAAGAACTGTATATATGGGTTTGAAGAGGCTCAACTGCATGACATCTTAAGTCAGTTTGAGAAAGTCAGTAGATTTAAATACCTGCCTCAGGAGCGAGCAAGCCCTTCAATTCTTTCAAATACTGCCACATTTAGCCTTCATCTTAGGCAAGGTATCAATCCGACTGACATTCCTACCACTATAGAATACAAAGGTTGTCCTATGATAATGTCGTTTCATGGTGTTAGGCCACAGTGCTTTTACTGTGGCCAGAGGACACATTTAATCAAGGACTGCATGGCTAGAATTTGCAATCAGTGTGGGAATCGAAAGAACAAGTTCCACAGGTGCAATGTCATAACTGTCAACTTGGTGAATGATTCTGCAGAACATAATCAAGCTGCCTATGAACCTACCACTTCTCAACTGCATAAAATAGATTTGTATCATTTCCAAATCACTGGAAAAACTATACCTTTTGAGAAGAATGTACCACAAGTCAAATCACAGTGAAACAAAACAAATTTACAGATAGATATTCACCATAACACTGGCAATAATATAGTCGTACAGCAAAAATTAAACTCTCAGCAATAGACAGATGGACTTAAAAAACAAAGTTCTACTGCCAGAAAACTTAACAGCTATAATACTAAAGATTTAAACCCAGTAATCCACAGTTACCATCAAGATACCCTTCATCACATTTCTTTAATCTCTAAAACAAATGGAAATTCATGTCAAGTAAACTATAAATCTAATGAGTATCCTACTACAAGGAATGATTCACCCAATCCAGCTAGTATTGAAGCATCTAATGCACCAAAAGTATTGGATGAATCATGTGACTCTGATTCTCAGTCTGAAATGGAGCATGTTAATTCCATTATGATTATTAATAAAAGAAAATTAAATGGAAGAGCCATTACTAGTTCAGATGAGGATGATAACAGGAAGTTAAGGTTAGCCCACTATCCTAATCCAAAGACAGATGCAGCTGTAATGGCTCATGCCAAATCAAAAAACAGAGGAAAAATACAAAACTGCACTATCTGGCTCTGGTATTCATCAAAATGATCTTGAAGGAGATCAAGCAGCTGACCAAAATCAGCCTCTACCTAAAAAAATTTCTGAACATTCACAAGAGTTCTGTATTAACTCACTAGCTCAACCAACCGAATCTATGGAAGTCAGGCAAGCAGTTAATGACAGCCTAGCAACTAACAATGTCTAGTGTGAAGTGTAGAATAGTTGGTCTCAATGTCAGGGGTATAAATTCACTCTTGTGGGTGTATGCTATAAGACATTGGTTCAACTCTGTCTCCCCTCATGTTTCACCATAACTCTAGCAGCAAAATTACCTCTGTGCTTAGTGAGCTTGGCTATACACATCTTACTTCAAATCAATCAGCTGCAGGAGGGGTAGGTATTTTAATTAATCATAAGCTAGCTCCCAACAAATTCAAAATTCTATATGCAGACCACAATATTATTTTTATCAACCTTACCTATGATGGCATTACAATCAACACCTTCTATATATATATACTCCCAGCAATCCAGTTTTCTATCTGCATATCGTTAACACTATAAACATGATTACAGCCAACAATAGCTACCCATCTATTATCATTGGAGACTTCAATACCACCTATGAAGTTTTCATTAACAAATACATTCACCTGCTCAATAGATGTTTTATTAGTGGCCAAGGGTTCTTTCCATCTAATGCCTTCTCTTTCTATACTAAAAGTTGCCAATCGCTAATAGACTTTTTTTTATACATCTGATCTACATTATGGCCTGGAGGCCACCTTACAACCTGTAGCCTTCTCTGATCATCATGCCTTGGTAGCATGCATTGAGATAGATAACTGTAATCCAGTTAAGCTTGATAGGTCTATTAGAATGATTACAAAGGCCACAATGACTGAGGCCATTCCCTCTGAGGCCTATGTCTTATATCACAAGATTAACATTTATCTAGATCTCCAGAGGAAGCTTGGTTTGCATTTATTCAAATCTTACAAACTCTAATTAGCCATCACACTCGCAAATTGAGAGGACCCATTACCCTTATGAATGAATTGGAAAATATCAATAATAAAATTAAGGAATTCTCCACTGATCACTTCTCCATTGAAAACCTACTTACTCTGAAAGCTCAGTATAAGTCTAAGCAGGTTGCCCTTGCTGAATATATTGCAACAAAGAGGGCTAAGATATAACTTACCAGCCAGCGTTGCTGGACTCGAGGATATCTTAGATGGGCACTGGGAGCTAGGATGAAACAAGATTTACCAACAGTTCTAAATTTAAATGGTGTCAAGATCTCTGGATATCATATGATCTTGCATATTGCTAAGTATTAATGAAGACTTATTGCGGAAGATGTTACCTGATGAACATTGTAATTGGGATAAGTCAGATAGCATTGAAGAACATGGCATTACAGCAGCTGACATTAAAGATAGGCTTGCACATTTGCCAGACAGTGTACATCCAGGCATGCATGCCATTCCTAAGTCCTTGTTGGCCCATCTCAGCAATTTTACTATACCGATTATAATGAATATGATAAATCACCTATCGGAACAGAAGAGAATTATTCATAATCTTTACCCAATAGCATTGGTTCCTTTTCTAAAGAAGAACCGAGACCCTACGATATTAAGAATATCAGACCAATTTCTATGTCTCCTATTTTAATTAAAATAATTGGAGTTATAAAAGAAAAAATTCAATGTAAGATACTGGATAAAATTGCCCATACACAGTATGCCAAGAAAGGTTCATCTGCATTGATGGCAATTGGCGAGGTTAAGATGCTGTTCAGTTACATCCGAAGAATAGACTCTCAAAGCCAGTTGCTGTCCAGTTAGACATTTCTCAAGCCTTTGACTTTGTCAATATCAACATTCTTTTGAATCAATTGCCAGATCTTGTCATCTCTACAGAAATTATACAAATATTGGATAATCTTCTTTATAATAGGCAGATATATATCTCTTTGAATGGGTCATACACAAGTAGTTTCAACCCTAACATATCTATTCCACAAGGATCCCCTCTCAGTACCCTACTATTTATTACCTATATAACCCTCTTTTGATGGATATTAATGATAGGATTCCAGGAGTATTTGTTCCACATCTTAAAAGATCTATCAGTTCAATAGCATACATGGACGATGTTCTAGTCATCCTCCCTTCAAAAAAATACTTAACAAAACTATATCAAATAGTGGATTATTTTACTAATACACTCCAGTTAAAGATTAATCCGAGCAAGTCATCTACATGAACAATTTGTTCAGGTAAGAAAATCTCATCTGATTACATAGCTGATCCACAAAGATTCCTTGGGTTTTCAATTCACAAATCACAATCTGCTATGTCCAAGGAAATTCAGCATTCAGTTATTCAATCTACCAGTCAGCTTACTAAAACCCTATCCAAGGTATATCTCTCTCTCTTCAAGCAAAGGTTGCCTTGCTTAATATGAAAGTAATGTCAAAAATTTCATATTATCTGCCGATAATTTCAGTCACTAAATCCTTTGTAAAAAAGATCAATTCATTATGTGTGAAGCGATTCTGGAAAGGCCCTGTGGTTTCCATCAGCATTGCCAACATGCAGCAGCACTGCAAGTCAAACGGCATGTCATTTCACTCCATTCCTGCAATGTATTTCCAGACATCCCATACACTTAATTACAATTTAATTCAGAAATATGGCTATATGCAGATTGCTGGCATTGTTCAACCTACAGATCAGCCTCCACCTGCAGATAGTTTCTGGCTTGACATCTTGCTTCATGACATTCACAAATATAACAATATCTCAGAAAATGTAACAATATCTCAGAAAAAAAATTTCATGCTAAAGTTACACTTTGGCAAGCATATCAACTAATCAATTCTCAGGTTACCATTATTAGACCGAAACTTGGCTTATCCAATCACAAACTTGTAGTCCTTTTTAAATTTTGGGCATTGGAGCTAAAGTTTTTGGACTACCTAGTTAAATTCAACCTGCATGCTATGTCTACAAACTGGTTCCTGAGCTGTAGGAGACAAATCAGTGAGATTGATCCACAGACAAGATGAAACGTTTGACTACATCATCTATTCCTGCACTGGACTTGGGAATATTAAAATGTTTATCTATCACAACTCTAAAGTGGACTTCTACAAGATTATCTCTATTAAGGACTGCCTGCATACTGGTGACATCCCAACCATCAGACTGTTGATTTTCTTGACATTCTCTGTATGGTTGACCAGATGTAAGAGACAATTTACTCGGCCTTTTCCAGATATTGATTCTTATTTTCTACAAACTCCTTAAAAAACTGAAAGACAGAGACAGAATCTTGTCTAAAAAATTTTTATATGAGGAAACTTTTTCAGCTTTCTAGATAAAGTCCTTGATGATCAAAACATCATTAAATTTAATAAGTTTTGTCCTTTTTTTTTACCATGATGTTATCAGGTAATTATTAATTATGCCTATAGTACTATTTGTAAACATATATTATTTGTTTTAATAAAGTTATTTTAGAAATAAATATGTCAAGTAAATGAAACAAATTATATATTCTTACCTCAGATAAAATAAAATTTAATAAGAATAATATCAAAATTAAAGCTATTCTAATTTCTTATTGAAATGAGTCTCATCTGCTTATGATAATTTAAACTCTTTTGCAGAAATACAAATTTATGTGCAACTCAGCATCTAAATGCATTCATGCATGTACATGCACAAATACACAGCAAAGTTATCAACTAATTGTCAGATTAATAATTTGTATTAGTCATTCGTTAGACTAGAGATTATCCATTCATGAATAATAGTTTAATTTTTATTACACCATTCTCATGCAAGGTAAAGACTGGTTCTGTCTACTTTTAACACCTTGCGAAAGATGCAATCATAAGCATATCTTCAAAGGCATGTGAAAAAGATATATGATCCCTAAAATGTGCATTTTATGTTGAACCAGCACTCATCAGTTGGCCCAGACTCTAACATCTTACACATATCTTTATCATTGTTTAATAGATAAATAGATAGGTAGGCAGGTAGATAGGTAGGTAGGTAGATAGATAGATAGATAGATAGATAGATAGATAGATAGATAGATAGATAGATAGATAGATAGATAGATAGATAGATAGATAGATAGATAGATAGACAGATAGATAGGTAGACAGACAGGTAGACAGATAGATGGGTAGACAGAT
This sequence comes from Epiperipatus broadwayi, assembly GCA_028023455.1. Classification (NCBI taxonomy): domain Eukaryota; kingdom Metazoa; phylum Onychophora; class Udeonychophora; order Euonychophora; family Peripatidae; genus Epiperipatus; species Epiperipatus broadwayi. The sequence goes on along the minus strand of JAQFVV010006553.1, from coordinate 32,864 downwards.
AGATGGGTAAACAGATAGATGGATAGAGAGACAGATGGGTAGAAAGATAGACGGATAAATAGATGGACGGATAAATAGATAGATGGATAGATAAATGGATAGATAGATAGATATATAAACAGATAGATAAATGGATAGATAGATGGATAGATAGATAGACAGATAGATAGATGGAAAGATAGATAGATAGCTGGATATCTAGATAGATAGACAGATAGATGGATAGACAGATAGATAGACAGACAGACAGATGGATAGATAGATGGATAGATAGATGGATAGATAGATGGATAGATATATAAACAGAGATAAATGGATAGATAGATGGATAGATAGACAGATAGATGGATAGACAGATAGATAGACAGACAGACAAATAGATAGATAGATAGATAGATAGATAGATAGATAGATAGATAGATAGATAGATAGATAGATAGATAGATAGATAGATAGATAGATAGATAGATAGATAGCAAAGTACTACAGTTTATTTGATAAATGTCAATCATGCTGCCCTCACAACTTTGACACAAATCACTTAATAAAAAGTATAGTAATAATTTTTATTAGTCATTTATTAGGCTAGAGATTATCCAATAATGAATAATATTTCTATGGTTTAATTTTCATTACACCACTCTCATGCAAGATAGGGAAATTAAACTACAGAAATATTATTAATTATCAGATTGTATTAAAAAAATTCCTGCAATTTGTTTGTAAATTTAATTACGAGCAATGAGCTTTTATATTAAAAATACTACTCTACACCTTCACTTCAACTAACATCTTTCTACCATTCTTTTGAAGCCTAACCTTCTTTTCAGCATTCCAAATACATTCCAAGGAGCAGTACAATTTGCATTGAAAATCACTGGTTTTAAATTCAATAGATTCATTTTAGTTTTAAAATTTTGATCATTTGATTTACTACATATAGAAATAGATATAAAATAATAGGAACATCTTGTCTTCATCTTTTAAACTTGATTTACATTACCAACTTCCGCAGCCTGTATACATGGGTGTTTCTCTGAAATGACAGTTAACTTAGACAGCTGTTTTTTACTATTTTCCTCCAATTTTCATTATATATTTTTAATAAATTATACTTTTAGAACTATGATATTGCAGATGCGTGAGTTACATCATCCACAAAGAGCAAATTAAAAGTATCCTCTTATGGAGAATGAAAAGTCTTTAATTTTTTAGCAACTATTTAAAATGCTATAAGGCTAAAACTATAAAAACTTTTGACAGGCTTGCAAAAATATATTGAGAATTCAAGTTGAGAATAACAGATAATCTGACACATTTTTTTGTAACAATTCTTTTTTTTTTCTAATAGAAAAAGTATATTCTGACTACATGTAGCTTATATAATAGTTACAGATAATAGAATCTATCGCTATATATTTCTGTTTTTGTTTTGAAAATCAATTTTTGTATAGAATTAGAAATTTTTTGATTTTACCTATGGATAAATTCAATATTAAACTAGTCAAGCGATGGTGGCCTCGTGGTTAGCGTAGCTGCCTTCTTGGTCAACGCTTTGACATATGAATGTCAAACTTTTTAATACATATTTCTGCTGACATAAGTTGCTATGTTTTTTTTTTTGAAAACAAATTTTTAGTATAGAATTTCCTCTTTTTTTTTTTTTTGCTTTTATATATTTGTATAATTGAGATTTCGTTTCGATTTGATTTTTTTAACAATTCAACTTTAACATTGATATGTGCACTATGGGAATTGTTGACTTTGTGTACATTTTTGCATTCTGTGGTCGCTGATTTTAAATTGTTTGAAAAAGAGACATTTTTTCATTTATAGGTTTTGAGATAATATTTTATCTGCCCAATGTAAGTTCACATTAGAAAATAACAAATATGTGAAATTACCAAAAACAAAGTATAAATTGTAAAATAAAACTTGTCTAATAGAAAAACGAAATCTTATGTGCATATAAAAGCACATATCCACCTTCTTAATTATTTCATGTTATTAAAAAAAAAAATCAAAAGCATTTAATTTGTTACAATATAAAGATTGGCAGTGAAATGTAAAATTTATTGTGTTTAAATTCATTTTATAATTTTTTTTTTCATGTGTCATAGCATCAGCCGGGAAGCGAACCCGCTAACCCGGGACAACTGCTTGTAAGGCAGCTGTGCTGACTTCTCGACCACCAACTAAAATATTTTTTCCAAGAATATCATCAAAATTCAAAGAAATATTCTTTTTTATTTTATATGTCAAAGCGTTGACCGGGAAGCGAATCCGGGCCAGCTGCTTTGAAGGCATCTATGCTAACCGCTAGGCCACCAACGATTGACAATACTTGGGGGATATGGTCATACTAAAAAATAAAGAAGTTGCTATGGTTGAGTTCAGTTTTAGAATGTATCTTTGCTGGTGTAGTTTCATTATTCATTGAAACAATATTCTTCTGATTATTTTGATTTTTTTTTTTTTAAGTACCGTCTTTCAAAGTTTTGGGAAGAATTTAGTTACGAGCAAATATGATCACATGAAGATGTTCAAAGAAGATGGTAAAGTAATCATTTCCGATAAGTTTTTATTACTCCATGACCTTTAATTATTATTTTTTCTTAACTTCCGGTACTTTTTATATTACCACCTGTGATGATATTAATGATTTGGGGGAGTTTGTACTAATATGGGCAATAGGTAAAAACAATTTAATAATAATGTTCTCATTTTGAAAATGATTTTTGCAATGTTAGTAATCTATTTTTACTTGAATGCATTAGAAAATAATTTATTTCTAGAATAGTGGAGAAATGTGATATCGTTTATTATTTATGAGCTTTTAAATAGTGTTTTAAAATAATCTTGATTTTTAAATTTTTATTTTGTTCTTCTGGATTATGCTTTGGTTATTGGTATTTCTCAAATAGATATCATTAAGTACATCATACCACCCCATTCATGGCTTTGAACTCAAGTGATTTATTTATCTACAATTCAAAAAAATTATATAATAAAAAATAAAATAATTAGAATTAATACAATAATGAAATTTTAATTTTCTTGTTTATTTTGTAAGTTTTTTTTTTCCATATGTCAAATGTGTTGACCAGAAGCGAACCCAAGCCAGATGCTTGGAAGACAGCTACGCTAACCACTAGGTCACCATGGTTCGGTTGTGCTCTGTGATTGCTAAATGTTACAACTTTGCTATCTCATCACAGGCAGACATGTGATGAATAATATATGTTTATAAAGTGTGATTGCTAAATGTTAAAACTTTGCTATCTCATCACAGGCAGACATGTGATGAATAATACATGTTTATAAAGTTATATTTGAGATTAGGATGTTCTCTACTTTAATAAGTGATTGGTAATAATCATTATTGTATTGATTTATCCGAACTGGTGAGTGCAGAAACTTTGATATTTGTAGAACCTAATGTATTAATTAAATTTATCATTAATTTTCATAAGAAAAATATAAAAAAGATTATTAGTTTTATGTTTTATTTAAAACATTCACAAAAAAAAAAAAAAGCTGTACTTTATATATACATAAGTGTTGTCTACTGTACAGTACTTTATGATGTTTATTGAATTATTTCTGTTGATGTCTAATGTGTATATAAATTTCAAATTTGTATCATAGGCATATATGTATATTAGTAAATGGGATCATCATTATATATATAAAGTTAAAGTCACAGTCAAAATGTATTGTTGTGAAGCAACCAATCATAACCGATTCTTCAGGTTGAATGAAGACAATAGCAAACTTAACCAAGCTGTCTAGCCTGCAAAACCAATTATGATTGGCTGCTGCACATCAGTACGTATTGGCTATGAATGATCTCATTTACTAATAAATGTCCATCTAAACATCACATGATACGTATTCTTTATGCTTACACAAGATGTTTACACAAAGGCTAAACTCTCCATACAGTAGTGCTTCTCTGTGCAAGCCAGAGTAATCAATGGATGAAAGAAGGTTTGTGTGTAAAAGTCCTATCTAGTGCCTACTCATCCAATATCCCCAGACTTGTTTCTACCTTGTGGCTTTCATTAGCGAGGGGCCTTGGATCTGACTGCACTGCACTTAGATCTTAGGATCTAATGCAATCCTCAAGCAGTCACTTTTTAGCTTATTAACTAACTATAAAGCTTTGAGTCCAAAATGAAAACACAATAATGTTTTTAATTCAAGCCCATTAGCTTGTATAGTCATATAGATTGAACTCAGTTCAGCATCCATATTTTTGGTGTACTGTTGTTATTAAAAAAGCAAAGACACCAAAAAATATGGATCCTGAACTGAGTTTAGAACTATATGACTATACAAGCTAATGGGCTTGAATTGAAAACATTATTGTTTTCATTTTGGCCAAAAGTTTTGTAGTTAGCCAATAAGGCAAAAGGTGATTGCTGGAGGGTTGCACTAGATCCTAAGATCTAGGTGCAGTGCTCCCATATCCAAGACTCCTCACTGATGAAATACACAAGCTAGAAACTAGTCTGGGGATATTGGATGAGTAGGCACCAGATAGCAATTTTATACCCACCTTCTTGTAATCATTAATTATTCTGGCTTACACTGAGTGGCCTATTAAGGAGAGTTTAGCCACTGTGCAGATTTACATCTATATTAACTATTTAAAATATTAAATTTAAATACCATATATAATATTGGTTTAAAATGTAATATATGTACATATGGAAAAGCTGCATTATATAGCATTCACTATTGTCTCATTTCATACCATCCATTTGGAATCTTGTAACAAATCCTGTCAATAGTGTCACTTATAATATATAAAAGTATGTACTCGGCACCATAATGTAAATCAATTTTAAAAATGACTGGTGTAATTTGAAAGCTCTTTTCTGACAGAAACCAAAATGGCAACTATTGTTATTACCCCCCCCCCCTTAATGGCAATTGCAATTGAAAGTTTATTCCATGAAATCTTTAATAGTAATGGTATAGAGCAGGGATGCCCAACCTTTAACTTGACGCAAGCCAGTTGAGAATTTAAAAAAATTTGGGGAGCCACAATTATATATTGCATTTTTCATATTACATTTATAAATGTAATTCACAAACTAAAAAAAAATGGTGTAATATGTTAAAAAGAAAAAAAATGTAAATACATTTTATTTATATTTATTTATTAAAAATTTGGTAACATACATATAAATTACAATTATAGGAAAAACTGAAACACAGGCTTATTATATACCTGTATCTATATATATGTATCTGTTTGGGTGTATCGTTATTAGATAGAGTGGAGAGTGATGGGTCGAGTGAAAGTCTGTGCTCAATTACAGGAAAAGTATATTTTAATTATTTTATTTAATGTGAAACCTGACACTGCATATCGTTATCATTTGTATTGTAAAAATGTTTATTTTTTAGTGTGTGCATGTGACGTCAAGGAACCTAAAATATTTTATCAATTTTTCTTGAAGAGTGTAATGCGAGCCACATTAAACGGTTGCGTGAGCCACATGTGACTCGCGAGCTACGGGTTGGGCATCCCTGGTATAGAGTAAAAGATTGAATAAAAGTTTCTAGAAAGCCTGAGAAACATTTATATTACAGACTGGATAATTTTTAGATTAATTAATTCAGTTTTAGTGAAACTTTATACTAGTTAATTTTTTGCATAAGGTGGTGGTAATTGTTAATTATATTGTTGGTATTCAAGTCTTTAAGCATGTTTCTATGTGATAAAAGAACATATGTCTTTAGTAAGGCAATCATATTAAAAGAGTGATTGTTATCATAAATATAAACATATGTTTAATAACTATAAGTGTATGGCATTTTTACATCAGTACTGTAATCCATTAAACATCACATGATCACCATTTCTTATGCTTGCTTATAACTGTTATTAAAACTGGCAAATTAGCCTATATGACTATATAGGCTAATGAGCTTGGATTGAAAATATTAAGGTGTTTTCAATTTAAGACTTGTAGTTTTGTAGTTAAGTGGAGATAAAAGGTGACTTCTAGAGGGTTGTATTAGATCCTATGATCTAGGTGCAGTGCTCTCAGATCCAAGGCTCCTCACTGACGAAGGCCACAAGCCAGAAACTAGTCTGGAGATATTGGATGAGTAAGGCACTAGATGGGGATTTTATGCACAAGCCTTCTGGCATCCATTGATTACTCTAGCTTGCTGTGTGTGGCAATATGTATAGTGAGTTTTGCCTGTTTTAATATAAGTTATAAGCAAACATAAGAAATGGTAATCATGTAATATTTATTGGCTTAAAACCAATCATCGCTTAATAGGATAGTGGTGGCTATGATTATTAAAGAACCAAAGACACCAAAATTTATAGGTACTGAACTGAGTTCAGACCTATATGACTATATAGGTTAATGAGCTTGGATTAAAAATATTAAGGTGTTTTCCATTTAAGACTCATAGTTTTTTAGTTAAGTGGAGATAAAAGGTGGCTGCTAGAGGGTTGCATTAGATCCTAAGATCTAAGTACAGTACTCTTATATCCAAGATTCATCACTGATGAAGGCCACAAGCCAGAAACTAGTCTGGGGATATTGAATGAGTAGGAATTAGATAGAATTTTATGCGCAAGCCTTCTGGCATCCATTGATTACTCTAGTTTGCTGTGTGTGTCAATACATATAGTGAGTTTTGCCTGTTTTAATATTGTAATCCATATCGTATAACAATCCAAATTTTTATTTTTATAATAAGCACACTGACACACATATAACTGACCAATCTAAATTTACTTTTAATTTAAGAATATCTAGATATCAAATTTGCTAAACAATATTTTAGACAATTGATTATGACCCATCTACTTATAAGTAAAATCCTAAGTCTGATAGTATTCAGATAATATTTCCAAGGTTCATCTGGTCCAAAAGTAAAATTGATGTTATGAGTAAGACTGGCAGATGTGAATCTCACTATGCCATGATAATCTTCAGTTTAATTAAATAGATATTTTAAATTTATTTATTTCAGAACAATTATAAATTCTAGCCTTAATAAGGATGACAATGATTCTAGAATAAAAGAGATCATCATTAATAGGAAACATGGATTGACATGCTCATATATATTTTTATTACTATTATAATACAGTACCAGTGGTTAAGTTAAATTTATTCAGGAATCATGTAATAAGAAAGCTATTAAGATGGCATTGAATTAACATAATCACCTGCTGATATAACCTGTGTAATGAAAATAATTTAATTTTAGTTCGAAAAACAAGGGTTACCAACAAAAATGCCCAAGTGTGGAAAATAAACCCATTAATAGTGGGTTCAAGCATTTTAATTAAGCGAATCTACATACATTACAAATAATAAAAATACCAAGAGAATCACTGATGGGTGCCTTCTTTTAGGTATAAATGATTATTGACAATCCTAATTAATCTTAATAAATGTTGACTGAAAACTAATAAACTTTGGTTGACTTGCCTAAAGATTATTCTTTTGAAATAATATGATAGAATAAACAGTTTTGTTTTCATTGATACTGTGGAGCTTAGCAGAGAATTTTGGTACTACAATTGCATTGAGCTTTGTTAATATTGCAAGATCTCCAGACATTGTTCACTCTAAATAATATATAGTCAGACTTGTTTATACTTTATAACATTGTAAAATATATCTGTTGTGTATTCAGAATGCAAGCAGTCAAAATACCAACAAATAAAACAATAAATGATAATAGTGAAAAATTATTGCTACAAACACAACACAATATATATATATATATATATATAGCTCCCTTTTGGTTCACTTCCCACAATGCACTTCACAACTGACTGCTTTCTAGATGATTTCTTCCAGCCTCAGTTTCCCAAACTCTTTGGCCCTCTGCTGCTCATGAACATGTTGGATTCACAATAGAGCAGTGCATTGTCACTTAAGATTTTTTTAGCTATCACCACTTAAATCTCTATGCAATCATACACTCGGTAAATTCACTGGAAGTATAACAATGTACTTTGTTGCTCAACCTAATTATAGTTCCCTCAGTTGACTTCTGGCAATCCAAGTTTCATCCTTGATATTATTAGTCTTGATTTCCTCTTTGTGTTTTTAATTAATATTGTATCAAGAAATATTTGCAATTAGCAACTATTTCTTGGCATTTATCGAATGCAATAATCTTATCACAAACACGTAAATTTAATCACTAATTAAATTCTTATCAGTTAGCGATCTAAAATATATTTCTCTAACATACTTTCCTTACTTTTTTTGGAGTGCAAAACTTATACTTAAATTTCCATAAACATATTTATACAAATCATGATAATATCTAGTAAATCTTCTTTGAACTTTGTAATTTATAATAACTTTAGAGTAGTTGAGAATAGTTTGGTAATTTATACAGAAAGTGCTATATGTTCCTTTATCCCATTATTTCTTTTTTAAAAAATTCTCAGCATACAATATTGCATTATGCTGTATTTTGATTATACAATTAAAATGTGATTAATGTGCAGTACTTTTCATCGAGTATCTTTGCAACATAATCAGTCCATTGTTTAATGACAATTTCAAACTAAAGTTTAATGACTTCAAAAGTAAAAAAAAAAGCCTTTTTTCATGACATACAACAATGAAATGTATTAATATTATATTTTTAAATATGTAAATTTGCTTTAAATTGTATATTCATTCACTTTTATGAATTAAAATTCCTATTAACTGTGTGCAAAAATTACGATCATCATAATTATAAAATTTACAATAATTGCAAGTTATTTTGAGAGAAAAAAATAATTTCATGCATTATGCAATTAATAATCAACTTTACATAATCAAAGTTATCAAATATGTGTAAAATATCATTTACTATATGGTATTTGCTTGATTTTAAATCATAATATCATGATTTGTTTTAGTTATATACTAGCCAAAGCAGATGTTATCACAAATATAATAAAAAGATATAGTACAAATAAAAAATACAAATTTTATTCAATTAATATAATATACTATTAATAATTAATCTTAAATTGTTTACTATAATAGCTAAAATATTCAGTTAACTAATTTTTGAATTAAGTCTTAATTATTACATTGTAAATCTAAAGTATTTTCATTAAAATAACACAGGATGGGGGAGAAGAAAATAATTTCATGAATTTTGCAATTAATAATTAACTTTACATGACTAAAAGTTATTAAATATAAGTTTAAAATAATGTTTACATGCCAGAATTTAAATTATAATTTTGTGATTTGTTTCAGAAATAGTCAAGATAATGAATGGCAATGCTATCATAAACTTGGAAAATTATAGTACTAAAAAAAAAAAAAGTACATTCAGCATAAAAATAAAATAGTGTTGTGTATATATTATAATAGTAACTTCCAGTTATTATTATTAACTTAACATACTTTTATCTCTAATGAAATTATTTATAAATATAAAATCCATTTGAATATTTTAATATGTATACATATACATATATACTATTTATATATACATGTGAACTTTAAATAATACATACCTTAAGTTTTTGAGTAATTGCCAGATTTGAAGTTGAGAAATAAATACTTTTATATATATATCTTTTATTATTAAATCTTAATGTATATTGAACAATTAATACTTGAATTAAGCATGAAATTGAAACAATATACATGAGGAGATTCCTTCCTTCTTTAGTTATTGAAGAGAAGAAAATCATTTCTTTTTAAATAACTTTTTCTTTTATAAATATTACTACTCAACGTTTGGAATTAAATATTAACTCTTCCATATAAGATAAATCTATGGATTAAAAGACTATAAGGAAAATATTTCAATTTTCTATTAAATCTTAAAAGGAATAGCAATATAAAAGAAAAGAACATCTGTTTGAGTTTTTGGAAACTACGTGATTTTAAAACTTCGTTATTCTTCATATATATATATATAAATTTAAAATAATTATATATATAAAGAATATTACAATGTGCATTGAGTAGAATAATTGTTGTATCGTAAAGGTTTCAAAACCAACTGCCATGCTATTTTGAAATATTAATTGTAAAGAATGTCTAATGATAATAGAAAAATGGAGAATAAGACCATCATCATTCGAAGAATATTTACTTTATATTATATCAATCAAATCATTGGATATTATTAACAGTATATCAATTGAGGATAAATAAATCAACATTATACCAATGAATTAATATACTTCATAAAAGATCTTCATTAGGATTATGAACTACAGACTTAAATATCAACTCTTAACTCTGGAAAATAAGTTCTTTATTTATTTATATATATTATAATAATACTTATATTATTTTAATATATTTATTATCATTATTATTATTATTTTTATTTCAAATTTGGCATCATTGTATTTTAATAGGAATATCATAGCGTGTTAGATGCGAATATTAAAATGGTTATAATTTAACTGATATTTAAATAGACTTATTATATTTATTATATAATATAATAAACATTTAATGTATTTTATTTATTATAAATACATATAATATATAAGTTATACAATTGTAAATAGTACTTATATATTAATATTTATAAAACATTTAAATAAGAACTGTAAAAAAATTAATAAGTTATATAAATTATTAATTTTTGAATCTAGATATTGTTTTTATATATCTGTTAATTTAAATTATAATCTGTACTTTTGAATAGTTTATTATAGTATAGAATTTTATCATAGGGTATTAGAGGAGAATATTATTTATTAATATTTTTAAATGGTAAAATTCATCCTCATTTATTTATTATTATTTTATTATATTTTTTACATTATATTTTTTATTGTTTATTAAATATTGAGTTATTAACCTGATCTCTTTGTCTAATCATTATTAGATTATATTATATATATGTTAGTATTATATGAATATCAATTATTAGTTAATGCTTATATAAAGGCATACTATTTAATGACTTGTTTTGAAATTATCCCTGAAAAGAGGTAATTGCAAATTCTCCATGAGCTTGAATATTGTGGCATAATAGTGACTGGAAGAGGGATGAACTAGTTTAAATTATATCAAAATTTATTTAAAAATTATTGAGCTAGCATAATAAAAATATATATAATCATGGATTAGTATTTCATCGATTCATTTCTAGCATTTTACCTGAAGACCCAAAATCCGATTGTAGTGAAATGCATATCCTCTTTCTGGTGAATTTAATCATCCTGTTATATTTAACAAGCCCAATTTAGACTTTAAATATAATTGATTCCATTATATTTGGTGTCCAACATGGGGCATTGAAGATTTAAGTTTACCACAGGTATAAACTATATACTGTTACATATTTAGCATATCAACTGGGGCCATTAAATATATTGTTTCCAGGCATTATATTTGACACATCAATTGGGGCTATTGAATATATGGTTTCCAGGTGTTGTATTTGACACATCAACTGGAGCCATTGAATTTATGATTTCATTTCATTATATATGGTGTTTATAATTGCAAGATTAAAATATTATTAAAAAGATAATATATATATAATATGATTTAGAGAGATCAATATTTAAATAACTAATTATTAAATTGTGTTTTAAATAAGAGTTAAGTAAGATAAAATTTTAATATAGACTTAAGCCTTTAAAAAAATATACACATATATCATTAGAACATCATAAGTATATATAAATAGCATGAAGTGGTAAAGAACTTTACAATATAATATTTTGGTTATAAAAATATATAAACTTGAGTAATATTTGAATTAAGTTAAAATTTGTTATGCTTCGTAGTGGGAAAATGTTTTCAAACAAAGGTACTGAATGCTCTAGTCAAATGCAAGATGATTTGCAAAGTGAATTAAATGATGATATTAATATTATAAAACAATCATCGTTAGTACATGCACCTGGGGGTTTTACAACTATAATTGAATACCCTCAACAAACACAGAATTCAGATCAAGTGTTATCTCAAACACAAAATATAGTTGATGAAGATCTAAATCAATCATCTAAAATTGAGATTAACCAATCACTTAATGTTGATACAACACAAGGTTATAGACAATAGAGTATAGCTTTAATGCAAATGTTACAAATGTTTATGAATGATTTGAGTCAAAAATTAGATATTGCAATAAAAAATTAGATAATAGTTAAGATTAAGAAATGAAATCAAAAGTGTATGTATAATAACAAAAGGGAAGGTAAAAAAATTACAATAGGAGATGGAAAAGAAATTTTACCTGGTAAACCTTATCATTGGCATGATTGGTATATTATTCATACTCAATATTGTTTGTATATTTGGAATAAATATATAGTTTTAATGTTATATAAAGACAGTAATGGATGGTTTGAAATTATTTTGGATGGAAAAATCTGCTACTATATTTACTAATGGTGATTTTTGTGAGAATGCTGATAAGGAACTATATTTAAATGAATTACAGAATGCATGTAATCAAGTTAAACCTGATGCTTTTAGTCAATATATTTTATTTTCATCTGATTCAACATGTTTAGCTATTGGAAATTGATTTTTTATGTATGAAAAAGATGATAGAATTACTATTCGTAATTCAGATAATCAAAAACAAGCTATTATCTTACAAAAAGATTTGCATGGTTTTATTTTTGAATCCAATAAAGGTAATAAACATTCTTTTAATGCTGAAACTTTACTTGACACTGAATTTTCTACTGGTTGGATATCTCAGATTCCTAATGATGGAATAGAAAAGTATCCTATTAACTTTATTTTAGAGGAGACAATATCAACTCCACAAATAAATTCTATTAAAACAATCATGAATGATACAATGCAGATTAAGGTGAACAATCAACAAGAAGAACTTCAAACTTACTTTGAATGTAATGATGATACCCAGAGTAAATCATTATTAGTTCAGTTGATTAACAAAGAAGAAAACTATCAAAACCACTATGATCTTATACAACAGAGTAAAGATATAAAGAATCAGGATAACATTTTTGGAATGATTAATTTAAATCCATTAAATTCAAAAGGAATTGTGGAAATAAATGAAGTAAAGAGTTTCCAAAACACACAAGTCATGGAGATGCAACAAACAGAGATAAAGTATAAGACTCAAGATGGTAAAAAAATAGAAAATGAAGTAGTGAATAATTTGGAAATTGTTGTTAAAGATCTTGATGGGATAAATGAGCCTAATATAAAATCTGTTTTTTCACATCAGGTATTGTTTGAGACAAGGAATGATTCTCTCAAAACTAATATAGATAACTATATAAATTTTAAAAAACAGAATCTTAGAGAAAATCATTTAGAATTTATTCAAAAAGATCCACAACAAATAATTGACTTTAATAATAGATTAAATTTTCAATATTATATAATGCTTGAAACTGAAAATTATTCTATTAATATTGATTTAGAATGATTAAATTTAAATATTAGTAAAGTTAATTATGTAAATGAATCATTAATCTCCTAGATGCATATTTCAGAAATTCAAAAAGGTCATACATTCCATAAGTTATGTAATACTTATGAAGGTCCATTTACTTTCATTAAACACATAAATTATAGTGCTTAATGAAGATAAGCATTTATTATGGAAGGACTTTCAAGGGTTGTGACCATTTAAAAATGAAAACAGACAATGAGTAATGATTGAACCCATTATAGTTTGTTAAAGAAAAAAAATGTATATATAGAAATTTTGATGACATAAACATTGATGAAGGAACTAGATATAGAAAAATTAAATTAAACATGTATACACTTGTTTAATGAAATTTAATCTTTGGTTACTTGATCTAGAATAGGAAGTACACCAAATGGTTAATATTATAAAGTAATAAAATGCCAACATAATTTATAAATCTATAAAGTATAAATATACAATTATAGATGTATATGTATATAAGTATGTATAGGAAGAATACTTAATAGTCTTAAAGAAATATTCTCACCTATCCAACTACACTTTCATCAAACTATACCTATACAATTTAAAAAATATAAACCTATATTTAATGAACCCAAATAAATGAAGAAAAAGACATTTTACAAGCTCATAAACAACTTGTTAAAATGGCAGGTAATAGAAGTTGGAATTTAAAAAAATGTATTTATGAATTTAAAGTTGGAGATAAAGTTTTGATAAAGACTTTCCATCCCAGTAAACCATTAGAGAATAAATATTATAAATTCTACAACACATACAAAGGACCTTATACTATTGTTAAAAAGGCAGGTCCAAATGCATTTTGGATTAACCAAGAAGAGAGATTCGTGGTACATATAATTCATGAATTTTAAAACCTTATTTTGGTTGTTTATAATGAGATATAAAGAAATAAGGTGAACATCAAGATAAGTATATGGGAAATGTAAACCATACGGTTGTATAAAAAAATAATAGTGATCAATGTAATAAAAAAAATAGTTAAGAACATTAGCTTTGATGAGGGTATTCTTTAATGCCTTGAAATAAGTTAAAACAATAGAGTCAATTCATATTAATAAATGGATACTCTAATATTTATTTAGTCCTTTTCAAATCCATAAGTCTTAAAGAAGCAGGAATAAGGCTAATAAATATATTTGTGTTGTCCAAGAAGGAAACACATTATTATTATTATTATTATTTTTAAAAAAAAATGTTAACCATCAAAGTCCTTAATTTTTGATCATTATCAAAAAAATAATATAGCCCAAGTATAAAGAAGATATAACAGTTAAAAAAATTGTTCAACCCTTCATAAAATCCAAGTATAAATGTAATTAAATTATAAGAACATACTAAAATATTTGTAAGTGTTTAAAATTTTAACTTAAATTAAAATTTTAATTCCCTAAGGGAAGGGGAAATATAATAGTAACTTCCAGTTATTATTATTAACTTAACATACTTTTATCTCTAATGAAATTATTTATAAATATAAAATCTATTTGAATATTTTAATATGTATACATATACATATTGTAACAATCCGGAGATTTGACTTAACGTAATCTGCACTACGGGGCGCCATCTAGGCATTTGAACCTAGAAAAATTTATAAAGTAGGCAGATATGTCAGTCAAAAAAAAAATTTTTTTTTTTTATTTTGATTCCGGTCGTTAGCCCATGTCACTAGCTCAGTGGAATAGCAGAGATTAAATAATATAATATCTTATCTATTTATATTTCAACATTAAAAAATAAATAAAATAAGCCACTGCCAGTAATTAACATACAAACATTTATTTATGCACATATATATAAGATTTAAAATTATTTTAAATTAGTTTTACATTTTAACATTTAACATTATTTTTAACTTTACCTTAGATTTTAATTTACATTTTTTAATTTCTATTATATTATAAATTTACATTTTAATTAAGTTCGCACAGATGGGATTATAAAAGCTTGTTTTAAGATGTTGCTATAGATCGGTTATATAGATTACATGGTTAAAAACATTTCAAAAGAAACATAAACGATCAAAATACAAAATTATTGACTACTGACAATTGCGGAGGGAAATTTATATGTAACCCAATAGTATTCACCATAAGATACTTGCATTGTCACCAATAACTTAAAAGACATCCGAATAAATACATTTTAGATACTCACCGTAAGGTATCATTATTTATCGAATGTCTATATATTTTGATCAAATATGAAAACCCAAAACATACTTAACTGATAACCAATCCATGCAAGCGTCTAGAAACAACTTAAATTTAATACATTTTTATCTAGGGTCAGGTATGAATAGACCACATAGATTTGCTTTTGAAAATACACATTCTATCCCTATTTAACCTTAGGTTAAAATTCGTAGTCAAACCAGCATCAATTCATCTGATATATCGATGTATTCAATGTAATAAATTATGGCAGCACAAAAAGATTAAGAAAAGACATTGACTCTCAATCAGATAGGAATATTACATCTATCTAACGAGAAGAACAATAAAAAAAAAACTCCATAGAAAGGAACTGCGTTCTCTGTCTTATAATTCCTTCCATAGGCAAACGGAAGTGTGCGGCGTATGAAGCGATTCTGCCCGTAGCGAATCAATATTACATCTACTAATCACACCAATATATCCAATCCATTGACCCAATTTAACCACGAAACAAATAACCTAAGATTACCCTCCCCTAATATAACTTTACAAATCTATACAGCCATTCATGCCCGACTTAAGTTTAACATTTATATAATTTAACTTAACGGAAAACAGAAATTATAAATAAACTTAAAGAACAAAATTAAATAAATGGAAATGATTTTAAATAAATAAACAAAAAATACATCAAATAACATTATTAATAAATTAAGTTGGTCAGATAGGATAATATTGCAATCATTTAAATATGGAAAATTTTAATTTAATGTTCATTATTTATAAAAGTTCTTACGGTTTAAAAAGTTCATCTTTATCTGTTGCTTGCCATGAACGTGAATTCCCACATCGTCCTAAAATTGGTATTCTGTTGGCCGATTTATTTATCCAGCCGGAGGTTTTTTGCTTTAACGGGTCCTCAATGTAGAAAAACGATAGTTCATTCCTTTTTCTTTCTTAGCAAAGCTGAAGGGATTGAACGTGCGTCCTTCAATCTCTTCTCCCGCACCTCCGCACTAACATCTATCTGTCACATCGTAATAATCATAATAACTCACTAGTCACTAATTAATAATTTCCAAATTTTCCTTTTATATGTATTTGAAGGATTGACTTAACATTACGTCATCGATGTGATGATCCTTTTCGTTGAGGTCCGATTTCCCAATGGATTTATTTCATTTGCTAAAAGTTTCTATTGTTTTCCTATCTGACCTATGTTTTTACATTTAAATGCCCAAGGCTGGTTTACATTTGACTAATTAAATTTATCATTTCCATTTCTGATTAATTAACCTGTTTTCCAAATCAAAGATATATTTAAAGATAAATTTAAAGATATAATTTTATTTCCAAATCTTTTTAAAATTTTTTTACATTACGTCACCGATGCGATGGTCCTTTCGCTGCGGTCCGATTCCATAGGGATTTCTTCTTATTTGCCATAATCTCCCACTTTCACCGGATCGTTACAATGGCGAACCAACTCGGGCCGATCTTTAATAAACCACAAATACCCTGAGCAAATTTTGTCAAAATGAAATATTTTTATCTGTTTACATAAAGTCGTATACTTTAAATCTGATAAATGCACTGCCAGAAAGAAATAGCACATATATTAAAAACCAACGGAAAGATATAAAAAAATTTTAAAACTAATTTTTGTTAAAAAAAGTCAAAAGGTTGCAATAAATATGTTTTTTTTTTTTTTTTGTTGATATATATTATGCTTTAACGTGTGTAGGCGCACACAGCCACGTAAGTTTATGATCGAAATGTGGTGCCTTACGATGAGTACCTTTGGGAATTACTTAAGTGTAACCCTATTTATGCATTTCAATCAGTCATAAATAAGTTGGTGGTATTTATAATTGTTCTGCAAATATACATGTTTAAACCCATTATTTCTTAAAACATATTTATCTCAATGCAACCTTCTTTAAATAAATAATTTATAAAATAACTTGCTTGTCATGCCATGTGTAAAAATAAAATGTATAAAATAAAATAGAACACTTGTGGGGAGGGGTGTAAACGTAAACGGTCCTTAGGTAAGCGATAGTAAACATTTTTCTTTTTGTATTTAGTCTTTTTGTAAAATTATTAACCGGATGTTTTGTAAATGTCTTCATCAATCGTGTACCGTAATTACTAACCCTAAGTAAAATATATTTTTTTTTTGATTATTTTTTTTTTAAGCAACTTTACTGATATGTAACGAGCACAGACGTTCGTTACATTGTTTTTTTTTATATTTATTAAACATGAAAGTAAATTAAAAAGTTCGCATTTAAAAATTTTCTTTAAGAATTAAAAATTGAAATTAAATATCATCTTAAACTCTTATATATTAAATCGCACAGATAATGAAAAATTATTAAAATAAAACTTTATTAAAGAAAAAGTATTTTAAAACTAAATGTTTGTATGCTAAAAAAAAAATAAATAAATAAATAAATGTTTGTATGCTAATTACTGGCAGTGGCTTATTTTATTCTTTTTTTTATATATACTCTTAGATTATCTTATTAAATCTCTGCTATTCCACTGAGCTAGTGACATGGGCTAACAACCGGAATCAAAATTTTAAAAAAAAAAAAAAATTTTTTTTTGACTGACGTATCTGCCTACTTTATTAATTTTTCTAGGTTCAAATGCCTAGATGGCGCCCTGTAGTGCAGTTTACGTTAAACCATAATCTCCCACTTTCACCGGATTGTTACAATATATACTATTTATATATACATGTGAACTTTAAATAATACATACCTTAAGTTTTTGAGTAATTGCCAGATTTGAAGTTGAGAAATAAATACTTTTATATATATATATTTTATTATTAAATCTTAATGTATATTGAACAATTAATATTTGAATTAAGCATGAAATTGAAACAATATACACGAGGAGATTCCTTTTTTTTTTTAGTTATTGAAGAGAAGAAAAGAAAATCATTTCTTTTTAAATAACTTCTTCTTTTAGAAATATTACTATTCAACACTTGGAATTAAATATTAACTCTTCCAAATTAAGATAAATCTATGGATTAAAAGACTATAAGGAAAATATTTCAATTTTCTATTAAATCTTAAAAGGAATAGCAATATAAAAGAAAAGAACATCTGTTTGAGTTTTTTGAAACTACATGGTTTTAAAACTTCGTTATTCTTCAGATGTATATAAATTTAAAATAATTATATATATATAAAGAGTATTACAATGTTCATTGAGTAGAATAATTGTTGTATCATAAAAGTTTCAAAACCAACTGCCATGCTATTTTGAAATATTAATTGTAAAGAACGTCTAATGATAATAGAAAAATGGAGAATAAGAACATCATCATTCGAAGAATATTTACTTTATATTATATCAATCAAATCATTGGATATTATTAACAGTATATCAATTGAGGATAAATAAATCAACATTATACCAATGAATTAATATACTTCGTAAAAGATTTTCATTAGGATTATGAACTACAGACTTAAATATCAACTCTTAACTCTGGAAAATAAGTTTTCTTTATTTATTTATATATATTATAATAATATTTATATTATTTTAATATATTTATTATTATTATTATTCAGCATTTATTTTTTATAGCGTCTGTATACAATTGTAATCACATTCATATCGGCTTTTGCTCATATATAAATATTTGAGTCGTAGTAATAAGAGGATTCCTTTTATTGCTGCATAAATTCTATATCTTGTATGGGTCAGAGGGTATTCATTTATTATTTAACACTCGCAAAAAGCATTTGCACAATTTGGTTTGAAAAAAGCCAATATGAATGTGATTACAATTGTATACAGATGCTATAAAAAATAAATGCTGATTTATATATATGATTAATTTCAGTTGGAATGACGTTCAGTAAATTCTAGTAAATTTCATCGGTGTCATTCATTCATAAGTTATATATAGTAATTCAAAGTGACTGTTCTATAGTCACACCTTCTGTGCCAGTACTTCAGATTTGCTCATATATAAATATTTGAGTCGTAGTAATAAGAGGATTCCTTTTATTGCTGCATAAATTCTATATCTTGTATGGATCAGAGGGTATTCATTTATTATTTAACACTCGCAAAAAGCGTTTGCACAATTTGGTTTGAAAAAGCCGATATGAATGTGATTACAATTGTATACAGACGCTATAAAAAATAAATGCTGATTTATATATATGATTAATTTCAGTTGGAATGACGTTCAGTAAATTCTAGTAAATTTCATCGGCGTCATTCATTCATAAGTTATATATAGTAATTCAAAGTGACTGTTCTATAGTCACACCTTCTGTGCCAGTACTTCAGATTTGCTCATATATAAATATTTGAGTCGTAGTAATAAGAGGATTCCTTTTATTGCTGCATAAATTCTATATCTTGTATGGGTCAGAACCATTTATTATTTAACACTCGCAAAAAGTGTTTGCACAATTTGGTTTGAAAAAAGCCGATATGAATATTATTATTATTATTATTTTTATTTCAAATTTGGCATCATTATATTTTAATAGGAATATCATAGCGTGTTAGATGGGAATATTAAAATGGTTATAATTTAACAGATATTTAAATAGACTTATTATATTTATTATATAATATAATAAACATTTAATGTATTTTATTTATTATAAATACATATAATATATAAGTTATACAATTGTAAATAGTACTTATATATTAATAATTAT
The DNA here is from genome assembly GCA_028023455.1 of Epiperipatus broadwayi. Taxonomy (NCBI): domain Eukaryota; kingdom Metazoa; phylum Onychophora; class Udeonychophora; order Euonychophora; family Peripatidae; genus Epiperipatus; species Epiperipatus broadwayi. The sequence goes on along the minus strand of JAQFVV010006553.1, from coordinate 12,559 downwards.
AAAACATTTAAATAAGAACTGTAAATAAATTAATGTTATATAAATTATTAATTTTTGAATCTAGATATTGTCTTTATATATCTGTTAATTTAAATTATAATCTGTACTTTTGAATAGTTTATTATAGTATAGAAGTTTATCATAGGGTATTAGAGGAGAATATTATTTATTAATATTTTTAAATGGTAAAATTCATCCTCATTTATTTATTAATATTTTATTTATCTTTTACATTATATTTTTTATTGTTTATTAAATATTGAGTTATTAACCTGATCTCTTTGTCTAATCATTATTAGATTATATTATATATATGTTAGTATTATAAACATCATATGAATATCAATTATTAGTTAATGCTTATATAAAGGCATACTATTTAATGACTTGTTTTGAAATTATCCCTGAAAAGAGCTAATTGCAAATTCTCCATGAGTTTGAATATCGTGGCATAATGGTGACTGGAAGAGGGATGAGAGAGGGATGAACTAGTTTAAATTATATCAAAATTTATTTAAAAATTATTGAGCTAGCGTAATAAAAATAGATATAATCATGGATTAGTATTTCATCGATTCATTTCTAGCATTTTACCTGAAGACCCAAAATCCGATTGTAGTGAAATGCATATCCTCTTTCTGGTGAATTTAATCATCCTGTTATATTTAACAAGACCAACTTAGACTTTAAATATAATCTATTCCATTATAATATATTAGCTAAAATATTCATTTGAGCAATTTTAAATTAAAATCTTTATGAATGCTAATTTCAGTTAAATCAAACTGCTATTATCATAAATGTATTTTTAATAAAAAAGAGAGATCATGAGAATGCAGTACAAATAAATTGAAGAAATTTCATGCTTTTAATTTTTATTTAAATGGCCTGTATTTCTGCCATTACAACATACTGTATTGCCAGGTCATTTCAAAAAGATGGTTACCATACCATGTGTATTAAAATGCAACATTTCATATTATAAAAAAGGCCATGGCTAGCATATTTGCATATAAAGTGCTGTTTACTTAGCTCTGCATAATACATATTGTAAAAAAAGTTTTGCATATGAATTATAATATATAAACATAGTATGCATTAGGTACATCTTTTCATTTTTAATGTGTCCGAAATTGTATTCTTTTTAACGTTAATTCACAGGTTTTGGTATTTTACAGTTTTATAATTTGTCTACCCTTACATTGTTAATAGATAAATATAGGAGATTTGAACTCAGACTTTTAAGCACCCATCAACTATTCACACTATCTCATCCAACTGATATACATGATCACACACACGTAGAAAAGATAAATAATCACCAATATATGTATTTCATGCTAAACCAAATAACAAATTTTTATGGTCACAACAATGGGGTTATGTGAGACATTATTAAACAATGCTGTTTTAATTCTAAATACTTTTATATAAATAGTATAAGATTATGAATTTTAGAATAAATGACCATATGGGAATTTTTCCAGAACAATGATTAACAATTTTGCAAAACCCAATAAACTGTCAACTGTGAGTATACTCTTCCTTTCTCAGTCATTTTTCTACTTGTTTGCATAATGAAACCATGCAGTTATTGACTTTTTTAAAAAAAGTTTATACCTATATATACTTTCAATTGTAATCATATCAGCAACACTACATCCCTTCTGCAGCATTTAGTTCAAAGAATCACTATAACATTCAAGATGCACTAACTTCAACAACTAATGCAGCATTTTGTCACTGCTGGTAAGAAATTGATGATTACAATACTGAAAAGTTTTTTACATTCACACAGAAGAATTAACTAACAAAGACATACATGATCACCATTTCTTATGCTTATATGAGCTGTTATCACATGGATAAAACTCCCCATACAGAAGCACCACTCAGTACAAGCCAGAGTAATCAATGAATGAAGAAAGATTTGTGTATAAAATCCCTACCTAGTGCCTACCTATCCAATATCCCCAGACTAATTTTTAGCTTGTGGTTTTCATTGGTGAGGAACTTTGGATCTTAGAGCACTGCAACTATATCTAAGGATCTAATGCAACCTTCCACCAGCCATCTTTTACCTTTTTAGTTAACTATAAAGCTTTGAGTTCAAAGTGAAACTTTACAATAATATTTTCAATTCAAGCTCATGTAAATCTGAACTCATTTCAGCACCTATACATTTGGTGTCTTTGGTTCTTTAATAACCACAGTCACCTTAATCTTATTGGGCAGGATTTCTCTTAAGCCACTAAACATCACGTGAGCAACATTTCTTCTACTTACATAAGCCGTTATCACAAAGGCAAAACTAGCCAGAGTAAACAATGGATGCAGAAAGGTTTGTGCATAAAATTCCTGCCCTCACTCTAGCCCAAATAATCAGTGGGTGCAGAAAAGTTTGTGCATAAAATCCTATCTTGTGTCTACTCATCCAATATTCCCAGATTAATTTCTAGCTTATGGCTTTTATCTACGAGGAGCCTTGAATCTTAGAGCACTACACCTATACCTTAGGATCGAATGCAACTCTCCAGTATCCCCTTTTACGTTTTTAGTTAACTATAAAGCTTTGAGTTCAAAATGAAAACACAATAATGTTTTCAATTCAAGCTTATTCACTGGTATAGTCACAATTATACATTTTGGTGCCCTTGGTTCTTTAATACCCACAGTCATCTTAATTCTATTGGATAGGATTGATATTATATCACTAAACATCACATGGTCACTATTTCCTATGCTTATACAAGCTGTTATCACAAAGGCAAAACTCTCCATACAGTAGGACCACTCAGTGCAGGTCAGAATAATCAATGGATGCAGAAAGGTTTGTGCATAAAATTCCTACCTCATGCCTACTCATCCAGTATCCCCAGACAAGTTTCTAGCTTGTGGCTTTTATCAGTGAGGAAACTTGGATCTTAGAACCCTGCACCTAGACCTTAGGATCTAATGCAACCCTCTGAGATAACAGCTTATTTAAGCATAGCAAATGGTGATCATGTGATATTTAGTGGTTTAATACTACTCCTACCAAGTAGGATTAAGATGGCTGTAGTTATTAAAGAACCAAAAACACCAAAATGTATAGATGCTGAACTGATTTCAGGTCTATATGACTGTATAGGTGAATGAGTTTGAATTTAAAACATTACTGTATTTTCATTTTGAACTCAAAGCTTTATAATTAACTAAAAAGTTAAATGTTAGTTGTTGGATGTTAGCTGCTGGATATTAGCTGCTGGATGTTTGCATTTGATCCTAAGATCTAGGTGGAGTGCTCTTGGATCCAAGGTTCCTAACTGATGAAAGCCATGAGCTAGAAGCTAATCTGGGAATTTGCAATGTGTAGGCACAGATAAAAATTTTATGCACAAACCTCTTTGCATCCATTGATTACTCTGGCTTCCCCTGAGTGTCACTACACTATGGAGAGTTTTGCCCCACAACAAATAATTAATGCAATTGCATGCAGAAAAGAAAATCAATAAGCCTGTAAAGGGAAACATGGGCATCAAAAAATCTGAGGAAATTGATTTTGTATCATGAAGCCATGAACAACATTTTCTAAGAATTTGAAACTTTTTCTCTAGAGATTTCAGCCATTAACAGCTGGTGTATTTCCAAAAAAACCCAAGATCATCAGAAAATTTAAAAGACAATGACATATTCTTCGAATGAGTAACTGATGATTCAGAAAAATGGATAGTGATGAGTGATGAATGGATGGATTTAAGAAAGTACAACTTTAAGCTATGTGTTTTTCTTTTTTATATAGATTTAAGCTGTTTTATCTTACGTACATTTATTATGGGTTTTTTTAATTACAATGAATACTAGCTTAAGTTATTTTCTAAAACAATATTCACAATTTACAATATGATCACCTAAATTATTTTTCATAGAAAACTATTTCCTTGAATTTTTTTTTTTTTTTTTTATGATGAATTTTGGGAAACAATGGTTCTTCTTAGGTGAGATAAAGATGTATAAGCTTTATTAAACTTTGGATGATATAAATATAAAATAGTATATGTTGCCTTAATCTATCTGCTTTTAGAATGTCTAAAAAGTATCATTATTCTGCTGTTTTAAAATGCTGTATTAATGTTATCTTAAATGATAATGAATTGTGGTTTTTTATAATATAATTTTTCCCAATACTGTTTTTATTGACCTTTTATTTGAAAAAAATCTGAAAAGGTCAATATGTTATGAGCAGTTGGCTTAGATCTAAAGAACAGTCAGCTTAGACCTGAGGACTACTACATTGTTTAACGCAGAAGAAAACACCTTACAGAGTTTTACTTTCTTCTGATCATATTTTCATGTAAAGATGTTGATACAAACAAAATATGATTTTTGTCAAGCATTGGTGGTCGAGAGGTCAGTGATAGCTGCTTTACAAGAAGTTGTCCTGGGTTAGCGGGTTCACTTCCCGGCTGATGCTATGACACTTGAAAATATATATATATATGATTTTTGCTTGTTTATAAAATATTTTTCTTTTTACCCACTAATTTGTTGATTATTATTTAAAATGAAAAGAAATACATATATAAACTTCAATTTATTCATTTATTTTTTATTTATTTTAGAAATAAAAGTTAATAAACTTGAACATAATATAATAAAAGAAAATGATAGCATCTGTTATATCATCTGTCAGAATCAACATGGTGTTAAAATCTTTCCAGTATTCTAATTATTATAAAGGAAATATCAGATTTTAAAGCAAAAAATAAATCTATCATGAAACTTCCTTTGTTTGTTAACATTTAAAAAAAAAACTAAAAAATATTTCATTCATTTTAATGGAACATTAATTTGTTGGATATGTATGTTTTATTGTTTGATTTACAAGTCAATTTTTAAATATGTGGAAACATCAAATGTGATTTTTTGGAATATTATTTGTTTATAAAATTAAATTAAATAGAAATCAAATCCAATTTATTGAGTTTTAATATAAAATAAAAATTTTATACAGTAGTGAAGGTGAGCATTTTCAAAAACTCACAATAGGTGGAGCAAAAGAAAATGGCAAATTGTTAATTGGTTAAGTTAACATATCATGAAAATTAATAAAACAGAAAAAATTTAGTTATTAACATAAAAAATATAATTTAAAAACAAAGTTTTTTTTCTAAAGTTATTAATTTAATATTTGTTCGTGAATTTCAAATTTTAGTAGATAATTTCTTAAATTAAAATTTCTAATAGATTTATCACATTTCTCATAAAATTAAATTTAAAATGACGTGTATATATATATTCAATGCATAATGCTAGCTGAAATCTATATAAAATATTTGAAATTCCTCGTAGCTATATCATTTTCAATGGGCTGCTAAAACTTGAGCTTTCTTTATTTAAAGGGAGAGGGTGACCTTAATATAGCTAGGGAAATTTTCAAATACTATATATATATAATAAATTTTCATATGATGATTAAAGCTAAATGGGAACTAAATAAAAAATGAAATATACAATTAATTCCATATTTTATTGATAATTAAAAATAAAATTACTTATATATTACATTTTTTATTGATCACCACAGTAATTTCACTTTTTCCATAACAAAATGAAAACAAAAAATAACACCAAGCTATAAGTTGTTTCCAAGTGATCCTTAAAAATAACACTGATAAAATATGATTCAAATATATATATATCATTAACTGCGCCAATATAATATTTAAAGAGATGATTATACATAATAATAATTAAATAAATCTGTAATGAATACTTCCATCATCAGATTTTCAATGACATAGAAGGCTTAAGAGTTGCGGGTTGGAGTAGTTTGAAGCCTGTCCATTAAAGTATGAAGATTGGCTATCTTAATATAAAACTGAGCACTGATTGTATATATGTGTGGAGATGGTAATCTGGACCAACTGATGAGTGCTGGTTTAGGACAAAATATTTATATTGCTGATTATTTACCTTTTCAACATATGTGTGGTCCGGTGGGCCAGCAATATGAGATGGCATGGAGAGTTGAGGGTCGTGTGAAAGTCTGAGTTCGAATCCCATATATATATATACACACAGGTTTAAGCCTGTATAGTGTATTAATTTATAATAATTAAATAAATTCAGAATTTATATCTTTAAGTATTGCAATCTTGTATATACTTTTTAATTACTATATTTATTTATTTTTATAATCATACTTTCATTAAAGATCATTTTATGCAAATGTTTTAGATTAATTGCAAACTACCAATTACTTTTTCATTTTATTTTTGGAAATAATGTTAATATGTGCAATCATTTTATCTATTTAAAAATAATTTATTAAAGTCCTTATAAATTTTTAACACTATACTACATATATAGAATATTTATATAATCTATGACCATTAGTTACCTATAAAAACACTAAAACTGATTTTTCATTGTTAAAAATAACATTGGGGGTAAAAATCTTTAAAAAATTTATGTGGTTTTAAAAAATATATAAAATTTATATTCTGGGGAATAATATATTGACTATCATCACTCAAAAGATCTTAAAAAGATCTCAAAAGTAATATATAAAGTACATGTATATATCTCTGTACCATTTGTCTACAAATTTAAACTAAAGATCAATGAAAGCATATTTGGTTTAAATGGTTTGCGTAGATAAATGGAATATAATAATTTCTAACTTATTGAAAAATAATTAGAGATCATTTATGTATTTAGTGAAAGATAATTGTTGTACATAAGTGTTCATTAAAAACAGACACACAAAGTAAATTACAATTTAAACCTCCTTCATGTACAATATATATAGCTTATAATAGCTCATAATTGAAATAAAATCTTTGTTTCTACTTCACTTTCGAGTAGTAAGTTATAAATTGCACTTTACACAAACAAGTGAAGCTCAATATTATAAGAATTATTAGGCTGAGTGCTTTCGGAGAACTTTAGTCTCCATATTCATAGCCTATCTTGGGCATGTCGACTTATATTGAGATTTTAAACGGCAAAACAGGGTAGTAATTTGTGCAAATTTATTCAATATTTTCATATAGTCCACTTTCTGGAGATTGAGAAGCATGATTTCTTTCAGTTTATTGCATTGTAATCATTTGCAATCAAGCATGCTTCCTTTATTTTTTGCTTAGTATCATTATGCTCAGTGCACAGTGACTTTGCTGAAGTGGGTTCAAATACATGGCCCATGGTTCTTTGGTATTTGAGGAATATAGATTTGTTTTCAGTATTGTTTAGTGCTCTCCTATATAAATAGTGATGTTGAGAGGTTCTGGTACTGATGTTGGTATAGGTCTCTCCATAATATGCTGCTTTACAATCATTGGTTGGGATGCAATTTTCTTATAATATTGAGCTTCACTTGTTTGCGTAAAGTGCAATTTATAACTTATAATAGCTCATGTTTCATTTACAAGGTTTGACTAGAATATAGTATTATTTATTGTACTGGAAGTATATAGTGCAATAGTTTTCAACATATATCAGATGCTTTATGTGTATAGTATGCATATATAAATTAAAATTATAATATAGACAAAAAAATTTAAAAATAATAATGTTATTAATAATAAATTGAGAAAACATATATATATACAGCAATGTGTGTGTTTGTTCAGTTGTTCACAATTTTGTTTCTTCACAATTAAATACCTGTTCCAGGCATTTTTTTTTTCATTAATAATTTTTAAAAATTCTAATGAAAACAGAACAGCGACTTCATTATTGGCAAATGCAGTTTCACCAGTTATTTTAATACTTTTAAGACTGAAGCAATTTCTGAACCTAAACAACTATCTCCTATTTGCATTTAATTACTTGAAATTGTGTGATATAGATTCTTGAATAAATTCTTCATAGAGAATTTAAGGGTTTCTAAACCTATTCAAGACCATCAACTGGAAAGTTTAACAGTTCATAATCCTTAAGGCTTTTTTGACAAAAATTTACCCTTACTTTAGTTACAACTTTGTTATTTCAGGGTAATACATGTCAATGGAACAAATCTGCTTTTTCTTATAATTTCTGTGATCGATGCTTTATTTTTTTGAAGCATATAGTTGATTTCAAAATATGTCTTTTTACATTTCCTTATTAAATCAATATTTTTTTTTCTTATTTAATGAAAATACTTTACACCTTTTTTTGAATTTACTACTAATCCATACTACAATACATTTTAATAAACATACACTAATATATCTAAAACTTTTTTTTAAACAAAGGAACTGCAAAGAAAATATTTTGTACCCATGCTTATAACTAAGCTAATAATTCTACTTACGTCACGAAGAAAATGTGATTAAAAAATTCATGTTTGAGATTTGAGAATGTTATATTTAGTGAGAAAAAAATGGCTACTGTGTACTGATATTTTTAAAATTTAATAAGTTTATAAATTTCAATGATTTTTTTTGTTATTTTACATATTTTTTTATAATCAGTGTATATTTGAAGTTATGTAGTTTGATACAGCTTAGTTCATGGCTTCACATATTATTTTAAATAACTATAAGCAATTACCAATTTCTGCGCTCTAATACCATGTTAAATGTCTTCCTCATCTAATAGTAAAATATATACTTTATACGACTTCGTTATATTCAGCACAATTGCATATTCATGAACAACGTGTCTGGGATTTCCAGAAATATGTAGTACTAAAAAAAATTATTCAACTATCCAAAAATAAAATCAATAAAATAATTTTTCAGCATATTTGAACTCTTCAACTGGATTTATAATACATAGATAGCATGATTAATTCATTTTACTGTGTGCGCCTGTTTAATTAAAGCAATATTGAGTGACAAAGAAGATTTAAATTTTTATTGTAGCTTGTTATAAAATATTATATATTTTTTAAGTTTTGCCGATAAAATGAATTATGATTTAATCAAATCATTATATAAACAGGAAGCAAATATTTTGGTCTAGGAAAGAGACCAGTACGTGTTCTAAAAACCAGTCTATGCTCTGACAGATATTTTGTTTTACACATATCTTAAAGATTTAATTTATACTTGCTACGCATTTTTCCAACTTAATTTTAGTTATGATACCACAATTCATACAACTCTCCTATTTATATAAATTATATAACACATCATCAAATAATTGGTATATTTTTAATTTATTAAGTCTGTATTATAAAACAAGCCTTTAAGTTATTAAAATATTTCTTAAATATACATAAATACGTAATGCAAAGAATCAAAAAAATTCCAATCTAAAAATGTAATGATAATAATAAAGTTACGTCAAAACTCTGTTTGTTTTTTTTTAAATGTTAATTTGAGAATTAAAAAATAAAAAGAAATATGATAAGAATATATTAAATTATAGATGTTTATCTTTTCAAGGCGATATTCTCAAGTACATTAGCATAATTAATAGCTTAAACAATAAAAAAAAAAAAAGTACAGATTAAAAAATAATAAACTTATTCTGAATCAAAATAAAATCATTACTAGAAAAAAATAAATAAACACATTCTTGTTTGCAAACTATTACAGTAAAAATAATATTAATTTGCTGAAAAAAAATACTTTTTACTATTTCCGCTTACCCTCTCATTAAATAAAAGGGTAAGTTATAAGTCAAATATTTTTTTGACTATTTTAAATAAGATTTGTTGATTATATTTTATAAGTACCTTATGGGTATAATGGCTAACACTATCTTTGTTTTAAGTCCAGGCTGTGATGAACTTCAAAAATTTTCAGGTCATCTTCGGACTTAATTACTAAGTGGTCAGTAAAGTGTTATTTAATTGCTATTAGGCAGTGGCTCTCAACTTTCCTAATGATGCGACCCTTTAATACAGTTCCTTATGTTGTGGTGACCCCCCAACCTTTAATTTTTCTACTGTTATAAATCGAAAATATGTGTTTCCCAATGGTCTAGGTGACTCCTGCGAAAGGATTGTTCGACCCTCAAAGGGGTCGCAACCCACAGGTTGAGCACCGCTGAGCTAGGGGATAAACGGTTCACATTAATATGTATTGTTTTCAGAGTTGATCCCATACATGAAGTGGCAACACATTTGTCTCCGGTGATAAATTGAAATAAGCACTAAAATGATATTTAATAAGTATATTTATTTATTTAATGTATATATATTGCTATTACGTTCAAGACTATTTTAAATAAGCCATTTCAATAATATTAAAGTGTGCAATTTTTAAGATATGTTCAGATGAATATCAATGCGCCTAGTGCAAAAGCAAATAATATCATTGTAATATGACACTATCTTTATTAGCAGTGGGAAAGATTTATTTGGCTCACGGCTTCATATTATCGTTTTAATAATCCCATTTTATCTCGATTAGTGTTTGCTTTATCATAGATAATCTTTATAATATATGTAAATATTATTTGCATATGTGTATGTAAGTGTCTTTATAAATATATGAATCTAAATATAGAAAATGAATTCAACAAGCAAAGATTTATGAGCTAATGTATTTTTATATTGAAAAAACACTCCGACAATTGCAAATTTTAAAAAGTTAACATCGCACGCACTGTTTATTAACAAAGTTGAAACATGCTCAATCGTTTTGTATGAGTATTCTGAGTTGAACGTTCTAATCAATAATGTATAGAAAAATAAAAGAGTTCATTGAAATTCTATCAACGATCATTTTATACAATATCAGATTAATTTATTGTGACAATTTGAACAAGTCGGTAAAAATTATATTTAAAAAAAGGTTTTATAAATCGCTTTCCAGCCTTAGAGACGATCTAACTAATGCGAAACCCAACTCTATGGATAATTTTATACTTTGTACTTTCTCTGATTTGTATCTAGTTTTTTTTTTAAATAAAAAATGACAAATTATTTCCTAAATGACTTAAACGAGGAAATTCAGTATATCAATGCGAAATGTTTTCATTAACAACATAACATTCAATACAATCATTTTTTATTTATGAAAATATTTTGTTAATAAATTACTTTTTAAATATATGTATAACTTCCTTTTTTTTATTATTTGACATTTTAATTTATTGAATTTTTTTATTTATTTAAGAAATATTTGTATAGATGAATGTTTGCTACAATAATTTCATCTTAATTTGAGTAATTTGTTTCATAATGTAAATAAGTATAATAAATTAATAATATAAGTCTTTATTTTTTAAAAATTCATTTTAATAGATGTTTTTCAAATTATATAGCTAAAGGAGGTCAGAGGAGATGTAATTATTAAAAAGATAAGAAAATACTGCCACGAGAGATTTAAGTGACAATTTGGGAAGATGAAAGGATATCGTAAGATTATTCCCAGTTTAAACAATAAAATTTTTGTAGTTCTCTCTGGATTAAACGGCTGTTACGCTGTGACATATAAATTACATTTATTTCCTTAATTTTTCATATACAGTATATATATGCAAAGACTTTAACTTATTATACGGTTAAATCATTTATGTAATTGAGAAATTGTTATTCAAATACTAAATATTTAATTTCAATTGTTTTAATATCAACATTATTATAAACAGCATTCAGTCGTGTTTGAGGATAATTAAAAAACAATTTGTAGAAGGCTATTCTTCTAAATATAACATTTCACAAGTTCATTCGATATATCTTTTTAAATCAATAAAGCTTTTAAATATTTTTTTTTAAAGTACATTTTTAATTAGATTGGGCATATGAAGCACGATAACAATTATTTAAAAACAATATCTTATCAGATTTTTTTCCCCATCTGTCATAGCATCGCCCGGGAGACGAACCCTCAACAACCGTCTGCAACCAACTGCTTGCTTGCAAGGCGGCTGCGCTGATCTCTCGGCTAATAACGCTTGACATCTTATCAGATTTTTATGGGACAAAAGAGACGGACTGATTTATAAAAAGATTCGAAAAACAAGTACAGTAATGATTGTTTTTAATGAAAGAATATTGTGAGAATATAATACAAAATGCTTCAATTAACAAAGTGCTTAAGTCTTAACAGAATTAAAAGGTTACTTTTTTAAAAAAAATCTTAAAGATGTTAAATGAACAAATCAAAAAATCAGCATTTGATTTGTGTGTATGTATTTATAGTTTATAGATCACTTTATACAAGTGATAACAAAATATATCTATTATTGCTTTTCTATCTTCCTTTATTTATTATTTCTAGACTTCAATGGATATATCTATTTATGAATAACTGTTACTGATGATAGACATTTGAACAATTACTCAATCAAGTTTAAAGATGAGTTGATCTTCAATAATCAGTTTGGAGGTTGTTGTGTGTGTGTTTTTAATAGATTGATCCTTCCATACTTCTGACATTGATTATTATTTATTAAGAAGAATGTTTATAAAAAAAGTGCTACCATGTTATCTTACATCTCCTCATTATTATTATTATTATTATTATTATTATTATTATTATGATGATGATGATGATGATGATGATGATGATGATGATGATGATGATGTTTCAAAGCAAAACTTTATTGAGTCTAAAAAGTTACAGAGTCATATATTGACTTTTTACAAATGAAAAACAAATTACAACTTTCAGTATATAAGTCTTTATCTTTT